>JAMQTF010000024.1:0-214940 GCA_025919625.1 Trichoderma arundinaceum
CATTACTTTACTTTTTGTATTTCACTTAAAATCAAGTTTCCTTTTGCAGGGGTACTTGCTTACGTTTTACTATGGCGGATTTTTGTATTTCACTTAAAATCAATGCAGTTTATAAGTGCTAGAAAATATATTTTATTAATTTTATATAAATTATAAAGATATTTAAGTACTTATAGTAAATATAAAATAATTTTTTTTTATTAATTATTATTTATTTAATTTAAATAGCAATATTAATTATATTTATTTAATAAATTTTATTATTATAATAAAAAAGTAAATATAAATAAACTTAGTTTTATTTTAAGCTATATATATATCTTTATTATTTATTATATTAAATTCTTTTATTATTTAATATTTTTAAGCTTTTAGCTCTTTTTTTATAACTACTACTTATTTATTATTTACTATAATATAAATATTTTTTAATTTTTCTTTTTTAAAGTTAATATAGTTTTACTTAAATATTTATTTATAAAATTTATAATAATTAATTCTTTAAGATTATTAATTATAATATTAACTATTTTTTTAAAACTTTTTTTATTTAATATTAAAATAGTTTTATTTTTTATAAGTCTAGTATATATTTAATTAATTTCTTTTATAATTTTAAAAAAGAATTATTTATTTTATTAATTTTATTTATATAAATAAAAACCCTTAAACCTACTTTAAATATTTTTTTTAATATTAAAATATAATAATAATATTAAGTTTAGTTTATCTTTAATTAAGGCTATAAAATATCTTTTTATATATACTATTATTATAAATAAAGCTAAAGGTTTTTAATATTTAATAATATTTATATTAAAACTAATATTATTAAATATAATATAATAAGCTTATTATTTTTTATAAATATATTTAAAGTATTTATTTATATTTATTTATAAAGTTAATTTAAAAACTAACTTTTTTAAAAATATATTAAAATAAAGGTAAAGTTAACTTAATTATTATTTAATTATTAAAAAGCTAGCTACTTTTATTATTTAAAAATTTTTTATAAACTATTATTTAATATTAATTCTTTTTTAATAATTTAATATTATATAATATAATTTATTTAATTTTATAATTATATTTACTTTATTTAATTTAAATTACTATTATAATACTATATATTAATTTTTAAATAATATCTTAATTAGTTTTTTTTTTTAATTATAATATTAAAATTTATTAATTTAAGGCTATATTTTATAAAAGTTAAGGTAGGTTTATTTATAAATAGTTAATTTTTTTTTAAATAGTAATATTATTTTTAATATTTTTTATAAAGTTATTAATTTATTTTTAAATTATAATATTTTTTATAATAGCTTTATTTAATACCTTTAGATTAAAATATTTAACTTAATTAATTTTTTAATAATTTTTTAAATTATTATATAAAGATAAACTTTTATAAATTATTTTAGTTATTTAGATAAAATAATTAAATAATAAATTAAATTGCTTATTTATTAAATAAATAGCTAAAGTAATTAATACCTAAGGTAATTATTATATTAAATTAGCTATTAATATAAATTATAAATTTAATATAATTATTATTATTATTATTAAGCTAGGTAGTTAAGTATTTAAAAGGCTAGATAATAAAGTATAAATATATAAAATAATATTAAAATTGCTTATATTAAATAATAATTATATTTACTTAATTATAAAGATTAAAATATTTAAAAGTAATTAAAAGTTAGTATTTATATTAATATATAGATTATTAAATATAATTATTAAAGAGAAAAGTTTTAAATTATTTTTTTATTTTAAGCTTTTTTATTTTAATATTAACTTTAATTAAATTTGCAAAATTAAATAAGTTCTTTTTTATTTAAAAATAATTATTTAATAAGTATTTTTATAATTTATTTTTAATTAATTATTTTTTTTAAAAAAATTTATTTAATATCTTAATTAAGGAAAAAAGGTTATAAATTTCTTTTTTAATTAAAAGGCTTTTATTTTTATAAAATTTATTAAAGTTAAAGATAAAATATATTAATTAATATTAATATTTATTAACTTAAATTAGTTAATATATAAAAGGGTTTTTAAATTATTAAATTAGCTAGTTTAAAATAATTAATATTATTTTATTTTTAATAAATTTAAAAGCTATTATAATATATTTTTATTTTATAATTTAATATTATTTTTACTTTTTAATAATAAATACTTTAAACTTTCTTTAAGAAATTCTTAAACTTTTTACTTAATTTAAAGAGAATTATACCTTAAGTTTTAGTTTAAAATAGGTTTTTTTTTAAATAAAATAGGTTTTTAATATTATTAAGTATTAAGATATTTATATTTAAATATTTTATTTTTAAAAAATATATTAATTAATAAGTTTATTTAATTTAGGTACTTATTAATATTAAAGCTAAAAAATTATTTTTAATAATTAATAATATAATTAGTAAGATTTTAAGTTTTGCTTTAGTATAAGTATAATAAGGTAGTATTATATAATATAATATAGTTATTATAATAGTAATATATAATTATTATTAATTATTAAAGATTTAATAGAGATATAAAGAAAAGCTTAATTTATTTTAATTTAGTGCTAACTAAAGGTAAATATATAACCTATATAATATAATCTACTAAAATATAGTACTGAGCATTATACTATACTGCACTATACTGCATTAGACTATATTATATTATTCTGGCTATAATACTTTCTAAATAAAAGTTATTAATATATAATAAACTGGTTATTTATAGGTTAATATAGATAGTAATTTTTAATTATTTATTTAGGATTTTTATTAGCAAATAGGTTAGGTTAGATATAGATAGTATATAATATTATATAGCTAATAAAGAGTATATAAATCTAATCTTATTACTATATTAATAACTAGCTATTTAAATTATTTTAATAAATATAATAAAGTAAACTTATATATCTAGTTAATCTAGGCAACTTATTTATAATTTTAGTAAGTTAATTTATTAAGTTAATAGTTAAGTTAATAAGTCTTAGCTAATTAGTTAAGTTACCTAAGATTAGCCTGCTATATTTACTCTATAGGCCTTTAGTTAGGCCTATATAAATTAGGTTGTAATACTTTATTAATAAACTTTTACTAGTTATTATTAATAAAATTAGCTAAATTAAGTATTAATAATTTAGCTTAATAAATAGCCTTTGCTTTTTACTTTTTATATTTAACTTTATTTAATTTCTTTAAATTATTAATATTTTATATAATAATATATATTATTTATTTTAATTAAAAATATTTTTATTTTTAAATATACTTAATTTTTATATTAATTAACTTATATTTTTTTTAACCTTTTTTAATATATTTTTAAATTAAATATAAAAAAAACCAATCTTTTATAATTATAAAAAAAATAAAAAATAAATATTATATAATAACTTATTATCTTAAATATACTTAATATAATAAATAAAATCCTCTTTAAATATTTAATACTTAAAAAAGTAATATTTCTTTTTATTAAAATAATAAATATAATTTTTTATTTTAATAAAATAAAATAAAATAATTTTTAAAAAAATATTATAATACTTTATTTTAAAATAAGTTTTTTTTTAAATAATTATTATAATTATTAATAAAAAAATAAAAAGATAAATAATAAAAAAGAAAAAATTAATAAAAGAAAAAAAGCAAGGTAAATACTTATACTTAAATTAATAAAGTCTTAAAGATAAAACTAATAAAAAAGAGAGTGTTATAACCTAGCTTTTATAGTCGCAATAGAAATCTAGCAATTGGATTAACTATTAGCTAAAGGATTAATTAAAAGTAGATTAAGAAAAGAAGTCTTAATCCCTTTTAGATTAATAAAATAAATATTAATCCTTTACTAAATTAATAATTTATTTATTAATCTTTATTAAGTTAACTAGATATATAAGTTTACTTTATTATATTTATTTAGATAGCTTAGATAGCTAGTTATTAATATAGTAATAAGATTGGATTTATATACTCTCTACTAGCTGTATAATATTACTACCCTTATCTAACCTAACCTATCTGCTAATAGAAACCTAAATAGGTAATTAGAAATTACTATCTATATTAACCTATAGATAATCGGTTTGTTACAGAGAGTATTATATTATAATCTAGCTTTTATAATTATAATAAATATTTAATAATTAAATTAATTATTAATTAAAGGGTTAATTATAAGTAAATTAAAAAAAAAACTCTTAATTTTTTTAAGATTAATAATATAAATATTAATTCTTTATTAAATTAATAATTTATTTATTAATCTTTATTAAGTTAACTAAATATATAAGTTTATTTTACTATATTTATTTAAATAACTTAAATAGCTAATTATTAATATAGTAATAAAATTAGATTTATATACTCTTTACTAGCTATATAATATTATATATTATCTATATTTAACCTAATTTATTTACTAAATAAAAACTTAAATAAATAATTAGAAATTACTATCTATACTAACCTATAGGTAACTGGTTTATTATATAATAGCTTATTAATTAATTACTTATTAATTAAAAACCCTTTAGTTTACTAATTATTAAATTAAATTATTTAATTCCTAAAGCTTAATTATTAAATTAATAAATATAATAAATATAATAAAAGTTAAGTTTTATTATATTAATTTAAATATATTATTAATATTAATAAAGCTTTTTTAATTTATTTCTTTTTTACTTTAAAATTTAAATATAACTATTTAGTTTTACCCTTTAGATTTAAGGTAACTATTTAAATAAAAGTTATTAATATATAATAAACTAATTATTTATAAAGTTAATATAGATATAATTCCTAAGAGATAAATTTATTTAGGTATTTATATTAATAAATAAGTTAAGTTAAATAAAAGGTATAGTAGTTAATAATTATAAATAAATAAGAAAATATATTAATTTAATCTTAATATTTTATTAATAACTAGCTATTTAAGCTATTTTAATAAATATAGTAAAGTAAACTTATATATTTAGTTAACTTAGGGAGGATTAATAAGTAAATTATCAATCTAGTAGTAGATCGATATTTATATTATCAATCCTGGGAGGGGGGGGGATCAAGAGTTCTTTTCTCAATCTGCTTATAATTGGTCCTTCGGCCAATAGTTAATCCGATCGCCAGGTATCTATTGCGACCATAAGAGCTGGGTCGTGATACCTTGTGTTTTTCTATCTTCGAGATTATTAATTCTAAATAATTATAAGTAGTTTTCAACTTTATATTACTTATTTAATATATTCTTTATTTAAGATTATGGAAATTCTAGACTAGATCTTTTATTTAGTTTCTTTTTATTTAAAGATAATTCTATATATTTATATATATGCCTCTCCTATATAAATAATACAGACAAGAGAAAAGTGATAGTACTCTCTCTATATCATAGCTAGAGGCAAGTACTAGAGCCAGATGTAGCTATACTGCTAGCAGCTCTCATGGCCGTGACAATGGCTATACACGGCCATGAATAATATCACTCGCTCTTTCAGCAACTGCATATACTAACGTCTGTAGATTGCTCTGCGGCACCAACGGGAACACGCTCGCATCAACGATTCGCAGCCCCTTCACGCCATACACCCTCAACTGTGTATCCACGACACCGCCTTTCTCTCGTGGCGCCATGGCACAAGTGCCGCATGGATGGTGATTCGTTGCGGACTCAAGTCTAATAAGCTCCTTAGCCCTGTCCAGATCACCGTTAACATGGGCTGCTGGACTTTGTCTACCGGCATCGGGCTTGAGAAGGCTGGCCAGAGGCTCGGCGGCAGCAATGTTCTCAATGTAACGGACATGGTGGGTCTGAATTTCGAGATCGGCTGGGTGGGAAAAGTACTTGTAGTTAATCGAGGGTGCGACTGCGGGATCTGGCGAGGAGATGTGGACCGCGCCAGTGGAGAGTGGGTGCGAAAGTGCAGCGAAGATGGACAAAAATGTCTCAGGTAGAGGAGCGTAGGCATTCCGAGGAGCGGAGGGGTCGACGACAGCAGCAGAAGCCTGCATGACATAGGTCATGTACTGAACGGTTCCCTCGTCCTTGCTGTCTAAGAGGCGAAGCACGAGCTCCTGGCGCGCCGAGTCAAGGGGATGTATGCCCTCTGTGTTCTTGACGATATCCACTATTGCCTTCTCCTCTGTTGAGTCCCCAATTAGGTCGGCAACGTTGAGATATGCAAATGAGGTGGCGCCGCTGGACGCTAAGGCACCAGTCTTGTCCTTCTGGTAGCTCTCCCTCCCAGCCTGCCTGGTGAGGGCGTCCATAGGCACGAAGGTGTTGCCTGGGACATCCTCGGTGCACTGGAATCTGATTGAGGTTAGAGTATGATCCTGCAGATTTGTTCCCACGTACGGATTCGCAACTTTCGTCTCGATTCCGTGGGCGCGAAGGATATCGGGATCACCGATACCCGAAAGCTCAAGCAATTTTGGAGAATTAAATACACCAGCACACAAAATGACTTCCTTCTTGGCATTGATGGTCGTCACATTTCCGTCCTTGGTAAATTGGACGCCGACAGCGGTGGGCTCCGAGTCATCTTCCAGGAGAACCTTCCCGACAGTGGCCTGGGTGAAAATCTTCAGATTGCTTCTACCAGCGACGGGGAGATAATATCCAGTATTGGAATAGCTTCGTGTTACATTTTCCGGATCAACCGAAGCAGCGGCATTATATGCTCCCAGAGAGCGACCAGAGAAAGGGCTTCCAGTAAGGGGGTAGCCCAGCTCCTTGAATGTCTCGACCCAGGCCTTGGGAATCGGGTTCTCCAGAACGCCCGGAAATGACGCTTTCAGTAGGCTGGTCTTTGCGGCTCCCGCCACCGACTTTGCCCACGATATGTGCAGATGTTCGGCAATCGGATCGTCCGGAAGGGTTATGGCGAATAGGTTTCGCAGCTTCCCTCCCAACGTCCTCCAGTTCCAGCCTGCGTTGCCAAGCTCCTCCCATGCATCGACATCAGATGCCGAGAATGGGACGATGGCTTGGAGGTTGATGCCGCTACAGCCGCCCATATGCTTTCCTTGCGGCACAGTGATTCTGCGGTCTCCGAGCTCTTTCTATGAGCGTGTCAGCCTTGGGTGTGACAGTTTATCACGCACCCAACCAAAACGACATCTCAGCATCGCAACTAACCTGAGGGACTGATAGAAAGGCCCAATCCAGCTCAGAACCCATCTGCATTATCCATTCTCCGGGAATGGCAACGCGCGAGTCGGCACTTGCTTCGGGCCCTGCCTCAATTACGGCGACCGAAATATTAACATCTTCAGAGAGGCGATTGGCAAGGACTAAGCCAGCCGTTCCTCCACCCACAATAATGTAATCAAACTCTTCAGCGCCCATCTTTGCAAATGTTACAATATTGGCCAGAATAATATCAATAACCAAGAGTATATAGCCAAGAATTTTATATTAAAGTATCACAACCCAACAATATCAATAAAACCTCTTGTTATAAACCACTCTATTTATAATTGTAATAATAAGCTTACAAGGTAAGCACTATAAATCTATAACAAGCTAAAGGACTAACTGTAAAACAACTTATGTAATAATAAATAAGCAAAAGTAAGCCCTATTTTATTAAGGGAATAACTTACTTTATTCAAGTAAGCTAAGGTTTAATAGTTTATTTTATACTCTTTAATATAAAGTAAGTTCCTAAAATAATTATAACCAACTAGTTATTTATAAATCAATATAAGTAGTAATTTGAATATATATAATTATTTTTAATTATTTATTTAATAAGTTTATATTAATAAATAAGTTAATATAAAAAATAAATTATATATAAGTTGGTATAAATAGTAATTTTCAATTATTTATTTTAAGGATTTATATTAATAAATAAACTAGGTTAAATATAAATAGTAATAAAGTTATTATAATATAATATAAAAAAGTATATTAATTTAATTTTATTATTATTAAACTAGCTATTTAAATTAGTTAATAAATATAATAAAATAAACTTATATTTTTAATTAGCTTAATTAAAATTAAGGAATTATATATTAATTTAATTAAAGATTAATAATTTATTTATTAATTCTAAAATAAATTAAAAATTTACTTTTTAATTCTTTTATAATTAATTTTTTAAATAATAATTAATTTAATATTAAGTATTTATTATAATTATAAAAGCTAGGTTATAATAAAATACTTTTTTTTATTTTATTTTTAAAACTTTATTAATTTAAATATAAATATTTATTTTACTTTTTTTCTTTTATATATTTCCTTTTTTTACTTAATTATTCTTTATTTATTATTAAAAATTATAATTAATATTTAAAAAAAATTAATTATAAAATAAAGTTAAAATATTTTTTTAATAATTATTTTATTTTATTTTATTAAAATAAAAAATTATACTTATTATTTAAATAATAATTTTCTTTTTAAAATATTAAATATTTTAAAAAACTTTACTTATTATACTAAGTATATGTAAAATAATAAGTTATTATATAATATTTATATTACAACCTAATATCTTATAGTTGCTATAACAAGCCTATAGGGTAAGCAGCATAGAGAAACTAAAAAGCGACCAACCAATCAAACACAATCTCACTCTATATTTACAAAGAAATTGTAAATATACTGTAATATATCCCCAATAAAGAAGTTATTCACTTTTAGATTATAGGATATAAGTAAACACATACCTATATAAAAACCAACTATCATATACTTATTAGACTCTCTACGCAAATATAATAGAAATATCCAGAACTTCTTCGCAATACTTAGTACAAGCTACTTTCAAGATAAGCTATATAAAAGAACTACTTATTTTCTTAAACAACTCCAAGAAAAGGCTATAAAGCATCAAGCAAGCTATACTTCTCCTAGCATAGCTGAGGATAAGCTATTCAAGTCAAGTTATCACTATAAGCACTGCAAGTCAGCAGCCGGCATATATAGCAATTGCTGTGAGGGAAAGGATCTAGTGTATAGCGAAGCTCTCAAGTTATTATATAAGGATTTAAAATGCGATGAAAAATTCCTAAAGAGAAGAAGAAGTAACAAGCAAGATATATTTGTTATCTATATTAGCGCAGTTACAATAGGCGATATAGTGATGATATCGGGAGAGGACCAAGATAGGATCGCCGAGGAAGAAGGCATAATTGTATTTAAAATGGAGGGAGCTAGAGTATGCTAAGAATTGCCATGCATTATGGTTAAAGGCGTATGCAATTATGCTGATTGCCACAAGAACAAGAAGTAGCAACCTTATGCAGCAGCGATGGCAGCATGTATCTTAAAGGCCATCCTTGAATAATATATTTAAATAGATAAAAGTTAGACCGGCTTGCTCTATTTAGATAAAACATAGAACTTTATTGGTAGGGAGATGATTTTATTAAAGCTTCTAGAAAAGATTCAGCCAGGTGTAAATAAAGACAATTGCTAGAGAATTACTATTAAAGGCCTCGGGGGCATCGGCAAGATATAAATTGCGTTAAAGGCAGTCTATCTGCTTTATAGCAAGCATCTATATTGCTCTATTTCTATATGCCAGCGCTATACACAACCAGTTTTAAAAACGCTTATTACATAATTAGCAATAGCTTAACATTAAGAGAATTGACGAGGATAAGGCTGATATTAAGCAGCTTGTCAAGGTTGCCTTAAGTGAAGAAGGCAGTTGGCTTTTAGTTAGGATAATATAGAGCTGCTCTTTAGAGATATAGGACTATTAGCTTATCTCCCATTTAGTTGAAATATCTCCATCTTATTTACAATACGGAATTACAAGGCAGCAATACAGCTGGATATCTATATGAGGAGTATTTTCACTATAATAAAAATGGATGAGATTAAAGCGCTTTGCTCTTTATAAAATAAATTGAAGGAGAACTAGATAAGTAATATAAAGGCTATAAAGAAGCTGTTTAATATTTTTGCGAACTTACCACTAGCAATTAAACTAGCATCAGCATATATAGCCACAAAATATATATTAACTTCAGACTACCTTGAACTTTGCAAGTCAAAGCTGAAAGATACAATCATTTTATTGGGCAGAGATTTCGAGGATCAATATTGATATACCGGAATTTAGAACCCAGTAGCTACAACTTAGCCTATCTCTTTTAACTAGAGTTTACATAATAACCCATTAGCAGCAAAATATCTTAAATTTATAAGTGTCTTAGTGGAGAAAGATATATAATACTAGAGTTTCTTTTACCTACATCTATAAGACTAAAGGCTATAGACGCAATTAGCAGACTAAAGGCATATGTATTTATTACCCAGGAGGAGGGAGAAGATTATTTTAATATACACCGACTTGCATATTGAGGGCATCTCTAACTTATTAATATTACCGATATAGTCGAGTACAACATACTTGTTAACAGCACCGATTTTAGAGTTTAGGGTCTTGTTTCCCAACATCTATAAATTATATATGCATTGTAGTGGTCTTCGCCAGACATCTCCTTACTTTAGATACAACAAGTAACTAAAGCTTATTAAAAAACACTAAGTCTAATATTGCGAATATAGCACTTGGCTAACCTAAAATAGAAAGTATAACGTTTTGTGCTACCCTGAAAGACATCGAGCGATGGACTTTTTCTTATAAGCTACACGCCGAACTAAATCGTAAATAATTAATTAAATATTTTCCGCACTCTCTTTACCTCACTGGGTTACTCAATCCAGCTGCAAAACGCCTAACATATTGGTTGGAGTTGTGTGGTATTGGACTGTATTTGCCTCTTGGAATATTGCGCCGCGTTGTTTGGCCCCGGAACATAACCACGCTGTTTGCATTGATGTGCGCCTGTCTGAAAAATTCTTCTTCCTCCGTCGGTTTCAATGTGACCGTCAAAAATACCCGTATTTTATATATACTTTCTATAAGTATATATATTAGTTTATAATATTAGTTAAATAAATACCAATTCTGCTTATACAACCTCAAGTCTGCTTATAAGCTATTTTATAGACAATATTTAAGTAGAATTAACTAAAGGCAGGTTTGTCCTTAACTTATTAAGGATACCATCCAAATTTACTATCCCAAACCACAGCCATCGGCCCTTTATTTTGTGTAAGGTCAAATTCACCCAAAGTCACATTGCCAACTGTCGAGTTCACAAGTCCAGACATCTGGTCACGCTCCAATACAATCAGACTGTTAGATACTTGGTTGGCAACTGCAATAAACCGATTATCGGGAGAGAGTGAGAAATGTCTCGGAATCTTGCCGTATGTAGGGGTGTTCCCAATATAAACGAGATGCTCCAACTCACCCGGGTGGACCGAGTAGATGGCCAGTGTGTCGGTGTTGTACGACACTGTGTTGCGGTTCGAGACATAGGCAAACATCCCATCGTTTGAAAGGGACACTTCCGCGGCCAAATTGACATTGTTTGGCTCTGAGCGGTTTGAGCCAGGGCCAAGTGTTGACACCATTTGGATCAGAGCGATGTTTAGAGACGAATGTGACCGGAGGCCACGGACATTGTTGTTGACGCCGTCGAGAGTGAATACTCTGATGGTGTTGTCCAGCTCGCTAACGAGATCCATAAATGTTCGCGTGCGATTGAACTCTCGGAATGTGATATGGCGAGGTCCCGTTCCTGGCTCGAGGGTGATGTTGTTGATCTGAGTTACCCGTTCTGGCCCGTCGACATGGTAGACGTAGAGGTGGTCTGCGCCTCGGTCCGGTACTATCATATATTCTCCAGTAGGATCGAAAGCAGCAGCATGTGGATTGCTCTGGATTTGAGACCCGTTTGTTCCCGGCCCGGGGTGGGTAAGATTATAATTGAAGACAAAAGTAGCGTCACCAATTATACCGGGCGACGGTAAAGGATAAATAGCCACACTCGAACCGTCGCTAGACAAACAAACACGTGAGTAAAAAAGAATTCTAGATCGACCGAAGAGTATAATACTTACATGTTGGCCACAGATAAAGTCCTGCCGTCCTTGGCAACATCGCAAAAAACCCCCCCCATACCATTTGAGGATTGGGATATTACGAGACTCAAAGCACTAGGATCTTCGACCTGTTTATCGAAAGAAAAAACCCCCCCCGAGCTTGAAAAGTTATTGGGATAATCCGTTCTCGACACGGAATAGATCAAACGGTCGCGCCAGTGCAACCAGCCTGGTCTAACGCCGGCTTGGGCTGTGCTAAGAAGCTCTAGACTTCTGGATGACGATTTGCTAGGGTCAAATGAGAAGGTGAGAATGCCACGCTCTTGGTGAGCAATGCGTAACATCGGCAATTCACAGTCATTGATAGGGGCAGATAGGACTGAGCCTGCTGTAAGAAGCAGCAAGCCTATGGTGAACATTCTCTCGAATACCAGCGATCGGGTAGAATAAATAACAAGCAAGCAGGAAACAGAAGATTTGGGGGCTGAGATAGTGACAGGGCTGGGGTTACAGACTGAAAACTCGATCAGAGAGCAATGTAACAATAACTGACTATCACTATATATATATATTTCCACCAACAGGCTATAACTTCATTGAAATTTTGCCGTAAATCGCTTATTATGCCGTAAATCGCTTATTGAAGATCCCTGATGCAGGGATACTATCCGTCAAGAAGATGAGCCACCCTGAGATTACGACTTTCTTTAGTACTAACTATCTCGGAAAGCAGCTAAACATTACCGCCATAGGTAAAAGCACCTATATAAAAAGTAATTGCATGTCCGGAACCTCGGAAGAACCTCGCTGCGATATCACAGCGAAGACCCCACTCTATAGCCAGGGGGGAAAATGTATAAGAAGAAAAAAAACTTCCTGTTACAACGCGGTCCACTGTGGCAGGGATATCCCTTATAAGGCTAGTTTGTCTGCCAGGTTGATGCCCATTATTGGATCAATCGCCCAATCTTTTGCTTAGTGGCGTGTTCGAATTGGCAGGTTTGTTACATTCACTACTATTATCTAAGCTTATTTTATAAAATTCTCTTGTATTTGTATCTTGAAAAGCTTTCCTAAAGGTTGAAAAACCCTATAAAAGCCTAGTTTTAATATATACATCTCTATAATATATACTATGATTTAGGACTATATACATTGTTTGCCCTACTACCACTATTATTCAAAATAGTATAATACTGCTTGATTAAAAAACACAGCCTAGCAGGCGGTTGGCAATATCTGAGGAGTACGAGGGAGTAGCACCAGGGCCGCTCAAGTCTCCATTGCCAGGGATACTGCCTGAGTTATAAAGTCGTGCAGCCTGGTAGACTTGCTGGGCTCCAGTAGTTGACAAACGGCCCAGAAGCTGCTGCAGACCATCACCAGACGATGTTCCTGTAGTGCCGTCCTGGATCATGCCTACAATTTGGCTGTTTGGGCATGGGTTGATTCCGTTGCCTGGCGACAACCAGCAGGTGTGTGTGCCGTTGGCGTCCTGCATCAGGCCGGGATTCGCCCAGAATCCTTGCGTTGTTGGAACACGCACGCATCCTTTGCTCTCCTGCATCACAGTTGCCAAGACGTAGCGCGAATCGACACCGGATGAGGCTGCGATGCTAAGGATAGCGGCCTGTATTTGCGAAGTCTCTGTAGGAGAGTTATTTGCCACGCCCCACCCATTGTTTTGACACGCGCCATTAATCGCGCCAACGTTGGCATTCCATAAGTTGTCGAAGCTGGCCCAGGCGCTCTGTGCAGGCCAGCCGGCAGCGGTCGAGCCATCACCACTGTATGACACACGAGAGGTACACGTGATGGCTCCGCCGCCACCACCGTTACCACCACCGTTGCCGCCGCCGCCATTACCGCCGCCGTTGCCACCGTTGGGGGGGCTGCCACCGCAGAAACCGTTGCTGCAAGTCAAGTCATCAGAGCAGTCATTGTCATTGCCGCAAGTAGCACCAGCACAGTGGCCCTCCCATGAACAGTCACCGCCGGAAGGAGGGGTGCTGCCACCTCCGCTGCCACCGCCGTTGCCACAGAATTCGGTACCGGTACCGCAGAAACCAAAGGTCGAGCAGCAGAAGCCCGGCGCACAAACAAAGCCTGTGGTACCACCACAGCTGCCGTCCGGAGAGGTTTGCCGAGTAAGCAAGCTCCTATGAGGCATGGCCATGACGCTGGAGGCCAGGCAAAGGGTAAGGAATGTGGTGAATGATTGATGCATTGC
Source organism: Trichoderma arundinaceum (assembly GCA_025919625.1). Classification (NCBI taxonomy): domain Eukaryota; kingdom Fungi; phylum Ascomycota; class Sordariomycetes; order Hypocreales; family Hypocreaceae; genus Trichoderma; species Trichoderma arundinaceum. The sequence continues at coordinate 14,177 of JAMQTF010000024.1, forward strand.
CAAATATAGTTATTGAAGTTAAGTTCTAGACTTGGGTAATTGGCAGTTGGCGAAGAGCCTTATAAAGTCTGTGGCTGCTGAAGAGCTTGATGGTTAAGGTCTTCATTGTCTCCGTAGATATATCCTCACTCTTATATAGATCATTTGAACATAGTTAGCCAGATCCACTAGGTGGTTCTGAGATACCATTACCATATTGAGTAGGTGTGGCTCTGAGATGCTATTACCATTTGAGTAGGTGTGGTTCTGAGATGCCATTACCAGTCTGAGTAGGTGTGGTTCTGAGATGCCGTTACCAGTCTGAGTAGGTGTGATGATAAGGTGCCCGCGTTCGCGATTGTTACATGTCTCACCTTTTATTTTTGGGCTATAACCCCTGTCGTTAAGTCTTAGTAGCTCAGAACTAACTCAGGCCTAGAAACTTCATGTTATCCGCGTCAAGATTAACAATATAGCATGATCCTACAGTCCAGGAAGTCAGTCTGCGCGTAATAATACTATATTTCAAAAGGTAAAAAGCCAGCATGCTGTCAAACCTTGATCTAGCTAATTTAAGGGCCATGCATCAGATGATATATTTGTCGCAAGAGCTAGTCTGACAAGAAGAAAAAATAGTTCTAGAATGCTAATCATGGAAACTGTAAGATTGAGTTAGTATTACTCTTGATCAAGTTCTTGTTAGTCACCAGCTCGAAAAGGCCATCTTGCATGATTCAGTACCTTTGAGAAGGATCCCTTTGCTATAATCAAAATTAATGCACTTGGTAAGGGTATACTAATTTATTAAGTAGAATAAGTAACGTTGCTAGATGTCAGATAGAGATTTGTTTCAACAAATGGATTACTTAGTTACTCCTCCATAAGATGCCTTATATATCTTCCTAATTAGGTAAATTATAAAGTCCTTATAAAAAGGTAGGTGATTAATATTGGTTAATTTAAGTTGGCATTGAATAGGTTAATAGGTTTTTTTTGTAAGCCTACCCCTTGCATAACAAGACCAAATATTGCCCTAACTCTTACCTAATTAAGCAAGTGTATAGTCTCAAATTAAAAAAAGCGTTTCAAAAAATTTTCCCCTTGGAAATATGTAAGCACTAGGAAATGTTTGGAATAGCTCTTCAATTGACCACAACTGTACTCTGTGCCTGAAATCCCTTGACCCATCTGTGTTGGAGAAGCTCTTGCGCAGTCTTCCGCTCTGCCGGATCGACACAAACCAGGGAGAGGAGGAACTCAATATAAGCTGACAGTTCATCTTCTCTCATCCATTCCGGCGTTTGCATCTCGAATTGAGTCAGTAAGCGAAAGTTCCCTTTCCTCTTCAGGAGATGGATTATTCGTGAGCCCATAATCAGTGATATGCTGATCCGCATCGGGCCACTGGGCATGAATCGAGTCTGGTACAGGCCCCAGCAACTCAATAACGCTATACATTTGTTCCACATTGGTACCTTCGGCATCTCCCTCCTTGCTACTAACTCAAAGGCCTTACAGTAAGCTAGCAAATTGCTATAATACACTAGAAAGTAGTATATCCTATTTTTGATTATTTGAAGCCTCCATCTAACTCCTCATACTTTCACTCAGGACAGCGACAGGGATTTGTACCTTGGGAAAGTATGTTAGAGACGAAAAGTCTTAAAAGGGCTGATAGTACTTACTGAAGTCACAACTATCCTCAGCTTAGGTGATCTCCAGACGAACTGTCTTGTCTTTAGTTCCGGGGAAAGAGATGACCACATCGATATATTCTCGGCGGTTATCGGAGACAATAACCTTCATTGAGAAGCCGTCATTGCACTTCACTCCCTGCTCCGCACAGTTAAAATAGTCACGCTCGTCCTCGCAGACCTTCTGGCCATTGTATTCGAATTGTCGGGAGGAGGGCCTTCAACCTTGGATGTCTCGGCTGGCTTCCCAGTAGTGGTTGTCGTTTGATCAGGTGCCTTTGTAGTTGAAGGTTCGTCACCGCCCTTATAGGGATCCTTGGGATCGCGGAAGTCGGGAGGAAGTCCTTTAGGATTGGAAGTGCAGTAGTAACCCATACATAGCCTTCCTCCGCAGCTGCCCTCAGATGCACACTTTGGCGAGTCAGATTCTTGGTCCCATTTGATTGTCTTGGAGAGCGCACCGTCGTCTCCTGGCAATATGGGCCAGCTAGCACCGCCTTCGTCCTGCCGTTTCGTTGCGGAACCACCATACTTGCAGGGGGCGACTGGCTCGCCAAGGTTCTCCAGTACGTTGTCGAGGTTAAGATCGATATCTGGGCATACTCTATCCTTATCCCAGTCCTTCTTTGTGAGGTAATCAGTCAAGTATGACTTTTCCCCTACCTGACCGTTCCAGATAACCGGCCGTCTAAGTTCAGAGGCGACGAATACGCCTTCAATGCCAAATCGCCAATGGAAGAGTCTAATCATCTTCTTAACATTGGCAGAATTTTTCAATTGATCCTGCCAGGGCGATGGCAAGCCTCGAAATATACTGCCAACGCTGCCACTTGTGGAGCAGCTTCACGAAGAACGGGACTCCCTGGTTAGCTCACGCCTTCTAGTATGCAGGCGGTCCAGTTCAATAAACTCACCAAATAAAGTGCCACTGCCTGTAGTATATATATTCATATCGAATAACCATTTCGGAACCTGTAAATTCTCGCCCGGTGCATATATGCCTAGAAAATCAGCATACTGGCTAAATCAAGATTGCTTGGTCTCATCATTTATAGCCCAACCACAATTATAGAGGGAATATATCCGCGAATTCTCCCCGGATCTGCAATCAATCCACGGTATCTACTAGTTAGCGGGCCGTCCTGCCCTGGACCAGCGTGATTACGGGCTGTGATAACTGATACAGCCTGGACCTCATCTTGAAGAAGAGTGAGGATATTCTCTAGCAATATAAAACCGTCAGTATGGGCTGCTATTTCGCTATGTCTACTGCCTCGCCTTTAGAGCTAAACTGGACCAATGGTGCTAAGTACTCAATATCCTCCTTTCTACTTTTAAATTCCCATTGATAATTGTCCCAGCTCATGTTAAAAATTCAAAGGAGGAAGAGCTAAAGCAACGTACGACACGTTCCCCCCAAATCCCAGCTTCGGCAACGACGCGTACAAACTGCTCTTGTGTTGGATCGTTGTCTCAGTGGAACTTGTATGGCGCCTCTATATTTCAATTGTCTTAGGAGTCGCTGTTAACAGCTTTCTACTTTTAACTGTATGGCAATGAGACATGGGACCCTAGCCAGAAATCCGTTGCTCTCGTCTTCTGGGCCCTCTTCTCAAGCTGGGGGTTAGGCACCGAATCTCGATCCGTATGTGTATTATTGGCGACTTCGAGGCTATCATCTTGCGTTAAGACATTATTGCGTGTGTAGTCGGTGGCTGAGTTACTGTTGTCCAAGAAATCCTCGTAGACCAAGTCCTCCACTCCCACTTTGGCATTCCACTCTTCATAGTATTATGTGTCGTCGACATCAGGCTATTTCCTGCGAATTAATTTTTGTCCCCTATTGTTGGAGTACAAGGTGGCACGTACAGATTTCAAGAGAGTATCTAAGGTACCTTTATCGAGCATGGGGATCTAGTAAAATGTGATGTAGTGAAATGGGGTGCGCCAACCTCGATATACTTGCCTTTATACTTGTCCAAGAGTACAGGTACTTCGTTGACATTCCGTGGATCGCGACGGTATGCAATGGCGGGAGCGGCACAATCGGATGCGGCAAGGTTCACATAATGCGAATTGTCGCCGACATCGCGCTTCGAATCTCCCGTCGGCAGAGCACATGCCTCCGATGTCACGGGCGTAGCTGATTCCCAGTCTGTCAACAAGCAACTGTAGACATTCTCACAATCAGACGCCTTAAAATTGATGGTTGATGTGACTGAATGGTTTGGGATAGATATGTTGTTGTTGAACAGACGGACGCTGACTCCGTCTTACAGCTAGGTTCTTCATCGTATGTCATCTTGTTGTCGCAGCCGATGCTGTAGTGGTTTATTTATCATATATAAGCGGCGTGTCTCCCTTCATCAAAAGCTATAACTGGTTAGTTGGCAATGTACGTAATTGGTGGCCAAGGAGGCAAAGGAGGCTTGATAGTCCATTCGCCGCCGTGAGTCTAATAATATTCGGCGGTGGTGGTCTACTATAGAAGAGAGAATAGGTCAATTAGTTAGACCAGGCAATGCATTTTCACATGAATAACAAGACTGTTAGCAGCTCACGAGGGGTAGATGCCTGGCGGGAGGATCCAGCGCAGGCCTTGGATTTTCAAATCCTTACGAGAAATACAGAGCTTCATTATATTAGCATTGATGGAATAGCCCGATCATCATCCTCTTCCTAGAGATAGACTTACAAAAAAGAACCATGATTAACAATATATTTTGATATCGTGACTGTTGTTATCGGGGTCGTCCTTATTTTACTCTTTAAGTGGTGTGATGATACTTGGAGGCCATGTTGTCCATGTCGGCAATTCACTTTTAGTTATGTGGGGACTTTTGGTTGTCTATTCATCTCCGGTCAGCATTCTATCACTTTATAAATATCGAGGCATGAAATGCTATGTAATTACCTCGGGAGGCAGATCTTCTGATGTCTCGCCCGAATGTGGCGCCCTGGTAGTAATATCATCGGAAGAATTGCTTTGAGTCGCACCGCTGGTCGTTTTACTTGTGATGGCCGGCCATGGCGGGAGTGTGAGCGTTCGAGTTGTTGTTTTGCCTTCACCATCCGGAACCCCAAAGGGTATCGGAGGGACCCTGACACTAGGTTCTACAGAGAGCTCAATACTTTCCTGGCCTTTTGTGATATTGACGCTGGAGTATTAGATTTTGTCCGTCGTGATTGGCGGGACGCTGACAGTGATGGTGGTCGTCGTTATCAAGAACTTTGTGACCTCTATTCCACCGTTCTCACAGCGCTGTACTCGAGCGATGTGGTGTATTTGTTAATTGTTATCGTAGTTGAGGACGGAAGTATGCTGGGCGGGAAGACGAGAATGCAGGGCGGCTCGCACTTGGCGATTGGGGATTGGTAAACAATAGCTTCCAAGTATACGGGTCTTCCAGATGACCTGTTTTCGGTTCCTTCCTATGCGTTGAGAACGAAGAGGATAATCAGTAAAGCAAAATGAGAGAATGGGGATTCGGTGATGGTCAATGTCAGTGGTATACGCAGGGTTACTATACTTACGCCTTGTAGATCGGAAGCCCAGTCAGATGTTCCACCAAAATTTATCTTTTTGTAATCTCCCATGCGGCGAGATTTGGTCTCTTCAGTCATATAGGCAACCCACTCGACCTTATTACAAACTAGGTAGTCTGAGTATATATCACTGTCATACCAACTCTTGATGGCGCCTCCTTTCATGATAATCTCGAGGATCTCAAAATTGGAATTGTGTCCGCTTGTGTTAGTACATCTTCCTTTTTGGGCAGGCGAATCGTTTCTGTCACCCAAGAATGTACCTTTCATCCGACTGATATTGATTAGGTTTGACTCCGTCAAAGAAATGGATGGTGGATGGAGTAGGACAAAGAAGAGCAATCTAATCCGACCAAAGTCAACACTTAAACTGAGGTCCGCGGCAGGTGGCGTCTAACATTTTGAATGAACGTCGATAGCTTGTAATGCCCAGCACGATTTTATGGGATACAACACCAGCCTTAGTGACCATGACAAGGGGTTCATGCGTTTCTGTTGAATTGATATGCGAGCGTAAGCAGCTTCCAGCGCTACCATAGCCCATTTTCTGCTGACATCCCATTGACCTTAGAAGAGGAAAAAAACATTAGTGTATGCGATATGGCAAAGATGTCCGATGTGTTACCTCGTTAAGACAGGCGACTCTTGTGATTCTATTGCATCCAAGAATGGCATTACACCAGCGCAGTTCCGAGAGTAGAATCCTTCGGTCGGGACCGATTGTTCAGGACTCTGGGCCAATGCATATGCTTGCGTCGATCGTATTCGCACCCCGACTGCTACGTCCAAGCCTACGACAACAACCAAGGGAAACGATGTCACAAGGCCAACGTCTACGCAAACCGGCATGGTTGACTAACTGCAAGAATTCCATCTCGTTGGAACTGGGGATTCGTGCGACTCCATTGCCAAGAAGTACAGCATTACCACCGCAAATTTCATCAAATGGAATCCGGCTGTGAAGTCTGACTGCACTGGGTTCTGGGCAAATACGTATGCATGTGTCGGGCTTATTTAGACTCTTTTTGTATTCTGGGGGGATTATGGATGAAGGGCGAGCTGGTTGAGGCTGCTGTAACAGGCATTCTCAGTGTTTTGTCTTACTAAATCATCTCCTACACCCCGGCCACTTGGGGCTATTGAGAAATTCGATGCCAGGTTATTTACTTTCATGAGTAAATAGTGAGAATCATCTTTTAAATACATATGCTCAAGAATCCGTCCACCACCGTGTTAATAGATTAATGTGTGTGAACCATCGAGTCGGTGAGGAAGCTCCTGAACACAGTGCGTGCATCATCGCCGTTAAGTACAGACAGCTGGCTCAAGCCTGAGACCAGGTAAGGCTGATCCCTCTTACCCAGGTCGTTCTCCGTCGCATCCAGTAACCTTTCGACGAGGGTGGCGTCTATGTGTGGCGTTGTTTCGCGCAGGGACTCGCGCAACCCGCCCACCACCTCGAGAGATGTAGGCCCAACGAGCGCATTGAGTAGCGGTGTGGACATCTCCCCATCGCCTCGCAAATGTCTCGCTGATATGCGACGTTGAGCTCTGAAAAACGCATATCGCGAGAATATCGCCTCGGCAGGACATCCCAACGCATACTCCTCTTCACGCCGGACTGCCTCAGGATTCAGGTACCATTCTACAGTAACGAGCACCACCCAGCTGCCAGGCTCAATAGCTCGCACCTGAGGTCCACGATTTACCTGATCAGCACTCTTGCCATCGCGTACTGCCGCTCTTTCGCCGCCTTTTTGCCCATGATGAAGGATTCCGCAGGGATGGGGCTCACGGCAAGACGAGTTGGATTCGATGCATAAGCGTCTGGTATTGGCAGTCCTAGAGCGTAGCTCAGGAGGTAATTATCAGTCTGTATAGAACGGATGTACGATAAGAAGCCAATAGCGAAGCGCTCTGGCTCGAGAAGCCATCCCCCATGAAATGATAGTCAGGTTAGAATTTTGGATTGTCCAAGACATCCAGCTGGCGGCGTACAAACATGTGAGTGACAGAGAAAGCGTGAGCTGGAATGTTGGCATCCCTCTGTTCGGAACATGGAAGCCATGCCAGTTCTCGCAATGGTGCCGAGAAGGCGCACGTCATGAAAATCTTCCTGTTCTGAACCCAATTTGCCTGTACGTTCGGGGTGGTATGTTCGCGGTCCTTCTCACTCGCTACTGGCGACAATGAGCTAGATTCTCCCAGAGACGATGCGCACATTTGCTCAAATAGGTGTACACTAGCATTATCGGAATCCATTGTTGATATTGCAAGAAACATAGCTGCACTAGCTTTTCTAACCGAGATAGAGCAGCAAAGAGAATGTTAGGATCGCCACTAATGTTGCCAATGCAAAGGCTGAGTGCAGATGCTTCTTTTAGCTCACCAGAATCGATCGCTGTAGCAACAGCTTCATAAGTGATGTTCAGGAACGCAACCCTATTCAGGATGGATTGTCCATCGTATGCCAGGCTGAGCAGCTGACCCAAGGCCGTGGATGAGCTGAGATTTCCTGAAGTGTCCTCTAGTCGCCTAAGTATCGGTCTCTGGATATCTGCCAATCCGGAGGACTTGTGCAAGTCTACTGAGTTAGGATTATTAGTCTCCTGCGTCTGGTTTATGAGGCTGGAGATGGCTTCTTGATTGTATAAGAATCCAGCTGGTCTTCGTGTGGTGAAGTCGGATCTACTTGTTGAATTATCGCGTCCGCTGCTATGCGATGGCCAGATGTCTTGCCTTGGGATCAGTATTACAGTCAAACTGGAAGGGGTGAATCGCAAAATCCAATACACTGGCATCGATAACACGAAACCTTTTCAGGTCTGCCGGCTCCTTTGTAACCCCAGTACCGAAGCTTCGTAGTATATTGGCCGGCGCTGTGTGGTAGACGGGGCCGGTTTTCGGAGAGAACTACATCAGGCTCTCGAGCAGGTGGCTCGCCCTCGATCGGATCATAGTCGCCATACGGATCAGGCCGGACCTCAGCCTTGTTGGTAAATGGAGAAGCAATGATGCCATAGCCTAAAACGTCTATGTCTGAGATGTCAAGCACGACCATGCCATATTCGCGTCGGTCATCGCAGAATGCTGTCGCAAGGGGCTGCTCCTGGATATCATGTGGACGAGTACGGTAGACGGGATCTCTCGTTAAGCCCAGCATCAGACATGTCGACAAGTAGGGAAACTCGCGGATATCCTGACTCCATGGCATCTCCGCTCAGGGTTAGAAAATGGTGAACCATTTTTGATCCAGAATGGAGGCTAGACAGCGTCGGGAACTTCTGGTCGCTGCAGAGGAAGGCCGGCATGTTTGTTACTCCTGTACCACGTCGCCGCAATCGCCCGCTCGACCTCGATGGCGATGCGGTTGGTAGGCTCTGATAGCACATGGACGAGGCGCGAGGCGTCGCCAAGGAGGAGTTTGACGCGGTGTTCGGGGCCACCCATCACATCGTCTCCTTGACGCAGTGCCACGGCGAGAGGTCGTTGCGCACCATCTGGCCCAACATTTGCGACGATGTAGAACAGGTAGCTTCTAGGGGTATTTTTGGACAGACACCTATACTCGATTGGGTAACGCCGATGCACAGTGTGCCGGGAGGATCTGCCAAATGGAGATGTATGCGGATGAATGATGGATGTGGGGGAAACCAACAGATCTTTATGCATCTTAGGTACTCGATATATACATACTCACATGCATATATATATTAGTAGAGACCGACCAACGAGCTGCATTACCAGGCACCCCCAACGAAGCACCAACAATGTGATTCGATGCTACCTACAAACCTATTAACTCACCTCCGGTATTTAAGTGGGTATATGTTACCTGAGAGATTTAGTTATAGTAGGAGGGCGTCCTATGCCTTCTAAAGTAACGAGTACCTGTGTTGCAACCCGAATTTGGCCGCTATAATCGCTGCCACAGCGACCTCCAAGAAGCTGATCTCGTGGTGAAGTTACTCTCTTCAGGACATAGAGACAACAATAACTTGAAATATACTGCCCACTAACGAACCTGCTGCTATAAGGCGAAAGGAGCTTATGAAGAACAGAAAACTATGGCTATATACTGGGTGCTAAGTTCACACTATCGTCAAGAGTGCCGAATAATGGTTATAAAGAGGCAGTAGTAGCTATAAAGAGAGAGTAATAGTTATAAAGAGAGTAATAGTTTTAAAGACAGAGTAGAAATCAAAAAGAGAGAGTAATAGTTGCACATCTTATCTGACGATCTAATGGTCCCTAACCCTTCCTCCGGTAGACTTTATTGATATGCTGTTCCACCCTTGGGTAAACATCTTTATATGCAGTTGCCCCCATCCAAGCATCCAGATGTCCTTTGTTATGAAAGAGTTCTCTCTCATACCATTGCTTCCCATGAGCATTGCATAGAGTAGTATATGAAATATCCGTATTTTCCGCCGTGTATACCATATTAGCCGAACCGGATAAGAATAGTATGGGAATCCCTTTGAGGCGGTCGATGTTTGTCGGTGTCACTAGAGTCGTGTTCAGGTTGTTTGTTGTGACTTGTCCAAGACGGCCGGAATTCATAAACCACTTCAGAGAATTCATTGAAGTGCCGCCGATGAATCGCTCGAGCTGCCCATGAGTAGCTTCATTAAGGTTCTCATGAGTCCATAGTCTGAACAAAATGACAGAATAGATCGTCTAGTTAGAGAAGCCGTGCAGTTCTAGGGTCTAGGATATGATTTCTCAAACACTTACCGACCAAATACCAACTCACTTCTATGACAGACAATTGATCTACAGATTTCGCGACGGTTACCAGCAGGATAAAAGCGTAATACCTGGTTGAGGATTTGCTGAACGTATGTGTCGCTGGGACTACTACAACAGTCCCAGTACGAGCTGATGAGTTTGCTGTAGATTTCCACAGGGAATGCAGATAGTATACTGCTGATCTTGCCAAACTTGGGGTTCATAAATACCATTGAGCACGTCATGCCACGAATCCAGTTGCCGGGGATCGTCCCATCCAAGAGACCACACGCGATCGCAACTGAGCCAGCACAGTGTGCAATGATATAAACCTTCCCTTCTGGTTCGCCTTGTGGCTCGCTAGCCTTTCGAATATGAGCCAATGCAGCATGGACGTCTCGCCTTGCATCATAGGCAGTGTAACCTTCTCTGGCGACAGAAGTTCGCCCCACTCGATGTGTCATACAATATACTCTGTAGCCAGCTTTGCGAAAGTAGGTAACTGCATTCATTTTGATCGTTGGGAGTGCAAATATCGTATGGTCGACTGCAGCCCCTGGAATGAATAGAATGGTTGGTGCGGCTGAAAGGTTTTCTTCTCCATTTCCCTTGACAGGATTCCACATGAGCATTGTTGTTTTTACACCATCGGTCGCCTCGAGTGTTATGGTCTGGGAAGCATCGGTTACACCAGCAGCATAATTTACTGTGTTGCTTGGCCATTGCAAATAACCCAATTTTGAGAAGAACGGGGTCGCCAGCTGTTTGGCAAAAAATGTGAGAAACTTCGTAGCAGATGCCAATTTTGCCCATGTGGTTGGTGCAGTTGCGCGAAATGTCTTAAGCTCTCTGTAGAAGTCTGCTGGTTGGATATGCAGCATGCCTCGCCCAACTACAATGCCCTTGGAATTCGTGATGGTTACGTATAGCGTTGTTGTTTGCCTCCAGACCTCCTTGACATTGAGATATGCTGCTGAGTTGACAACCTTGTACCCGTTGAAGTGGAGTTTATCGCCACTAGGAGATATCATATCGAAATCATATGTGAGGTTTGTTGTGTCAGGTTGTCGGGAATCTTGGTTGAACAAATGGAAAGTTCCGCGATGAACAATAAAAGTCCCTCCAAGAGCGCTGCAGCAGAAAGTAGTCTCGTCCGACATGAATGAATCCAGACATGACATCAGAAAACCCAACTCCGGAATATCCATTTGAACGGGCGTTGCTGATTGTGCTCGCCAGCTTTTCTATATCTCGGTCTCTCGGTAACGAGAGTGCTGGAGAGCCATAAAGATCCAGCAACCCTGCCTAGGTGTGAGCCCAGAGATCTCCGAAAATAAATATAAAAAAAGAAAGAAAGAAAGAAAGAAAGAAAGAAAGAAAGAAAGAAAGAAAGAAAGAAAGAAAGAAAGAAAGAAAGAAAGAAAGAAAGAAAGAAAGAAAGAAAGAAAGAAAGAAAGAGAGAGCTCGCAACACTTACCATTTTTGGTGTCGTAGTCTATGGCAATTCCATATTTGTGGCCAACCAACTCTACTGACCTTTCAGCAAGAGCCGTTATTGTAGCAAATGGGTTCACGCCAACTGCCGCGGGAACAACGGATCCGTCACAAACAACCAAGCCTTGATGAACTCGGTCTCCGTTTCCATCAAATATTTCTCCCATGCTGTTTGTCACGCCCATCTTGCCTGTGCCGTCGGCGCTCATTCTGGCTCCGCCTCTATGGTTCTTGTTAGAGACATGAAGAATATAAGGGATAATATCGGAGTATCAGCCATACATCGGATGAACTGTAATCTCTTGAGATCCCAGAAGACTCCAAGCTGGATTAGCAATGAAGTTTCCACCCACACCAGCCGTCATCGCTTCGAGAAAGTTATGGATACGGGAAACAGATTCAGAACGACCAACGCCAGAATAGCTTAATACCGGTTCGTCATCTCTGAGAGTGAGGCAACCCTGACTACCTGCAATCGATTATTGAGTCATGCGATTGGATATTGATTAAACGTGATCAACACTTACTATCATGAGACATAATCAGGTATATCCCTGTTCTTGATACGCTCCCTTTGGGGAAGTAGGGCCCAAAAACCTTGCTCCCCAACCTCGCTGCTGCTTTTACACAAGCCTGGACAAAGTAATACGAAGGTTTCACCTGATCTGGCAAGTATTCCAGTATTGGAATCATCAACGGGCTAAGAGCTTGAGGCACTGCGCAATCCTCAATCACAAATCCCTCCAAAGGATTCTTTTGGTCACGTAAATCAAGTACCGACGTAATGCACGGTCCAACGGGTCGTTCTGGTGTAGAGTAGGAATGTGCTAGACAATTAGCTTCGTAGTTCGTATTGTATCTGTTCAATTCTCTGCCATCAGCCAAATATTGTTCGAGATTGGAGGAAATAACTGGTTTCCCCTATTTTGCAAAAGAAATCCACTTACGCGAAACCCAACATATCCCCATTCCCACTCATTTCCGTTCCAAGATCGTCACTCATACTGAGACCTAGCTGCCTGCTACGAAGAAGTATCTCTGTAGTTCCAATGCTACCAGCGCCGAAGAACACCAGTTTTTTGGCGTGAATCCACATCAAGTCGTCGTACATACTCGTAAATCGCCCGCGATTATTGGCGGACCACGCAAAATAGACGATATATCCGTCTCGTCCGGAGGCTTTTGTCACGTACCGTACCTCGCACTCACAGAATATCTCTGCGCCCCAGTTCCATGCGTCGCTGAGGTAGTTTACTAGAGTTGTAGACTTGCTGCCATCATTAATGCCTGTAGCGTCCATGCCTGTGAGAGAAGATGCTCGCATAAATACTCCAGAGCTGTTGGGCCCATCATGAAATCGAGTTGTCTGGTTAACACGATAGAATTTATCGCCGACGCCCTGGAGATCTGCTTCCTTCTTGAGCAAATCTGCTTTCAGAAGATTTGGGTATGAAGTTGGATACTGAACCGGCTCCAGAATGGCTCTAGCTCGGTTGTAGTCTGCTGAGTGTCAGAATGAATGTCCGTAAAGGTGATGGTTTATCAGGACAGCCGGATAGGGACGAGAGAAACCCTAGGCATAATTCGAATGCAACTTGAGTAAGAAAAGCCAGATGGCTTACATTTTGTCCACGCTTCCACCCCCTTGAGTTCATTCGGCCATATGTCCATCTCTAATACAGCGGGGGTTGCTTCTAAAAAAACGTTTGCATTTAATAGACTGGTACCGCCCAGCCCATTACCCATGTACACATTTTGTCCGTCTCCGACGGCAAAATGATATAATCCTGTAGGATTACCGCCGTTCACAAGTGTGCCTGGGATACTTCTCCTATCTCCCGGAGCAAACTCGCCACTAACACGGACCTCTTTGGCAGCATCTTGTAGTGTTTCAGGGAATTCGCCAGGCCATCTCTCCTTTCCTCTTTCTAAGACGCAGACACTTTGTCTGCCTCTTGCCATACGACTCGCAGCAACCCCTCCCCCATAGCCAGTTCCAATTACCACAACGTCATAAGAGCTTCTCATGAGCTCGACAGGCCGTGAGATACGAGGAAAAGAGCGTGAAGATTGATTCTGAGTTTTGATGTTATGTGGAAGCTGCGGAGTCTCTTGCTGGTAATTCCTTTCGGTGGATACGCTATGTTCCCGGTGGAAATCGACGTGGTCGCTAGATGAGGAAGAGATATGATAATCAAATATACCATCGCGATCACTACTTTTCACAGCTTGGGCTGATTTTTCGCCATTAATAGGAACGGCTGATTTCTTTGCACTAGGCATGTCGTTCCACATATAGTAGTACGTCTCTCTAAGTTGGAAATGATAGCTTGGGAGAGATGAAATCATATAGAAAGCAGCATTGAGGAACTGATTGAGCTTATCTGAAGGTGAGAAGACATTATTTTATACTTCAGTTTGGGGTTTGTATATCGAGCTCAGATGGAATTCTAGCGGACACATGTCAAGGCGCAATCACATTCCATGTATATTGAGGCTATCAGTAACCATGACAGTCTGTGAGGGGTAGCGCTAAAACTTGAGCCCTATTTCGTCGTTATTACATTATGGCTGGGGGGAAACTCATGAGTTATGAACGTTTATTCGCCTTCCGTATTTATATGGCCGTATAAGAGAGCCCTCAGCCTTATCCATGAGAGTGGAGAAAATAATTTTGAAGAAACTAGTGAGAAGCCACATTTGTTGTCCAAACTTAAGGTTACTTCTAAACACCACGCCAATGAGATTGATATTAACTATATCTCGGCGAATGGAAACACAACGTATACTGTTATCTCTAGGCTATGCCCAGCCACAATGCCACCATATCCATTTTTTCTACCTCAGCCGCAAAAGCGTATCAGAAACTTTATTATGAAGCCCAGCTATGGAATGTAGACATGTGACGATGATTGCAAATGACATAAGCTTAATATAGCTGCGACTCAAATGTCGAATCATGGTCATTAGCGTTATCAAGTCACCATGTGAATACTCTTGTGAAATAATGTTCTATCTCAGAGCGAACTCTCTTGTCTACATATACGGCATAGAGCGCTCTAGGGTCTTATTACCACAAAGAAAAACATTCAGAAACAACTACTCAATTAAATTCTATAAGTCAATTCAACGCACCTCAATTAGCAATGGCTACCTGTTGCTCTAATTTCTGCCATTCGCAGCCGGGTGAAGAGACGGAGCGTCCCCTCACATATACGGGATCTCCTTGGCAACTGTTCATCTCAGATGTCAAGCTTTTCTTCACTAATATACTCTATATTCCGTTTATTTTCCTGCCTCTTTTCCCTGGGATTCTGGACCACTGGACGAGCTTTATCCCACATGGGCGAATCTTTTTTACATTACTTTGCACTCTATTCTTTTTTTTCTTCAAATCACATTCCTCATAACATTGCCTTTCTTAATATTTAATCCAGTCTCCGTTTATTTCTTATACGTTGTATTAGTTTTGTGTTGCAATGCACTTGTGTGCTGCCTTTTTAATAGAGGCATTCCGGAAGACGGCCTTAAGTCGACGGAGGATGAATACTCACAGCAGTGGACTTCTCATGATGATGAGTATTGGATTTTTCTTAACGGAATCTGTGTAGGGTCAGTTATTTTACGTCTATTGACAAGCAATCATGAAACGAACTAACATCCATTCTCTTCATTCAGAAAGCACTGGCTTCAAAGTAATTGTGATCGGCTATCTCGTACCTTTCATCGCCCAGTCGTTGCAGTCCATAACAAAACGTTGGTTCCACCCCCTTCATTTATCTTCCAGCATCTCTTACCTTATCAAATACAAGTAAAGTAGTTGACTGTTTTCTAATCTTCACCAGATACGGCGTGGTTTTTGACCTTTTGCAATGTCTGATTCAACGTGCCTTACTTTACGCCACCTCAGATATCCGAGAGTGCTATGTGTTAGTAAAGAAGGCACTTTATCGCCCAGGGGTGAAAAAAGTTGTCCTGATTCTGCACTCTCAGGGCGGTATCGAGGGTGGAATGATACTAGATTGGCTTCTTGATGAAGTTCCGCAAGACCTTCTTCAGATTTTGGAAGTCTATACCTTTGGCTGCCTCGCAAATCACTTTAGTAACCCGGCCCGTAGTAGTACCACATCTGATACTAGATCTCAAGTATCTAAATCGACAGCACAGGAAGCGAACACTCAGCGGGCTATCCCATATATCGAACATTACGCTAATGTCTATGATTTTGCCAGCCGATGGGGCGTGTTGAACTTTACACAGATAAAATCAGTAGCTCATCTTGAAAACAGATTTATGGGTAAAGTGTTCGTTAATCCCAAAGCGGGCCACCAGCTCAATCAGCACTATCTTGACAGCATTTTCCCCTTAGATCCGACAAGGCGCTTTACCCGAGAGCCAAGGGATGGAGACTTCATGAATATGGAATATTCCGCTGAAACAGGCGATAATCGTGTCATCAATGAACAAGACATATCAGGTTTTGCATACAGCGAGCAGACAGGGGTACTGGAGAAAGAGTTAACAACTACATCCCTGGACGGAACACTAGGAGGTATAGCGACAGGCAGTTTAAACAACTGTATCAAAAGAAAAGATAGGGAATGCAATGGAAAAGTGGAAAAGATGTACCATATAAGCAGGTTATGGAAGTATCGAAATGGAGGATGTCCATAATCATTAGCTTCTATTGTTATATCTAAATTGACGGGAAAAGTCTGTCCCATTATTCTGTGCATGTCATGACCCAACCTATATGGGCCTGACAGAAGGCCTACAGGGTAGGCATGGCGGGTTAACCTCGGATAGCCCGACCAATTAGCTGAGACTTATTAACTCGACCATTAACTCAATAAGTCGACTTACCAGAATAATAGATAAGCTGCCTAGATTAACTGGATATATAAGTTCACTTTACTATACTTATTTAGATAGCTTAGATAGCTAGTTATTAATATAGCAATTAAGATTGGATTTATATACTCTTTACTAGCTGTATAATATTATATACTACCTAAGTCTAACTTAACCTATCTACTAATAGAAATCCTAAATAGGTAATTAAAAATCTCTACCTATACTAACCTATAGGTAACTAGTTTATTATATATTAATAACTTGCTATTTAGATAATTACCTTAGACTTAATAAATAAAATTAAATAATTAAGTTTAAACTTCTTAATAAAGAAGAAATAGATTATAAAAGCTTTATTAATACTAATAATAATATAGCGCCTTTACTTACTATAGAAGAACTTATTAATAAATTAAAAATCTTACACAATACTATTAAAGTGCAATAGGAAATAATTAACTAACTTAACTAATACTATAATAAAGATATAGCTATAGGCAATCTACTAAGAAATAACCTAATATCTACTATATTACTAAAATAAGAAAAGCAACTTAAAGAAATTATTAAACCTATACCTTTAGAAAAGTTTATAAAAGAACCTGCTAAGATTTAGAAATTCTTTATTAATATATATACTTATTTTAAAGACTACTATCTTATTATATTTGCCCTTGATAAGATAGAAGAATAAGTAAAGTTTGCAGGAATATAACTAGGGGGACCAGCAGTAACTTGGTTTAACCCCATTCTAAAAGATTACAAAGATAATCAAACGACTCCTGATAAACAGCGAAGGAAGTTGGGGCCATTGCTAAAGATAAACACGCTAGCCTTCACTAGACTGCATGCTATAATAACAGCTGCAGGATCTACAGTAGCGATAAGGATGCTATAGGCTACTACCCCAAGATATCTAAATGCAAAAATATTTTAGTAATTACTTAATTTAAGTAATTACTAAAGTAAGAATTTAATAATAATAGAATTATAAATAAAGATTTAGCTTAATTAGATTAAGATATTAAGCTTAATAATAATAATAATAGCCTACTTAATACTGCCTTAATTAATTAAAGACTAGCAGAAGAAGCTACTTTAAAGATAGTAAAGAACCCTATTTAAGATCTTAAAGTCTTAATAGTCTAAAGAATCTTAGATTAAGAAGTAAAACTTAAAAAAGAAAATTATTTTTAAAATAATTATAAATAAATTAACTTTAAAAATTGCATAAACCTATTTTATAGAAACTATATATTAGAAAAAGTTTTTAAATAGTATAAATATTTAGTAGAATATATATATAAGCAGGAAGAATTTAAAAACTATAATAGTATAAAATGCATTATATATTATTATTAATATATCTTTTTATAAATAACTATTAAAGAACTATAAATAGTAAGATAGAACTTTATTACTTATAATAAAGGAATCTAAAATAATAAAAAAAAAAAAGAGTAAGCAATTACCTTATAAAATAATATTATAATATAATAAAGTATAATATTCTAGTATTAGACTATTATTAATGTATTTAATATAATAAATATAAAGATATAGTTTAAGGAGTGTAAAGCTACTTAAATATATTAAAAATTGCAGCTATAGAAATAATAAAGCTTATAAGAATAATTAAAGAAAATAGTAGATTAATTATTAAAGAAATTATAAGGGGATATATAGTCTTAATCTTAATAAATAGTAAATCTAATAGTAATCTTATAAACTATAATCTAGTTAATTAACTATAACTACCTTAGTATAAAAAGCCTAGGGAAAAAGTATATAAAGTAGGCACTATTAAGGATTAGCTTTATAGCTATAATAGAGGGCTTATTAATATAAAGATTAATTATCTTAAAGTTAAATTTTAAGATTAAATTAAGTTATTTTAGCTTAATTTAATAAAAATTAAATATAATATTATTTTAGGTTAGCTATAGTTATATAAAGCAAATTTAATAATAGATTAAAAGATAGGCTAACTAGATTTATAAGATAACCTAGGTCTTTTAATTAATTTAAAGTTATAACTTAGATAAGATAAGTAATAGAAAGGGCTAATAATACTACTAGAAAAACTAAATGCCCTTATATAATTTATAAAAGAAAAAGTTAAAAAATAAATTAAATTTAAAAAGAAAATTAATATAAAACTATAATTTAATAAAAAATAAAAAAAATTAGCTATAATAAAAATATAAAAATATATAGCCTATATTAAAAAAGAATTAGTAGTGCTTAATAAAGCTTTATAAAAGGCAAAAATTAAAGAAAAAGATACCTTTAAAAAGGAATATTTTAAAAAGATTTTATAATAATATTAAAAATATAAAAAACTTTATAATAAAGTTTTAAAAAAAGGGCTTTTACTATATATAAAATAAGATTATAAAATTATATTTAAAAATAAAGCTTTACTTAAGTTTTATAAGATCTATAACTTTAATAAAATAAAGCTTAAAATGCTTAAGGAATAGATTAAAGAGCAGCTATAAAAAGGATATATTAAGGTTTTAAAATTACTAATAGGATATCTTATTATCTTTATATTAAAAAAAGATAAAAAACTTTAATTAATTATTAATTATTAATAATTAAATAATATTATTATTAAAGATAAAATATCTTTATTATTAATAATAAAAATTAAAGAATAGCTATAAAAGATAAATTAGTTTACTATACTTAACTTTAAGGGAGTATATAAACTTATATAAATAAAGAAAGGCTATAAATAAATAACTGCTTTTTAAATAAGATATAAACTATATAAATATCTTATTATATTATAAAGATTAATAAATATACCTGCTTTATTTTAGAAATATATTAATTATATTTTTAAAGAATATCTTAATAAATTTATAATTATATATATTAATAATATTTTAATTTTCTTAAAGACCTTTAAGGAATATAAAGAATATATTTATAAAGTATTATAGAAATTATAAAATATTAAATTTCTTATTAACTTAGAAAAATATATATTTTATATATAAAAGGTAGAGTTTTTAAGATATATTATAATTTTAAAAGAAATTTAAATAAATCTTAAAAAACTTAAAGTAATTAAAATATAAAAACCCTTAAAAAATATTAAAGATATATAAAGCTTTTTAAAGTTTGCTAATTATTATAAAAGGTTTATTAAGAACTTTATTTAAATTACTATATTATTATTTAACTTTATTAAAAAAAATAAAAAGTTTTTATAAAAACTAAATATTAATAAAATATTTAAATAATTAAAAAATACTTTAATATTAAAACTAATATTTATTATATTTAACCTTATTAAAAAAATTAAAATTAAAACTAATACTTTAGATTTTACTATTAAAAAAGTAATTAAATAATAAAATAAAGAAAGAAAACTTAAACTTATTATATTTTTCTTAAAAAAACTATATAAACTAAAATTAAAGTATATTATTTATAATAAGGAATTTATAGCTATTATAGTAATATTTAAGGAATAAAGATATTATTATTATAAAAGTATATTTAAAATTAAGGTTTTTATAGATTATAAAAATATTACTTACTTTATAATTATATAAGTATTATTAAAATACTAAATAGAATATTTTAAATTTTTATTATAATTTAATTATTAAATTATTTATTATAAAGGAATAAAAAATAAAAGAGCTAATACACTAAGTTATAAAGCTAAATTTTTTTAAAAAATACTAAAAGTTATTACTTAAGTAATATACTTAAATAAATAAAGATATTATAAATAGAAAATAATTACTACTATTTTTAAATTTAAAAAATATAACCTAGTAAATAAAAAAATTAAAAAATATATAAAAGATTAAAATTAAGATTAATTTTTAAAAAAATCTAGCCTATATAATAAACTTTTTATAATTAATAATTGTCACGACCCAGCTCTTATAGCCGGGATAATGGGCCTCCTGGGTAGGCAAACCTAGATAAATGATGGGCCGACCAACTAATCAGGCATGGATCATTTAATTGTTTAGATGATCTAATGATCCAAGGATGGATTATTAGAATCTTAAGATAATCTAGAGGGATTATTAAGAAACTATAATAATCCAGCCCAGACTAGCTAGATATATAAGTTTACTTCACCATACTTATTTAAATAGCTTAAATAGCTAGTTATTAATATAGCAATAAGATTAGATTTATATACTCTCTACTAGCTGCATAATATTATATATTACCTAAGTCTAATTTAACCTATCTGCTAATAGAAATCTTAAATAGGTAATTAAAAATCCCTATCTATACTAACCTATAGGTAATTGGTTTATTATATATTAACAACTCCTATTTAAATAGTCACCTTAGACTTAAAGGGTAGAACTAAATAGTTAAGTTTAAACTTCCTAGTGAAGAAGAAACTAATTATAAGAGCTTCATTAGTATAAACAACAATATAGCGCCTTTACCTACTATAGAAGAACTTATTAGTGAATTGAGAATCCTGCGTAATACTGTTAAAGTGCAATAGGAAATAATCAATTAACTCAACCAATACTATAACAGAGATATAGCTATAGGCAATCCACTAGGAAATAATCCAGCACCTGCTATACTGCCAAAACAAGAGAAATAACTTAGAGAAATTATCAAACCTGCATCTCTAGAGAAGTTTATAGGAGAACCTGCCAAGATCTAGAAATTCTTTATTAATATATATACTTATTTCAAAGACTACTATCCTATTACATTTGCCCTTAATAAGATAGAAGAATAGGTAAAGTTTGCAGGAATATAACTAGGGGGACCAGCAGCAACTTAGTTTAACCCCATTCTAAAGGATTATAGAGATAATAAGACAACTCCCAATAAATATAAAAAACAAACAAAAACCATCTTTAAAAAATACAAAAACTTCAAAGAACAACTATAAAAAACCTTTAGAACAGTTAATAAAGAACAAGAAGCAGAAAACCAACTCTGCATAATTTAATAAAAAGAAGCATTTGTAAAATACACTATAAACTTTATCTAACTACTTACTAAGGTAGACTAGACTAAAGCTACTAAAAAAGATATATATTACTAAAGCCTTAAACCTAAGGTTAAGGATAAGCTCTACTAAGTTAATTAGCAAAAGATAAATTAGACTAATTATATATAACAAGCAATTAATATTAATAATAAAATCTAAGAATAAGAGCAAGAATATAAAAATAAGAAAAATAAAAACCAATAAAATTTCCATCACCCACCATAAAGTAGCAATAAGAATGCCGCCAACTAAGGAAGGAGATATAATAACTATGTCGCAAGTAGTAATAATACTAGGCCAGGAAGGATAGACCTTAGTAACATTATTTACTATAACTGCAAGGAACCAGGCTATAAGTCTTTTAAATATTTAAAGAAGAATAATAAAGATAAAAAGGATAGCTAGAAATCTACAGAAGAAAATAAGAAAATAATAAAGGAAGTTAGGGCCATTATTAAAAATAAGTATACTAGCTTCCACTAGACCGCATGCTATAATAATAGCTGCAAGATCTATAGTAGCAATAAGGATGCTATAGGCTACTATCTTAAGGCGCTTAAATGCAAAAATATTTTAGTAATTACTTAATTTAAGCAATTACTAAAATAAGAATATAATAATAATAAAATTATAGACAAGGATTTAGCTTAATTAAACCAGGATACTAAGCCTAGTTATAATAATAATAGCCTGCCTAATACTGCCTTAATTAGTTAGAGACTAGTAAAAGAAGTTACTTTAAAGATAGTAAAGAACCCTGCCTAAGATACCAAAGCCCTAACAGTCTAGAAAATCTTAGATTAAAAAGCAAAACTAGAAGAATACTAGAATTATTTTAAAAATAACTGCAAGCAAGAAGAATTAAGGTTATGTAAAGATCTCTTCTATAAAAGACATGCCCTAGAAAAAATTAATAAATAGCACCTATATATTATAAAATATAAATGCTATTAAATAAAATTTAAAGATTATAAAAACCTTAAATGCATTATATATTATATATAGCACTAAACCTTATAAATTACTATTAAAAACTTATAATTAAAAAGATAGGATTTTACTATCTATAGCAGAGGAACCTGCTATAATAGAAAGAGGGGAGTAAGTAATTATCTTATAAAGAAATATTATAGTATAATAAAGTATAATATTTTAGTATTAGGATATTATTAATGCACTTAATATAGTAAATATAAAGATACTGTCTATAAAATATAAAGCTACCTAGATAAACTAGAAATTACAGCTATAGAAATAATAAAACCTATAAGAGCAATTAAGGAAAATAGCAAACTAATTATTAAAGGAACTATAAGGGGATATATAGTCTTAATCCTAATAGATAGTAAATTGGATAGCAATTTTATAAACTATGACCTAGTTAACCAACTATAACTACCTTAGCATAAAAAGCCTAGGGAAAAAGTATATAAAGTAGGCACTATTAAGGATTAGCTTTATAGCTATAATAGAGGGCTTATTAACATAGAGACTAATTATCTTAAAATTAAGTTTTAAGATTAAACTAAGTCACTTCAGCTTAATCTAATAAGAATTAAATATAATATTATTTTAGGTTAGCTATGGTTATATAAAGCAAACCTAGTAATAGATTAGAAGATAGGCTAACTAGGTTTATAGGATAACCTAGGTCCTTTAATTAATTTAAAGTTATAACTTAGCTAAGATAAGCAATAAAAAGGGCCAATAGCACTACTAGAAGAACTAGATGCCCTTATGCAACTTATAAAAGAAAAAGTCAAAAAATAAATTAAGTTTAAAGAGAAAACCAATATAAAACCACAATTTAATAGAAAATAAGAAAAATCAGCTGCAATAAGAATATAGAAATATATAGCTTATATTAGAAGAGAATTAGTAGTGCTTAATAAGGCCCTATAAGAGGCAAAAAATAAAAAAGAAGATACCCCTAAAGAGGAATATCTTAAAAAGATTTTATAATAATACTAGAAATATAAAAAACTTTATAATAAAGTTCTAGAAGAAGGGCTTCTACTATATATAAAATAGGACTATAAAATTATACTTAAGGATGGAACTTTACCTAAGTTTTATAAGATTTATAACCTTAGTAAAATAAAGCTTAAAATGCTTAGGGAATAAATAAAGGAGCAATTGCAAAAAGGATATATTAAGGTCTTAAAATTACTAATAGGATACCCTATTATCTTTATACTAAAGAAAAATAAGAAACTTTAATTAGTTATTAACTATTAATAGCTAAATAACATTACCATTAAAGATAGGACACCCTTACTACTAATAATAAAAATTAAAGAATAGCTATAAAGGATGAATTAGTTTACTATACTTAACCTTAAAAAAGTATATAAACTTATATAAATAAAAAAAGGCCATAAATAGATAACTGCCTTTTAAATAAGATATAGACTATATAAATATCTTATTATACTATAAGGATTAATAAATACACCTGCCTTATTTTAGAAATATATTAATTATATTCTTAAGGAATATCTTAATAAGTTTGTAATTGCATATATTAATAATATCTTAATTTTCTTAAAGACCCTTAAGGAATATAAGGAATATATCCATAAGGTATTATAGAAGTTATAAGACACTAAACTTCTTATTAACCTAGAAAAATATACATTTTATATGCAGAAAGTAAAGTTTTTAAGATATATTATTACTCTAAGAGAAATCTAAATAAATCTTAAGAAACTTAAAGTAATTAAAATATAAGAACCCCTAAAAAATATTAAAGATATATAGAGCTTTTTAAGGTTTACTAACTACTATAGAAGATTTATTAAGAACTTTACTTAGATTGCTATACTATTATCTAACCTTATTAAAAAAGATAGAAAGTTCTTATAAGGACTAGATATTAACTAAGCATTTAAATAACTAAAAGATGCTTTAATATTAGAACTAGTACTTATTATATTTAACCCCACTAAGGAAATTGAAATTAAAACTAATGCCTTGGATTTTGCTATTAAGGGAGTAATTAAATAATAAAATAAAAAAGGAAAACTTAGACCTATTGCATTCTTCTCTAAAAAACTATATAAACTAGAGCTAAGGTATGCTACCTATAATAAAGAATTTATAGCTATTATAATAGCATTTAAAGAATAGAGATATTACTATTATAAAAGCATATATAAGATTAAGGTATTTATAGACTATAGAAATATTACTTACTTTGCAACTATATAAGTATTATTAAAATACTAAATAGAATATTTTAAGTTTTTATTATAGTTTAACTATTAAATTATTTATTATAAAGGAATAGAGAATAAAAGAGCTAATGCACTAAGTTACAAGGCTAAACTCTTCTAAGAAACACTAGAAGTCATCACTTAAGCAATATACTTAAATAAATAAGGATATTATAAGCAGAAAACAATTGCTACTATCTTTAGATTTAAAAAATATAATCTAGTAGATAAAGAAATTAAGGAATATATAAAGAACTAGAACTAAGACTAATTCCTAGAAGAATCTAGCCTATATAATAGACTTCTTATAATTAATAATAAAATATAGGTACTAAAGGAATTATAAAGAAAGATAGTAAGAGCAGTCTATATGCACCTGCTATATAGGCATAAAGGAATTAGGAAAATAAAGGAGCAAGTATAAAGATATTATACCTTTAATAAAATTAAGAAATAAGTATAATATATAGTATTATATTATGATCTATGCTAATAAGTAAAGGCTAGAAGACATAAACCATATGGGTTATTATAACCTCTACTAGTGCTAGAATGACTATAAGAATTAATCTTATTTAATTATATTATAAAATTACTATTGTTAAAAGAATTAGTAATGGGAATTACTTATAATAGTATATTTATTATAGTTAACTAACTAATAAAAATATTATACTTTATCCCTTATAAGGAAGTAAGTACTATAGAAGAATTAGCATATATATTCACTAGATTTATTACTATAAACCATAAACTACTAGGAGAAATAATCTTTAATAAAGGATTTATATTTATATTTAAGTTCTAGAAAGCATTAAATAATAGACTTAGAATACACTATAAAGTAAGTATAGCATACCATCCTTAAATAAACAGTTAAACCAAATAAATTAATTAAATTATAAAAGACTATTTAGTATACTATATTAACCTAAGAATAGAAGATTAAGTAGAAAAGTTACCTATTATATAGTTTGCATATAATAGTATATAATTAAAATCTATAGGGAAATTACTATTTTTCCTTAATTTTGGATTTAAACTAGAAGCTTATTAACTGCTATAAGAAGGCAAAGATATAGAAAAAGCTATTATTTAAGTAGATAATTTAAAGAAGCTGCATAATAAACTATAGATATAACTTAAGTTTATATATATTAGAATAAAGGAATATGCTAATAGAAATAGAATTAAGGGACCAATTCTAAAAGAGGGGGATATAGTCTATATTTTAATATATCCACCCTTAAGCCAGCAATAAAGCATTAGCGCAATAATCAAGATAAAACGCCCTAGTGAAAAACTTAATTTTAAGAAAGTTAGACTCTATAAGGTATTATAAAAAGCAGGCAAAGTTAGCTATAAAATAGACATTCTACTACTATCTAATAAAAAAGGGAAACCAATTTTTAAGATAAAATACATTTTATAATTAAAAAAGGCCTTAGTTAATAAAGAAATAGGCAAAATAATTTATAATGAAATTGTAATAGAAGGCAAAGAACTTAAATATAAAGTTAAATCAATTCTCGCTATTAAACTAGACCTAGAAACAAGAACACTGCGATATCTAATTAAATAAAAAGGATATTCTAATAAAGCAAATAGTTAAGAACCTATTAAGCACCTTAAATACTTAAAGACCCTACTAGTAGACTTTTACTAGAACCTAGGATTTGCAATAATAAAGGATTTAGGATAAAAGCATCCTAGTTAACCGCATTAATAGAACTAGCTAGATTAGGCATTAACATTTTAGCCTAATAAGCAGCCTCTACTTCCTGCTCTTTACACTTAACCTTATTTAATTCCTCTATATTAGTAATACCCTGCAAAATGCCATAATGCATTTTTTTATACTAATATTTCTTCTCTTTATAAAGACATTTAACCTTTGCATTAGCAGCATGCTATTCCTCTTTAGCTACCTTAAGCTTGTCTTTTAAATAGAAATAATAAGCAGTAATATACTCTAACTGCTTAAAAAATAAATTATAAATATTATAATAAGATTTATTTAAATAAATGTATTTAGCATAGTGCAATAAGTTAAAAGGAGATAAAAGACACTCTTTATAACTATGCAATATATAATAAGAATAACACTTGTCTATAGCAATAGCATTCTTAATAATAGAATAAAAAAGACTTTTACATTTCTTAGTCTTAAGATAAAGATTTTTAGTTACCTTATCTATTATTATTAAGTAAGTTAGTATACATAAATAGAAAAAATAAAGTAGCTATAAATTTAAGAGAAGGTGGGGAATAGGTTACTTATACCTAAATAAGCAAGGTCTTAAGGATAAGACTAATAAGAGGGGGAGTATTATATTATGACCCAGCTCTTATGGCCAGGATAATAGGCCTCCTGGGTAGGCAAACCTAGATAAATAATGGGCTGACCAACCAATCAGGCATGGATTATTTAATTATTCAGATAATCTAATAATCTAAGGATAGATTATTAGAATCCTAAGATAATCTAAAGGGATTATTAAGAAACTATAATAATCCAGCCCAGACCAGCTGGATATATAAGTTTATTTCACCATACTTATTTAGATAGCTTAAATAGCTAGTTGTTAATATAGCAATAAGATTAGATTTATATACTCTCTACCAGCTGTATGATATTATATGCTACCTAAGTCTAACCTGACCCATCCGCCAATAGAAATCCTGAACAGGTAATTAGAAATCCCTATCTATACTAACCTATAGGTAACCGGTTCGTCACAATAATAAAATATAAATACTAAAGGAATTATAAAGAAAGATAGTAAAAGTAATTTATATATATTTACTATATAAATATAAAGGAATTAAGAAAATAAAAAAATAAGTATAAAAATATTATATCTTTAATAAAATTAAGAAATAAATATAATATATAGTATTATATTATAATTTATATTAATAAGCAAAGGCTAAAAGATATAAACTATATAGGTTATTATAACCTTTACTAGTGCTAGAATAACTATAAAAATTAATCTTATTTAATTATATTATAAAACTACTATTATTAAAAGAATTAATAATAAAAATTACTTATAATAGTATATTTATTATAATTAACTAATTAATAAAAATATTATATTTTATTTTTTATAAAAAAGTAAGTATTATAAAAGAATTAATATATATCTTTATTAAATTTATTATTATAAACTATAGGCTATTAAAAGAAATAATCTTTAATAAAAGATCTATATTTATATTTAAGTTTTAAAAAGCATTAAATAATAAACTTAAAATATATTATAAAGTAAGTATAGTATATTATTTTTAAATAAATAGTTAAATTAAATAAATTAATTAAATTATAAAAGATTACTTAATATATTATATTAATTTAAAAATAAAAGATTAAGTAAAAAAGTTATTTATTATATAGTTTATATATAATAATATATAATTAAAATTTATAAAAAAATCACTATTTTTCTTTAATTTTAGATTTAAACTAAAAGCTTATTAATTACTATAAGAAGGTAAAGATATAAAAAAAGCTATTATTTAAGTAAATAATTTAAAAAAGCTATATAATAAACTATAGATATAACTTAAGTTTATATATAGTAAAATAAAAAAATATACTAATAAAAATAAAATTAAGAGATTAATTTTAAAAAAGGGGGATATAATCTATATCTTAATATATTCTCCCTTAAGCTAATAATAAGGCATTAGTATAATAATTAAGATAAAATGCCTTAGTAAAAAACTTAATTTTAAGAAAGTTAGACCTTATAAAGTATTATAAAAAGCAGGCAAAGTTAGCTATAAAATAGATATTTTACTGCTATTTAATAAAAAAAAAAAACTAATTTTTAAAATAAAATATATTTTATAATTAAAAAAGGCCTTAGTTAATAAAGAAATAAATAAAATAATTTATAATAAAATTATAATAAAAGGCAAAGAACTTAAATATAAAGTTAAATTAATTTTTATTATTAAATTAGATTTAGAAATAAAAATACTATAATATTTAATTAAATAAAAAGGATATTTTAATAAAGTAAATAGTTAAGAACTTCTTAAATACCTTAAGTATTTAAAAACCTTATTAATAGACTTTTACTAGAACTTAAGATTTATAATAATAAAGGGTTAAAGATAAAAGCATTTTAGTTAACTACATTAATAAAACTAGCTAGATTAGGCATTAATATTTTAGCTTAATAAAAGGCCTTTGCTTTTTACTTTTTATACTTAATTTAATTTAACTTTTTTAAATTAAAAATACTTTATAATACTATATAATATATTTACTTATATTAAATTTTCTTTTATTTATAAAGATAAGCAACCTTAATAATAGCCTTTATAAAAATATCTTCTACTTCCTTTAACTCTTCCTCTAAATAGAAATATTATATAAATACTTAGTTTAATTAATTAGGCATTAAACCTTAGATATTATAATAAGACTTATTTAAATAAATATATTTAAAATAATATAATAAGTTTAAAGGGGAAATTAAGCAATCTTTAAGATTTTTTAAAATATAATATAAATAATACTTATTAAATTTATCTATACTAGATATAATAGCTTATAATAAGGAATTATACTATTATATCTTTTTATAAAAAGACTTTTTAATAAGTTTATTTAATATATTTAGGTTAATAAGAAAAAAATAAAAATATACTAAAGAAAGATTAATAAAAAAGGTATTTATTAAGTAAGGATACTATTATTTATACTAGATCCTTAAGGTCTTAAGGATAAGATTAATAAGAAGAGGGGTATTATATTATAACCTAATTTATATAGGCCTAATAGAAGGCCTATAAAGTAGGTATAGCAGGTTAACCTTAAATAGCTTAATTAATTAGCTAAGACTTATTAACTTAACCATTAACTTAATAAGTTAACTTACTAAAATAATAGATAAGCTGCCTAAATTAACTAAATATATAAGTTTACTTTACTATACTTATTTAAATAGCTTAGATAGCCAGTTATTAATATAGTAATTAAGATTAGATTTATATACTCTCTACTAGCTATATAATATTATATATTATCTAAGTCTAACCTAACCTATCTGCTAATAGAAATCCTGAATAGGTAATTGGAAATCTCTACCTATACTAACCTATAGGTAACCGGTTTGTCATAGTGTACAGTTACAGCACAACTGAATGTCTTATAGCCTATGCACCCCCAGAGGTAGGGGAGATATCTGTAACAAACCTGCCAATTCGAATATGCCACTAGGCAAAGGATTGGACGATTAATCCGATATTTAGCATCAATCTGGCAGACTAGCTAGCTTTATAAGGCATATCCCTGTTACAGTACACAATATTGTAACATGAATACCAATATAAAAATTAAAAATTAAATTAATACTCTTCCTCCTTTAATAAAGAGTCTATAGGATGGATATATAATAAATGTATTAGTGTATATTATATATATGATAACAAAGAGAGGTATGTAAAAGGCAAGAGGATATTAGTATATATACTTGTATTTGAACACTAATGAATAATCAAGACAACAATGGAAAGAGGGAAAAGGGGGACCGCTATTAATATTTATCGAGCTGTACAAGGGAGCCCTAAGGGCTTTTAGTGTTTTAGCCCATTGAGCTATAGGCCCCAGACTTGAGGCCGCAGGGCACCGCATTTCTATTATGAACATAGTGTAGTTTCTTAATATATAATCAATGTTAATAGTGTGCTCTAGGAAGAAAGCTACTTTGAAAGCTATGTATAATTATGCCTAATCTAGACATTAGAAGCGAGATTCTAACTCTATTCATTCTTATTATAGTAAGCTTACTGCATAACATAGTCTCCCAAAGCATAGTTATATAATCGGTTGTCGATATAGTTGAAAACTCTCTTATGAGACTGAAATAGAAACAAAAAAACGTAGATTTGGATTACATCAATTAAAGATCCGCCTCTATTTCTCTCGCTATTAACTATGTCATAATATGTAGTAAGCACTATACTCCAAAAAAGTGCACAATAGGATGCTTGCTATAGAGCAGTCTAAATACGTATAAAATCATCGATGCTGCCACCCTTACAAATGACAGACGACTTTTCTTGTATGTGCAATACGCTAATATTCAAGCGTTGGTACTTTGTCCTATTTCTAGTAATCATGCAACTTTTCAACAGGATGATCCAGGGTGCAGCCCTAGCTGCAATGACCTTCACAATGCCTGCAGCCGCCGCCAACTGCGCTGCAGTTAATACCCAGTTCTACGAGGAGGAGCTGTACAAATGATGTGGAGTATCCGCGCCTGGATTTGCCCGAACGCCTGGTGGGAGTCTATAACAGCGTATCCTCAAGGTGAGTGACGACGGCGGTGGTTTTAATTATACTGGGTACTGGCAAATTTCAGGAATGGCCTCTCAACAGGAATGCTGGGTAAGAAGAGAGGCTGTGTCTTCGCTGACACTATCTCATTAACAAATCTTAATTTAGGACATTCTCGAACAAATCATCGATCAGTGCATGTACGGGCCTTACGGAGGACCAAATTCAAATGCTGATGTTGATAATGGTGGCTGATGGTTATACGGAAATACTTGGTCGCAAGGATATTTTTGGGTGGATAACCAAGGCTCTTGAAAAACCGTTGGCCAGGGAGGCGAGATACAACCCTTCCAGCAGCCCACCATGTCCCTGATATTATCCTAGCTGATGGGACTGTCGTTCCTGCCCCAAATAGCACATCAATTATTACGCACAGTGGGAAAGAGATCCCACTCGATCGACAGGTCCGAATCAACACAGAAACTGGCAAGCTAGTAAAGGAAGTTAAAAACTCCCAAACTTCCAGTTTCTTTTATACAAGGTTTAAGGTCTAGATATGACAGCTCAATTATATATTCTCCTTACTAACTTAATGAAGATAGGAGTAAAATATAAAAGAGGAACCTATATATAAATCAAAATCTAGATATGAATTCAGACTAAATCTAAACATAATTGATAACATAGCTCATGCTTTTAATTATACCTACAATCTCGATTTGTAAAGTGTTATAACCAAGTATCTTATAGTTCTATAACAAGCCATCAGTTATGTGTTATGTCTTGGCATTTGATCCCTGTTAGTTAGCTGATTTACCGAGGTTAATTAGTGGAATTAGATTAACTGCCTAACCTTTTACTTTTATACTGTTTTCAAACTGGCAGGTCCGTATCGTTTGTTACGAACCTGCCAATTCCAACACTCTACAGGCAAAGATTAAGCGATTGATCCAATTCTGGCAATTGATCTTAGCAGACCAATTGTTTGTAAGGCTCAAGTGTTACAGCGGACCAGGTCGTAACAAAAAGCGGTGTGCATTAGTCACAAAAAGCAATTAGCTAATATTATACGGAGTACTTGTTGTCTCTACTTTTGGTCGCTGATTGTTCGGCGTTTTGTACAGCAAACGCCGAAGAATTAGCACCCAATAGTGGAGCCAGCAAGCATACCAAAATAAGTAAGTGAAAGAGTCAAAGTACTGTATTTCCCTAGCAAGACTCAATAGTGGATTTTGTTGTTTTTAACTTCTCGCTAAACTAAGCAATTACTAACCCTAGTATAAAGCGGGGCAATATGTGGAAAATTCCACTATTGAGTTTCCCTGGGGAATATACAACTTGCTTTGCATAGCCCTTATTTTACATAATATAAATACATACTAAATTATTAAATTAAAAAATATATTATATTCTTTTTATAATATTATAATATAATATTACTAATTTATACTTATTCTATAATATTAAGAATATATAGAGAATAGTAAAAATAGTTATTTAATAACAGCTTGATATAGCAGCATTAGTTAATGTAAAATAGCCAGGAGCAGAGTATAATATAATCTTATATCTCGAGACTACAACATTGTCTCTCTGATTTATTTTCAGAATCACAAGCAAAGTCACTAGCAGACTATAATACAAGATCTTTCATGATGTCGAGGCATATGGCATGCAAGAGCTGCAGAGACAGAAAGGTCCGCTGTGATGGCCAGCAACCTTCTTGCTCGGCTTGCACGCGAGGGAACCATGATTGTATCTATGTACCTCCGTCAATGCAATCACGAGGCGACTTAGTCCAAACAATCGAGAGCTTACAAGAAAGACTCGGTAAGTGTTCCACATACCACCCAACACCGTGTGATTGTAGGCCCGATAGAGCTCGTCGTCAATGCTACTTTTACGATATCAAACTGACAGTCTCGCCGTTCTGTAGTTAAAGCGGAAACTCAGATAATGAAGCAAGCATCTGGGTCTGTCAACCAAAACGAGCAAATGGCAACTCTTCCACCTCCTACATTCTCATTGGATGGAGCTACATTGGATATGCAAATGCTACTGTCCTCGAGGCAATCTCGAAGCTACATGCCTCTGCCAGCGAATGATTTCCACTGTATGGGCCCAACTTGGTCGGATCAGGATGATGGCGCACAGGAGTTTATGCAGTGGCTATACAACATCCCACAAAGCCAACCGTATGATGGGAGGAGCTCTGTGTCGAGTTCTTCTCAAGGCACATCACTAACATCAATCCCTAGCCTGAACGAGTTGCGTGCAATGAATAACTTGCACAGCAGTGGAGGAGGAAGTGCTGGTGCTGGTGCTGATATGAACCCGTCTTTCACATTTCCATGCAACACAGACTTCGACATGAAATTCAAAGGTGAATCATTCAAAGAACTCTTGGAGAGTATTTTTGCGACTCAAAGCGATATCCTGGGAATTGCCTCAGCGACGGCAGAGTACCTTTCCTGGGCAAGACGGTTTCCAGCCAAAGTAGAGATGCCTGCTATCCTGGAGATCATAGAGGAAAGGCTACATGAACTGGCTCAGTTGGCATCTACTCGACACTGGCTGGCTTTGAAACACATTATGGCATCGGTGGAAAAATCAGACACTTTGCATGCCCAACTATCACAGCTAGAGACGGATCTTATGGATCGGACAGTCAAGACAATGCATAGATATCGTGAGAATTATGATATACGTTCATCTTTGTCAAATCAGAGAAGACACGAATAAGGATAAGTCTTAATGGTCAAGGGTTTTTCTCTTCCGCCTTATGATAGAATAGTTATAAAAGTGGTTGGCGCAGTAATAGAGCGTATGGAAATTTGTTTAATGAGGTTGTATTGTGGGCTTCTCTGGTGCTTCTCTTCCTCTCCCTCTCTCTTCACATGCAAAATGCCGGGGCACCTCAGCATATCCATCCTCCATCAATGGTAATCACGACACCATTGATGAAACTGCTATGCGGACTGAGAAGGAATTCAATAGCCCGGGCGACCTCTTCAGCCGTACCCTTACGGCCCATAGCACCAGGGTCACCCTTGCTAAAAAGCTCTGTGGTCCCCTTATATCCCTCGATTTGTGTCATCATTGGCGTAGCAATAATACCTCTGCATGCACGTAAGACGTTAGCGATCTAAAGCCTATCTACTCCGTATGCAGCGGTGAGAGTCGGGATCAACTGCCGCGGACCGGGCAAGGGAGATAAGCTTACGGAGCAACGGCATTCACCCTTATAGCCCTGGGGCCCTCTTCTTTCGCCGCAGTTCTTGTAAGACCTATGACGGCGTGCTTGGCGGCGACATAAGGTCCGTTATTCTCCATTCCCACGATACCCGAAATAGACGATGCATTGACGATCGAGCTACCTCCTCGGCCATCTTCTCCCTGATGCATATGCGGTAGTTGAGCACGCAAGCAGTTAAGTGTGCCTTTAACGCTAACATCTAGGACAAAATCGAACTCGCTGTCCGTAATGTTGCGAATTGACCCCTTGTCTTGCGCAATACTAGGCCCTATAACGCCCGCTAAATTTGCAGCCCCCATAAGAGGCCTTCCAAAATGGGCAACAGTATCTGAGATCCACTGGCTGCATGCAGACTGGGATCGAACATCTAGAACAGTCGTAAGAATTGCATCCTCTGCAGCAACAAATCCTGGCGACTTGGGATTTTGCTGTGGAAAGAGTAGCTGAATCTCTTGCTTAGTTGCAGCAAGGGCAACATCATTCAGATCAGCCAGGGAGAGCAGGGCCCCTTGGCTTGCGAGAAGTCCCGCAAGGGAGCGACCGATGCCTGAAGCAGCACCAGTAATCACAAACACTTTATCTTTAAATGAATAAGACATGGTGAGACTATTTTTGATGCAAAGTGAATTACTTAATAGAAACATTTGTAGCCTGAGCACGAAATTGCAGAAGTGCTGCATTTAAGCGCCAACAAGATCACCTGGACTAATCTACCATTGCCACAATAGCGTAGCCTTCGGTCCGAACCGTCGTTCCGGAGCGGCAGGGTCGGCGATGGAGCGGTTTAGTCTTTAAGAGTGCTAGCCATACATTCGGGGCTCATGTCCGGATTTTACAGTCTATAAAGGCTAGTTGTGGAGATTGCCTAGTTGACAACATAACTATACATAACGAGGCAACTGAGAAAATGACATAGATTTAAGCATTTATCTAGTACAACAAGAAACTAGCATTAGTTGATGCATCAATCTGTTCATTATTTTCGTTGCCCTGCACTTCGCAATTCTGAAAGCGTATGTAACGTGCTGCTTCACTGTTTGAATATTTAATTGTCTCTGCTGGTCGCACAACATGGTTAAGGTGAGATAATAGAATCTGACGAACGCCGCACACTTCGACTGACTATTGCACCATTAGAGAAGCTTTAGTCATCCCATTAACCACATCGGACTTTCCGTGCCGGACCTTGAAGCGGCGGAGGAATTTTATATGGGGGTCTTGGGGTTCATTAAACTGCGCCCTTCTGTCATCGAAGATCGTGAAGTAACCCCGGATACAGCCGCCTTCAGGATGATGCCACCTACGGTTAAGAAATTTAAAATGGCATGGTTATGTAGTGGCAACGGGGTAGGCCTTGAATTATTTGAGTTTCTGGATCCCTCTATTCAACCGGGCAGGGAATCCCGGTTCAAAAGTGGGCAGGACTGTGCGCGTGGAGGTCTATTCCACTTTGCTATCACAACTCCAGATATTGAGCTGACCATGGAAAAAGCAATTAAGTATGGGGCGAAGAAAGTTGCTGACGTTGGCACTGCTTACGGCGAGCAGGGGGTTTATCTTGAAGATCCATGGGGTAACGGAGTGGAGTTGATAACTTGCAGTTTCGAGCAGCTGCTGTGCAATCGAGACGCCGGGGTTCTTCGGGAATAGGATCTACAATACTACATGCGACTGAATGCAGAGCTATCACTTATTCTTTATTTGTGTCCATTTCCGCGTTCGTGTTCAGGATACCGGGGTGGTCTCGAAAACGACCAGTCCCCTTTATTAAGGGACTCGTCGTTTTCGAGATCCCAGTACGACTTTGTAATGACCGCTAAGGCATACGGCTTATGCCACTATCACTCTTTGTAGAGCAACATGGTATCCTTGTCAATTGTACTCCGTAGATGTACGGGATGCAGCTTACAAATATGTTGAAAACAATGAGCTCTACCACTTGTCAAGCCTTTAAGTCTGTGAAATATGTCAAAATTCGAGAATGGACTGTTAAGTAGAGAGTAGGTACTAGGGAGCTGAGCTGCGCATAGCTGCTCTCTCATCCGGTGTAAAGAGTTTGCAATATTCTTTACATTCAATCTATGTGATATATAAAAAGATCAATATATTGTAATGGTCATTATATTAAGCAACTTTAACTGTTACAATACGGGATTTTGAAATCTACCAGTAATAGTATCCCTTCATTTAGATTATACTTCAAGATATACCTTGCAACAAAGAAAAAATTGCAATGCTTGGTCTTCTCTAGATATAAAAGATAATTTGCCCTTTTGATATCTTTTATAAATCTTTCAGCCATACTTGTACTACTACAATATTTTCGGCACTGTTACATCGCATAAGCATGATCAAGGTACTTAAGAGTAATACCCATTTAGTTCCACTACCAAAAACAGTAATGAGAAGACAAGACATGCGGAGTAGATATCCGACTCATTACGGATATAGAGTCGGCTTTTTACGCGTATTAGCGCTTATCGCTATCACATTTCGAAACTGCATCATATCACAAAAATCTATGTATGTATATTATTCCTCTGAACTAGTTAAAATTATATGCACCGAGGACATATTAAAGCGGGAAAATATCCGACGGAAGCGAAAGGTAACCCCTATTAATCGTCTTTCTTGGGATATCTCCAGGGAATTGAATTAGTATAGATTGCTGAATGAACCATGGTATCAACAGATAATGCAATGGTTCACCAGACTCTATTGTCCGGAAAGGATTGAGTGCGCAATGGCTTCTGCGAACATGTCTAAATGCAAATGTTAATGAATATCCTAATCACACGAAGAAAGCGCGACATCACTTACAAACTGCTGCCATGGGATGACCTGGGGGAAGATGAGGGAAAGCACTGGCATCAACGACTCTGAGGCCGGTAACACCACGTACCCTACCTCTACTGTCTGTGACAGCCCACTCATCGCTCTCGGGACCCATTCTGCAGGTTGAAGTACCATGATAGATGAGATTCATGTTGTCCTTGAGCCACGCGAGAATTTCCTCGTCAGTGCTTACGCTGGGGCCAGGGCTGAACTCTGATAGGATGATGCTGCTGTTTGAGGCAATTTGGCGAACTCGCTTGAAAGCTGCGACAGCCTGTTCCTGGTCGCCAACATCGAGCAGCCAATTAGGGTTAATGACGGGCTTATCCGTCACATCGCCGCTTCGTAGCGTAATGCTGCCGCGAGAGAGTGGGGCAAGCAGTGCGGCACCAATCATCAGGTAGTTGTCATTTGGGCCGATATTGGAAGGGAATAAGCCTTCTTCCAAGGGTAGATATTCAACCTCGGGCCAATCATCGGGGAATTCACTGAGACGATCAAGGGTACCCTTGCTAAATTGACTTCTAAGATCCTCGGGGAACTTCTCAAACGCTACTAAGATTAGTCCTGTGTACACACTATACTACTCATGCCACTTACCAACAGCTTGCCCAGCACCAATGCCAGTAAGGCGCCCGGCTTGATGGTTGAGGTAGTCCGATACCAGTTCATCAACGAATTCTGGGTTACCAGCAACAAGCTGAGTATTGGTTGTTACATTAACCTATTTTGCTGTTTAGTTGACATTGATGCACCAACGCCTGCATACTCAAAGAAAAATGCCTCTTACCTTAAAACTAAGCGACAAAAACGCAGAGTCCTATTGTATATAAGCACTACTGCATCTGTCTTGGGGAGAAACGAATACTTACCCACTCGTTTTGACCAACACCCTTTAAATCAGCAATGACATCGATGCCATGTTTAGCAAGAGTTGCTGAGGGGCCAACTCCAGACAGCATCAACAGGTTTGGTGAATACCACTATGTTCATGTAAGTGAGAAACCGTCATAATTTTCTTTATTGAAATGCATATGCGACGTACCACTCCGGCCGAGAGAATAACTTCTTTACGTGCGGTCAATTGATACTCGAGGGGGCTGTTGAGGATGTTTCCTTGAAGAAGGACACCAGTGGCCTTCTTGTTTCTATCGAACAAGATACGCTTCGCCAAGGTGTTGGGGTAGATCTTAAGGCCTGATTTACCGGCTGCAGCCTGTAGGAAAGATGTCTCTGAGGAACTGCGAGTGGCTGTTTTGGGATCAATCGCTGCTAAGATCGTACCGTACCCAAGCAAATCTCCGCTGCTGAGACCAGGAAGGCTCGCGAATCCTAAACGATCAAGAGCCTGTTCGATCGATGGGCCAAAGGGACCTTGGAAATTACCAAAAGATATTTCAAGAGGGCCACCTGTGCTATCAAATGCACCTTCATCCTGGCTGATGTTGAGAGACTTATCGATTCTAGTGTAATCTGGCGGAGTATAATGGCAGCTCTTCTTGAAGAAGGGAAGCACATTATCCCAGGTCCAAAAATTGTCCTCAACAGTTTTAGCCCACCAATCAAGGGATCCTTTAGTTGGTCTAGTCATGAAGAGTCAGATATTTTCCTATTACATGTGAATCTTAATACTTTCCTTTGATAACCACCTGTATTCGCGGCAGAACTAATCACAACTAATTAGCACCTTTCTCGGTATTTTACTTTCTTTTTGGGGGGGTTATGCATACCCTCCGCCAAATGCTTGGCCGACAGTGTACGAGATGGACCGGTTATTATATCCCTAAAATTATGGATTAGATACGACATATCCTAAGGTCAGTTGCTCGGGGGAGACTGACGACTTGAGGCTCCGTGGCCAAACCCAATGCGGTCAATGAGGAAAGCCCTCCGGCTGCGACGTTGGGCTCTGCACTCATGAAAGCATATCCCGGGACCTGCGTTAAGTTGCCATTCATAATCTCGTAGAATGAACCACCTTCGATAACAGCAACCGTGTAGTTGGCCGGGTCCAGGGCAAGCCGGGCGGCTATGGTATTGCCAGCTGTGCCGCCTCCAATAACCTTTGCAGTAGAGACAATGTATCAGTCAAAATGGATCTTCTACCACATATCATAAAGCCACGCAGCTATTTCTCCGGCTCAAACAAGTACTTACAATATAATCGTATGTGACGTTCTTGCCTGGTCTTCCAAAAGAGTTTCCAAAGATACGCGTGATACCATCGGCATCCTTCAACGCTCCTATGGTATTTGCGGCGGCTCCAGCCACTGCA
Organism: Trichoderma arundinaceum; assembly: GCA_025919625.1. Lineage (NCBI taxonomy): Eukaryota > Fungi > Ascomycota > Sordariomycetes > Hypocreales > Hypocreaceae > Trichoderma > Trichoderma arundinaceum. Next base: position 53,353 of record JAMQTF010000024.1, read on the forward strand.
AAGGCAGCGACCAAAGCAACACTATATTTAGATGGCATCTTGGAGGGTATCATTGCAGTGAATACCTCCTCTTTCTAGTTGGAATGATTGTAACTCCCCACCAAGAACCACATGGTGTATGAACAATATATCTTTATCAGAGTCACCTTACCCCCTTATTTTCTTTTCTTGTGCGACCAGCTTTCAACCGGGCCCACTGTTCCACAACCATCGGAGCTCCGGACCGACCTTGTCAAGCTGTGGAACCAGAGCCGGGGAGGAGGAGGAAAGACTTGTCAGCACCGGCTTCCCACATTTCCTATTAATAATTCCTCACAGCCTCGATATATACAAGAAAGACACATTTTACATATAGAGTGCCCAGACTTCTCAAAAAGCTAATGGTATAGGCAGGTATCACATGAGATCAAATCCCCCGGATATGGCCGTCAGAAATTGGCAATCACCGCAAGCGGTGAAACTAGCGTTGTATTTCCTTGGCCTGGTAGGGTTATTGGGCACATGGGGCCGCTCATTATTGGACGGAACGCTTGTCCATCTATTCAACGCGCTGCATGGCACTGATGATTACATCCTTCCAGGGACTCACTATGCCCTCAAGCGGAGCTTTACCGGGCTGTACTGGCCGATTGACTATCTGCTAGATGTCCTCGTAATCTTCTTTTGGGAAGGGGTTGATGGCTCTCATCCGTCGACCTCTGCCACTGGAATATATTTTCTAGGGCAATTCTTTCCGCTTCTTGTATGTTTTTATGTGGACCATGCGCGACGTGGAGTCGGCTCCAGCGCACTCAAGTAAGCCCTTTCATGTCTTCTCCTTATGGTGGCGTGATGCTGATTGCTTGCTCCTTGATGAATAGGCCTACACTTTGGTCACTGGTTTTCCAGATGGCCGCCATTGGTAGCACTGGTTGGATCTGGGCCTTACTGTTCCTCTCTTCGTCCCCGACTATTTCATCAACAATTACAAGCGAGTCGCTGAAACAGGCGTCAATTGGAGATAGCAGCCTCCTGACAGCAATCATGCCTGCGCTTGTGCTTGGATTTATCGTTCCTGCTGTCTTAATGGGGCTTCCATCGCCAGCTGTTGTCTCTAATGACTTCCAACAATGGGCAATAGTGGCTTGGAATATGTTCCCCCTACTGGTCTTTGGCTTCCTCAAGATCTTCTCGAGCTTCACTCCGCTAGTCACGAAGCTAGCTTCTTCTGACTCCAAAGTAGATAAAAACACTACATCAAAACAGAATCACTTATATGTCATAAGACTGGTCAATGCTGTCACTCTAGCTGTTAGCTTCACTATGCATGCAGCGGTATTGAGCCTATCTATTTACACCAGCCTATTCCCAGCCATATTCAACCCCGTATACATCCACGACCTTGACTTCAAATCGTTATTCTTTCCCCCGATTCGTATTAGTCAAGGGAAAACAGTTGGTGATGGAATTCGAAGTTTCTTTCTCTGGGACCAGGTCGGTGGGTATGCCGTTATGATTCTGATCATGATGGTGCAATTGCGGAATGCATCGCGAGCATCTGGATTTACATTTAGCTGGTTAAAGATTATTGCTGCTTCTGGTTTATTATCTTGTATAGCAGGCCCAGGGAGCACATGTTTGTTAGTAAGTTGGTTACGAGATGAAATACTGTTTGGCGCTGTTGCTTAAATATCTCCAGCTCGAGGAGAGAGTTATATATATATATAATGAACCGGTTACCTATAGGTTAGTATAGATAGTAATTTCCAATTACCTATTCAGGTTTCTATTGGCAGATAGGTTAGGTTAGATAAGGATAGTATATAATATTATATAGCTAGTAGAGAGTATATAAATCTAATCTTATTGCTATATTAATAACTAGCTATTTAAGCTATTTAAATAAGTATAGTAAAGTAAACTTATATATCTAGTTAATCTAGGCAATTTATTTATAATTTTAGTAAGTTAACTTACTAAATTAATAATTAAGTTAATAAGTCTTAGCTAATTAGTTAAGGCTAACTAAGGTTAACCTACTAAGCCTACCCTATAGGCCTTTTATTAGACTTATATAGGTTAGGTTATAATATAATACCCCTCTTTTTATTAGTTTTATCTTTAAGACCTTAAGGTTCTTATATAAGTAGTAATATCTTTACTTAATAAGTATCTTTTTTATTAATTCTTTCTTAATATAGTTTTTTACTTTTTTCTTATTAACTTAAATATATTAAATAAATTTATTAAAAAGTCTTTTTATAAAAAGATATAATAGTATAATTCTTTATTAAAAGCTATTATATTTAAAGTAAATAAGTTTAATAAGTATTATTTATACTATATTTTAAAAAATCTTAAAGATTACTTAATATCTTTTTTAGACTTATTATATTATTTTAAATATATTTATTTAAATAAGTCTTATTATAATATTTAAGGTTTAATGCTTAATTAATTAGATTAAATATTTATATAATATTTCTATTTAAAAGAAGAGTTAGAGGAAGTAAAAGATATTTTTGCAGAGGCTATTATTAAAGTTGCTTATTTTTATAAATAGAAGAAAATCTAATATAAGTAGATGCATTATATAGTGTTATAAGGTATTTCTAACTTAGAGGAGTTAGACTAGATTAAGTATATAAAGGCAGAGGCCTTTTATTAAGCTATTATATTTAATTTAATTAATTTTATTAATATAGTTAATTAAAGTATTTATACTTTTAATTTATTATTATTATAAATCTTAGATTTTAGTAAAAGTCTATTAATAAGGTCTTTAAGTATTTAAGATACTTAATAAATTCTTAATTATTTACTTTATTAAAATATTTTTTTTATTTAATTAAATATTATAGTATTTTTATTTTTAGGTCTAGTTTAATAATAAGAATTAATTTAATTTTATATTTAAGTTCTTTGCCTTTTATTATAATTTTATTATAAATAATTTTATTTATTTTTTTATTAACTAAGGCTTTTTTTAATTATAAAATATACTTTATTTTAAAAATTAATTTTCTTTTTTTATTAAATAATAGTAAGATATTTATTTTATAACTAACTTTTTTTACTTTTTATAATATTTTATAAAGTTTAACTTTCTTAAAATTAAGTTTTTTATTAAGGTATTTTATCTTAATTATTATATTAATGCCTTGCTATTAGCTTAAGGGTAGATATATTAAGATATAGATTATATCTCTCTTTTTTAAAATTAATCCCTTAATTTTATTTTTATTAATATATTTCTTTATTTTAATATATATAAACTTAAGTTATATTTATAGTTTATTATATAGCTTTTTTAAATTATTTACTTAAATAATAGCTTTTTTTATATCTTTACTTTTTTATAGTAATTAATAAGCTTTTAATTTAAATTTAAAATTAAAGAAAAATAATAATTTTTTTATAAATTTTAATTATATACTATTATATATAAACTATATAATAAATAACTTTTTTATTTAATCTTTTATTTTTAAATTAATATAATATATTAAGTAATTTTTTATAATTTAATTAATTTATTTAATTTAATTATTTATTTAAAGATAATATACTATACTTACTTTATAATATATTTTAAGTTTATTATTTAATACTTTTTAAAATTTAAATATAAATATAAATCTTTTATTAAAAATTATTTTTTTTAATAATTTATAATTTATAATAATAAATTTAATAAAGATATATATTAATTCTTTTATAATATTTATTTTTTTATAAAAGATAAAATATAATATTTTTATTAATTAATTAATTATAATAAATATATTATTATAAATAATTCTTATTATTAATTTTTTTAATAATAATAATTTTATAATATAATTAAATAAGATTAACTTTTATAATTATTTTAATATTAATAAAGGTTATAATAATCTATATAATTTATATTTTTTAGCTTTTGCTTATTAATATAAATTATAATATAATACTATATATTATATTTATTTCTTAATTTTATTAAAGGTATAATATCTTTATATTTATTTTTTTATTTTCTTAATTTTTTTATATTTATATAATAAATATATATAAATTACTTTTACTACCTTTTTTTATAATTTTTTTAATACTTATATTTTATTATTAATTATAAAAAGTCTATTATATAAGCTAGATTTTTTTAAAAATTAATCTTAATTTTAATCTTTTATATATTTTTTAATTTCTTTATTTATTAAATTATATTTTTTAAATTTAAAAATAATAATAATTATTTTTTACTTATAATATCTTTATTTATTTAAGTATATTACTTAAGTAATAACTTTTAATATTTTTAAAAAAGTTTAGCTTTATAACTTAATGCATTAGCTTTTTTATTTTTTATTTCTTTATAATAAATAATTTAATAATTAAATTATAATAAAAACTTAAAATATTTTATTTATTATTTTAATAATATTTATATAATTATAAAGTAAATAATATTTTTATAATTTATAAAAACCTTAATTTTATATATATTTTTATAATAGTAATATCTTTATTTTTTAAATACTATTATAATAGCTATAAATTTTTTATTATAAGTAATATACTTTAGTTTTAGTTTATATAGTTTTTTAAAGAAAAATATAATAAATTTAAGTTTTTTTTCTTTATTTTATTATTTAATTACTCTTTTAATAATAAAATCTAAAGTATTAATTTTAATTTTAATTTCTTTAGTAAAATTAAATATAATAAGTATTAGTTTTAATATTAAGGTATTTTTTAATTATTTAAATACTTTTTAAATATTTAATCTTTATAAAAAAGTTTTATTTTTTTTTATAAAGTTAAATAATAATATAGTAATTTAAGTAAAATTCTTAATAAACCTTTTATAATAATTAGTAAATCTTAAAAAACTTTATATATTTTTAATATTTTTTAAGGGTTTTTATATTTTAATTACTTTAAGTTTTTTAAAATTTATTTAAATTTCTCTTAAAGTAATAATATATTTTAAAAACTTTACTTTTTATATATAAAATATATATTTTTTAAGGTTAATAAAAAGTTTAATATTTTATAACTTTTATAATACTTTATAAATATATTTTTTATATTTTTTAAAAGTTTTTAAAAAGATTAAGATATTATTAATATATATAATTATAAATTTATTAAAATAATTTTTAAAAATATAATTAATATATTTTTAAAATAAAGTAAGTATATTTATTAACCTTTATAATATAATAAGATATTTAAATAGTTTATATTTTATTTTAAAAGTAGTTATTTATTTATAGCCTTTTTTTATTTATATAAGTATATAAGCTTTTTTAAAGTTAAGTATTATAAATTAATTTATTTTTTATAGCTATTTTTTAATTTTTATTATTAATAATAAGGGTATTTTATCTTTAATAATAATATTATTTAATTATTAATAGTTAATAATTAATTAAAGTTTTTTATTTTTTTTTAATATAAAGATAATAAAATATCTTATTAATAATTTTAAAACCTTAATATATTTTTTTTATAATTACTTTTTTATTTATTCCTTAAGTATTTTAAGCTTTATTTTATTAAAGTTATAGATTTTATAAAACTTAAGTAAAGTTTTATTTTTAAATATAATTTTATAATCTTATTTTATATATAATAAAAGTTCTTTTTTTAAAACCTTATTATAAAGTTTTTTATATTTTTAATATTATTATAAAATCTTTTTAAGATATTCTTTTTTAAAGGTATTTTTTTTTTTAATTTTTACTTTTTATAAAGTTTTATTAAGTATTATTAATTTTTTTTTAATATAGGCTATATATTTTTATATTTTTATTATAGCTAATTTTTTTTATTTTTTATTAAATTATAATTTTATATTAATTTTCTTTTTAAACTTAATTTATTTTTTAACTTTTTCTTTTATAAATTATATAAAGGCATTTAGTTTTTTTAATAATATTATTAGCCTTTTTTATTATTTATTTTAGCTAAGTTATAACTTTAAATTAATTAAAAAACCTAGGTTATTTTATAAACTTAATTAGCTTATTTTTTAATTTATTATTAAGTTTATTTTATATAACTATAATTAACTTAAAATAATATTATATTTAATTCTTATTAAATTAAGCTAAAGTAATTTAGTTTAATTTTAAAACTTAACTTTAAGATAATTAGTCTTTATATTAATAAGCCCTTTATTATAGCTATAAAGCTAATCTTTAATAATACTTACTTTATATACTTTTTCCCTAGGCTTTTTATATTAAGATAATTATAGTTAATTAATTAAATTATATATAACAAACCGGTTACCTATAGGTTAGTATAGATAAAGATTTCCAATTACCTATTCAAGATTTCTATTAGCAAATAGATTAGGTTAGACTTAGGTAATATATAATATTATATAGCTAATAAAGAGTATATAAATCTAATCTTATTACTATATTAATAACTAGCTATTTAAGCTATTTAAATAAGTATAATAAAGTAAACTTATATACTTAATTAATTTAAGTAATTTATTTATAATTTTAGTAAATTAACTTATTAAATTAATAATTAAGTTAATAAGTCTTAGCTAATTAGTTAGGTTATTTAAGGTTAATCTACTATGCCTATTTTATAAGCCTTTTATTAAGCTTATATAAATTAGGTTATAATATAATACCCCTCTTTTTATTAATCTTATCTTTAAGACCTTAAAGACCTAGTATAAGTAATAGCATCCTTACTTAATAAGTGCTTTTTTTATTAATCTTTCTTTAATATATTTTTATCCTTTTCTTATTAACTTAAATATATTAAATAAACTTATTAAAAAGTCTTTTTATAAAAAAATATAATAGTATAATTCTTTACTATAAGCTATTATATTTAATATAAATAAATTTAATAAGTATTATTTATATTATATTTTAAAAAATCTTAAAGATTACTTAATTTCCCCTTTAAACTTATTATATTATTTTAAATATATTTATTTAAATAAATCTTATTATAATATTTAAGGTTTAATATTTAATTAATTAAACTAAATATCTATATAATATTTTTATTTAAAAAAAGAGTTAAAAAAGGTAAAAGATATTTTTATAAAAGCTATTATTAAGATTATTTATCTTTATAAGCAGAAGAAAGTTTAATATAAGTAGATATATTATATAATATTATAAAATATTTTTAACTTAAAGAAATTAAACTAGGTTAAGTATAAAAAATAAAAAGCAGAGGCCTTATATTAAGCTAAAATATTAATACCTAATCTAGCTAGTTCTATTAATATAGTTAACTAAGATACCTTTATTTTTAACCTATTATTATTATAAATCTTAGACTTTAATAAAAGTTTATTAATAAGGTCTTTAAATATTTAAAATACTTAATAAGTTTTTAATTATTTACTTTATTAAAATATCCTTTTTATTTAATTAAATATTATAATATCTTTATTTCTAGATCTAGTTTAATAATAAGAATTAATTTAACTTTATATTTAAGTTCTTTGCCTTTTATTATAATTTTATTATAAATTATTTTGCCTATTTCTTTATTAATTAAGGCCTTTTTTAATTATAAAATATATTTTATTTTAAAAATTAATTTCCTTTTTTTATTAAATAATAATAAAATATCTATTTTATAACTAACTTTATTTACTTTTTATAATACCTTATAAAATCTAACTTTTTTAAAATTAAGTTTTTTATTAAGGTATTTTATCTTAATTATTATACTAATACCTTATTATTAGCTTAAAAAAGAATATATTAAAATATAAATTATATCTCCCTTTTTTAAAATTAATCCCTTAATTTTATTTTTATTAATATATTTTTTTATTTTATTATATATAAACTTAAGTTATATCTATAGTTTATTATATAGCTTCTTTAAATTATTTACTTAAATAATAGCTTTTTCTATATCTTTGCCTTCTTATAGTAGTTAATAAGTTTTTAATTTAAATCTAAAATTAAAGAAAAATAATAATTTTCTTATAAATTCTAATTATATACTATTATATATAAACTATATAATAAATAACTTTTCTACCTAATCTTTTATTCTTAAGTTAATATAATATATTAAATAATCTTTTATAATTTAATTAATTTATTTAGTTTAATTATCTATTTAAAGATAGTATATTATACTTATTTTATAATATATTTTAAATTTATTATTTAATACTTTTTAAAACTTAAATATAAATATAAATCCTTTATTAAAGATTATTTCTCTTAATAGCTTATAGTTTATAATAATAAATTTAATAAAGATATATACTAATTCTTTTATAATATTTACTTCTTTATAAAAAATAAAGTATAATATTTGTATTAATTAATTAATTATAATAAATATACTATTATAAGTAATTTTTATTACTAATTCTTTTAATAATAGTAATTTTATAATATAATTAAATAAAATTAATTTTTATAATTATTTTAATATTAATAAAGATTATAATAATCTATATAATTTATATCTTCTAGCCTTTATTTATTAATATAGATTATAATATAATACTATATATTATATCTATTTTTTAATTTTATTAAAAGTATAATATCTTTATATTTATTTTTTTATTTTTTTAATTCCCTTATACTTATATAATAAATATATATAAATTACTTTTATTATCTTTTTTTATAATTTTTTTAATATTTATATTTTATTATTATTTATAAAAAGTCTATTATATAAGCTAGATTTTTTTAAAAATTAATCTTAATTTTAATCCTTTATATATTCTTTAATTTCTTTATTTATTAAATTATATTTTTTAAATTTAAAGATAATAATAATTATTTTTTATTTATAATATCTTTATTTATTTAAGTATATTACTTAAGTAATAACTTTTAATATTTCTTAAAAGAGTTTAACTTTATAATTTAATATATTAGCTTTTTTATTTTTTATTCTTTTATAATAAATAATCTAATAGTTAAACTATAATAAGAATTTAAAATATTTTATTTATTATTTTAATAATATTTATATAATTATAAAATAAGTAATATTTTTATAATTTATAAAAACCTTAATTTTGAATATACTTTTATAATAATAATATCTTTATTTTTTAAATATTATTATAATAATTATAAATTCTTTATTATAAATAATATATTTTAGTTTTAATTTATATAGTTTTTTTAAAAAGAATATAATAAGTTTAAGTTTTTTTTTTTTATTTTATTATTTAATTACTTTTTTAATAATAAAATCTAAAATATTAATTTTAATTTTAATTTCTTTAGTAAGGTTAAATATAATAAATATTAATTTTAATACTAAAGTATTTTTTAATTATTTAAATACTTTATTAATATTTAGTCTTTATAAAAACTTTCTATTTTTTTTAATAAAGTTAAATAGTAATATAGTAATTTAAGTAAAGTTCTTAATAAACCTTTTATAATAATTAATAAACCTTAAAAAGCTTTATATATTTTTAATATTTTTTAAAGGTTTTTATATTTTAATTACTTTAAGTTTTTTAAGATTTATTTAGATTTTTTTTAAGATTATAATATATTTTAAAAACTTTACCTTTTATATATAAAATATATATTTTTTTAAGTTAATAAAAAGTTTAGTATTTTATAATTTTTATAATATTTTATAAATATATTCTTTATATTTTTTAAAGGTCTTTAAAAAAATTAAGATATTATTAATATATATAATTATAAATTTATTAAGATATTTTTTAAAAATATAATTAATATATTTTTAAAATAAAGTAAGTATATTTATTAATCTTTATAATATAATAAAATATTTAAATAGTTTATATTTTATTTTAAAGATAGTTATTTATTTATAGCCTTTTTTTATTTATATAAGTTTATATACTTTTTTAAGATTAAGTATAATAAATTAATTTATCTTTTATAGCTATTTTTTAATTTTTATTATTAATAATAAAGATATTTTATTTTTAATAATAATATTATTTAATTATTAATAGTTAATAATTAATTAAAGTTTTTTATCTTTTTTTAATATAAAGATAATAAGATACTTTATTAATAATTTTAAAACCTTAATATATTTTTTTTATAATTACTTTTTTATTTATTCTTTAAGTATTTTAAGCTTTATTTTATTAAGGTTATAAATCTTATAAAACTTAAGTAAAGTTCTATTTTTAAATATAATTTTATAATTTTATTTTATATATAGTAAAAGCCCTTTTTTTAAAACTTTATTATAAAGTTTCTTATATCTTTAATATTATTATAAAATCTTCTTAAGATATTTCTTTTTAAAAATATTTTCTTTTTTAATTTTTATTTTTTATAAAGCTTTATTAAGTATTACTAATTCTTTTTAATATAAGCTATATATTTTTATATTTTTATTATAGTTAATTTTTCTTACTTTCTATTAAACTATAGTTTTATATTAGTTTTTTTTTTAAATTTTATTTATTTTTTAACTTTTTTTTTTATAAGTTATATAAAAGTATTTAGTTTTTTTAATAGTACTATTAGCCCTTTTTATTATTTATCTTAATTAAGTTATAACTTTAAATTAATTAAAAGACCTAGGTTATTTTATAAACTTAATTAGCCTATTTTTTAATCTATTACTAAATTTACTTTATATAACTATAGCTAATTTAAAATAATATTATATTTAATTTTTATTAAGTTAAGCTAAAGTAATTTAGTTTAATTTTAAAACTGAATTTTAAAATAATTAGTCTTTATATTAATAAGCCTTTTATTATAGCTATAAAGCTAATCCTTAATAGTATTTACTTTATATATTTTTTCCTTAAGCTTTTTATATTAAGGTAGTTATAATTAGTTAATTAGCTTATAGTTTATAAGGTTATTATTTAATTTATTATTTATTAAGATTAAGACTATATATCCCTTTATAGCTTCTTTAATAATTAATTTATTATTTTTTTTAATTATTTTTATAGGTTTTATTATTTCTATAGTTATAATTTTTAGTTTATTTAAATAGCTTTGTATTTTATAGATAATATCTTTATATTTACTATATTAGGTATATTAATAGTATCTTAATATTAAAATATTATACCTTATTATATTATAATATTTTTTTATAAGGTAATTACTTACTCTTTTCTTTTTATTATAGTAGGTTCTTTTATTATAGGTAGTAAAATCCTATTCTTTTAGTTATAAGTTTTTAATAGTAATTTATAAGGTTTAGTGTTATATATAATATATAATATATTTAAGGTTTTTATAATCTTTAAATTTTATTTAATAGCATTTATATTCTATAATATATAGATACTATTTATTAATTTTTTTTAAGGTATATCTTTTATAAAAGAGATCTTTATATAATCTTAATTCTTCTTACTTATAGTTATTTTTAAAATAATTTTAATATTTTTTTAATTCTGCTTCTTAATTTAAGATTTTTTAAACTATTAAGGCTTTAGTATCTTAAGCAGGGTTCCTTACTACTTTTAAAATAACTTCTTTTATTAATCTTTAATTAATTAAGGCAGTATTAGGCAGGCTATTATTATTATAACTAGGCTTAATATCTTAGTTTAATTAAGCTAAATCCTTATTTATAATTTTATTATTATTATATTCTTATTTTAATAGCTATTTAAATTAAGTAATTATTAAAATATTTCTATATTTAGGTGCCTTAGGGTAATACCTTATTATATCTTTATTACTGCTATAGATTTTATAGCTATTATTATAGTATATAGTCTAGTAAAGGCTAGTATATTTATTTTTATTAATAGCCTTAATTTCTTTTATTATTTTTTTATTTTCTTTTATAAGTTTTTAATTATCCTTTTTATCTTTATTATTTTTCTTTAAGTATTTAAAGGATTTATAGCCTAATTCTTTATAATTATAATAAATAATATTACTAAAGTCTATTCTTCCTAGCCTTATATTATTACTACTTATAATATAATTATCTTATTATCTTCCTTAATTAGCAGTATTTTTATTACTATTTTACTATAGGTAATAGAAATTTTATTAGTTTTTATTCTTTTTATATTTATATTCTTGCTTTTATTTTTAGATTTTATTATTAATATTTATTATTTATTATATATAATTAATTTAACTTATCTTTTATTAATTAATATAGTAAAGCTTATTTTTAACCTTAAGTTTAAGGCTTTAGTAATATATATCTTTTTTAATAGCTTTAGTCTAGTCTATTTTAATAAATAGTTAGATAAAGTTTATAATATACTTTATAAATGCTTTTTTTTATTAAATTATATAAAGTTAGTTTTTTACTTTTTATTTTTTATTAACTATTCTAAAGGTTTTCTATAATTATTCTTTAAAATTTTTATATTTTTTAAAAATAACTTTTATTTATTTTTTATATTTATTAAGAGTTATTTAATTATTTTTATAATTTTTTAAAATAAGGTTAAATTAAATTATTATTAATCCCCTTAATTATATTTTTATAAACTTTATTTATTTTTTTATTTTATTAAAGATAAATATAATAAAATAGTAGTTTTTAAAATAAGTATATATATTAATAAAGAATTTCTAAATTTTAGTAGGTTCTTTTATAAACTTTTTTAAAAGTATAGGTTTAATAATTTCTTTAAGTTACTTTTTTTATTTTAATAATATAGTAAGTGCTAGGTTATTTCCTAGTAGATTGCTTATAGCTATATTTTTATTATAGTATTGGTTAAGTTAGTTAATTATTTTTTATTATACTTTAATAATATTATATAAGATTCTTAATTTATTAATAAGTTTTTCTATAATAGGTAAAGGTATTATATTATTATTAATATTAATAAAGCTTTTATAATCTATTTCTTCTTTATTAAGAAGTTTAAATTTAACTATTTAGTTTTATCTATTAGGTTTAAGATAACTATTTAAATAAAAGTTATTAATATATAATAAACTAGTTATCTATAGATTAGTATAAATAAAGATTTTTAATTATTTATTTAAGATTTTTATTAGTAAATAGGTTAGGTTAGACTTAGGTAGTATATAATATTATATAGCTAATAAAAAGTATATAAATCTAATCTTATTACTATATTAATAACTAATTATTTAAGCTATTTAAATAAGTATAGTAAAGTAAACTTATATACCTAGTTAATCTAGGCAATTTATCTATAATTTTAGTGAGTTAACTTATTAAGTTAATAGTTAAGTTAATAAGTCTTAGCTAATTAATTGGGTTATCTAAGGTTAACCTGCCATGCCTACCCTGTAGGCCTTCTGTTAGGCCCATATAGGTTGGGTCGTGATATTATAGTTAATAAAGTTATTATTTAATTTATTATTTATTAAAATTAAGATTATATATCTCTTTATTATTTTTTTAATAATTAATTTATTATTTTTTTTAATTACTTTTATAGATTTTATTATTTTTATAGCTATAATTTTTAATATATTTAAATAACTTTATACTCTTTAAACTATATCTTTATATTTATTATATTAAGTATATTAATAATAGCTTAATACTAGAATATTATATTTTATTATATTATAGTATTATTTTATAAAGTAATTACTTATTTTTTTTTTTTTATTATTTTAGGTTTCTTTATTATAAATAATAAAGTCTTATTTTACTATTTATAATTCCTTAATAATTATTTATAAAGAAATATATTAATAATAATATATAATATATTTTATATTATTATAGTTTTTAAACTCTTTTTATTTATATATATATTTTGCTAAATAATTATATTATTTAAAAACTTTTTTTAATATATAGTTTTTATAAAATAGATTTATATAATTTTTAAAATTAAATTATTTATAATTATTTTAAAAGTGATTTTTTTCTTTAAATTTTACTTTTTAATTAAATATTTTTTAAATTATTAAGACTTTAAGATCTTAAATAAAGCTCTTTATTATTTTTAAAATAGCTTTTTTTATTAATCTTTAATTAATTAAGGTAGTATTAAGTAAGTTATTATTATTATTACTAAGCTTAATATCTTAGTTTAATTAAGCTAAGTCTTTATTTATAATTCCTTTATTATTAAATTTTTATTTTAGTAGCTGCTTAAATTAAGTAATTATTAAAATATTTTTATATTTAAATACCTTAAGGTAGTATTTTATAATATTTTTATTATTATTATAGGTCTTATAGCTATTATTATAGCATATAGTTTAGTAAAAGCTAATATATTTATTTTTAATAATAGCCTTAACTTTTTTTATTACTTTTTTATTTTTTTTTATAGGTTTTTAGTTATTTTTTTTATTTTTATTATTTTTTTTTAAATATTTAAAAGATTTATAACTTAATTTTTTATAATTATAGTAAATAATACTGCTAAGGTTTATTTTTCTTAGCCTTATATTATTATTATTTATAATATAGTTATTTTATTATCTTTTTTAATTTATAGTATTTTTATTATTGCTTTATTTTAATAAGTTTTAAAAGTTTTAAGTATTTTTATTTTTTTTAATTTTTTACTTTTACTTTTTTTATTATTATTAATTATTAATATTAATTATATTTTAAATATAATTAATAAATAATCTATTTTCTTTTTTAATTTTATAAAGTTTATTATCACAACCCAATCTATATAGGCCTGACAGAAGGCCTACAGGGTAGGCATAGCAGGTTAACCTTAGATAACCTAACTAATTAGCTAAGATTTATTAACTTAACTATTAACTTAATAAGTTAACTTATTAAAACTATAAATAAGTTACTTAAATTAATTAAGTATATAAGTTTACTTTACTATACTTATTTAAATAGCTTAAATAGCTAGTTATTAATATAATAATAAGATTAAATTTATATACTTTTTACTAGCTATATAATATTATATACTACTTAAGTTTAATTTAATCTATTTATTAATAAAAATCTTAAATAAGTAATTAAAAATCTTTATCTATATTAATTTATAAATAATTAATTTATTATATATTAATAACTTTTATTTAGATAATTACCTTAGACTTAAAGGGTAGAACTAAATAGTTATATTTAAACTTTAAAGTAAAGAAAAAACTAATTATATAAGCCTTATAATTATAAGTATTACTTACTAAATTAAAAATATATATTAAAATAATATTAAGATATAAAAAGAAGATTTATAAATAACCTTAATAAAAGTTATTATAGTACTTAATAATCTTATAAAATAACTTTAATAGCTTTAAAATTAAAAAGCTTAAGATTAAGTTATAATTGCTTAGCTATAATAGTAATTTAAAAATATAAGAGTTAATATAATTAACTTAATACTTATTATTATATCTTAAAGATATAAAAAATAGCTTAAAGAAGTTATAAAACTAGTATTATTAAAAAAGTTTATAAAAGATTTTATAAAAATTTAAAAATTCTTTATTAATATATATATTTACTTTAAATATTATTATTTTATTATCTTTGCCTTTAATAAAATATATAATTATATATAGTTTATAAAAATTAAATTAAAAAGATTAGTAATAATATAATTTAATTTAATTTTAAAAGATTTTAAAAAGAATACTTTAAATAAATAAAATAAGTAAATATAAATAATCTTTTTTATATATAAAAACTTTAAAAAATAATTATAAAAAACCTTTAAATTTATTAATAAAGAATATAAAGCTAAAAACTAACTTTAAATAATTAAATAAAAGGGAGCATTAGTAAAATATATAATTAATTTTATTTAGCTTTTTATTAAGGTTAAATAAACTAAAAAAATTAAAAAAGATATATATTATTAAAGTATTAAATTAAAAATAAAAAATAAACTTTATAAAATTAAAAGAGAAAATAAATTATTTATTAATTATACTTAAGATATAATTAATATTAATAATTAATAATAAAAAAAGAAGTAAAAGTAAAAAACTAAAAAAAATAAAAGTATTTAAAACTTTTAAAACTTATTAAAATAAAGTAATAATAAAAATACTATAAATTAAAAAAAATAATAAGATAATTATATTATAAGTAGTAATAATATAAGGCTAAAAAGAATAAACCTTAATAATATTATTTATTATAACTATAAAAAGCTAGGTTATAAATCTTTTAAATACTTAAAGAAGAATAATAAAAATAAAAAAGATAATTAAAAATCTATAAAAGAAAATAAAAAAGTAATAAAAAAAGTTAAAGCTATTATTAAAAATAAGTATACTAGCTTTTATTAAACTATATGCTATAATAATAGCTATAAGACCTATAATAATAATAAAGATATTATAAAGTATTACCTTAAGGTATTTAAATATAAAAATATTTTAATAATTATTTAATTTAAGCAGCTACTAGAATAAGAATTTAATAATAAAGGAATTATAAATAAAGACTTAGCTTAATTAAACTAAGATATTAAGCTTAGTAATAATAATAATAGCCTGCCTAATACTACCTTAATTAGTTAAAGATTAATAAAGGAAGCTATTTTAAAGATAATAAAAAGCTTTATTTAAGATCTTAAAGTCTTAATAATTTAAAAAATATTAAATTAAAAAGTAAAACTTAAAAAAAGAAATTATTTTTAAAATAATTATAAATAAAGTAATTTTAAGAATTATATAGATTTATTTTATAAAAATTATATATTAAAAAAAGTTTTTAAATAATATAATTATTTAGTAGAATATATATATAAATAAAAAGAATTTAAAAACTATAATAGTATAAAATATATTATATATTATTATTAATATATTTCTTTATAAATAACTATTAAAGAACTATAATTAATAAAATAAGATTTTATTATTTATAATAAAAAAACCTATTATAATAAAAAAAAGAAAAAAGTAAGTAATTACTTTATAAAATAATATTATAGTATAATAAAATATAATATCTTAGTACTAGGCTATTATTAATATACTTAATATAGTAAATATAAAGATATAATCTAAAGAATATAAAGCTACTTAAATATATTAAAAATTATAGCTATAAAAATAATAAAACCTATAAGAATAATTAAAAGAAATAATAAATTAATTATTAAAGAAACTATAAAGAGATATATAATTTTAATTTTAATAAATAATAGATTAAATAATAACCTTATTAATTATAACCTAGTTAATTAACTATAACTACCTTAGTATAAAAAGCCTAGGGAAAAAGTATATAAAGTAAGCATTATTAAAGATTAGCTTTATAGCTATAATAAAGGGCTTATTAATATAAAGATTAATTATTTTAAAATTAAGTTTTAAAATTAAACTAAGTTACTTTAACTTAATTTAATAAAAATTAAATATAATATTATTTTAAATTAGCTATAGTTATATAAAGTAAATTTAATAATAGATTAGAAAATAAGCTAATTAGATTTATAAGATAATCTAGGTCTTTTAATTAATTTAAAGTTATAACTTAGCTAAGATAAATAATAAAAAGGGCTAATAGTGCTATTAAAAAAACTAAATGCCCTTATATAACTTATAAAAGAAAAAGTTAAAAAATAAGTAAGATTTAAGGAAAAAACTAATATAAAATTATAGTTTAATAAAAAATAAGAAAAATTAATTATAATAAAAATAAGAAAATATATAGCTTATATTAAAAGAGAATTAGTAATGCTTAATAAAGCTTTATAAAAGATAAAAATTAAGAAAAAAGATACTTTTAAAAAAGAATATTTTAAAAAGATTTTATAATAATATTAAAGATATAAAAAACTTTATAATAAAGTTTTAAAAAAAAGAGTTTTATTATATATAAAATAAGATTATAAAATTATACTTAAAGATAAAGCTTTACTTAAGTTTTATAAGATTTATAACTTAAGTAAAATAAAGCTTAAAATACTTAAGGAATAGATAAAAGAGTAATTATAAAAGAGATATATTAAAGTCTTAAAGTTATTAATAAAATATTTTATTATCTTTATATTAAAAAAAAATAAAAAGCTTTAATTAATTATTAATTATTAATAATTAAATAATATTATTATTAAAGATAAAATACCTTTATTATTAATAATAAAAATTAAGAAATAGCTATAAAAAATAAATTAATTTATTATACTTAATCTTAAAAAAGTATATAAACTTATATAAATAAAAAAAGGCTATAAATAAATAATTGCCTTTAAAATAAAATATAGATTATTTAAATATCTTATTATATTATAAAGATTAATAAATATACCTGCCTTATTTTAAAAATATATTAATTATATTCTTAAAAAATATTTTAATAAGTTTATAATTATATATATTAATAATATCTTAATCTTTTTAAAGACCTTTAAAAAATATAAAGAATATATTTATAAGGTATTATAGAAATTATAAAATATTAAATTTTTTATTAATTTAAAAAAATATATATTTTATATATAAAAAGTAAAGTTTTTAAGATATATTATTAGCTTAAGAGAAATTTAAATAAATCTTAAGAAACTTAAAATAGTTAAAATATAAAAACCTTTAAAAAATATTAAGGATATATAAAGCTTTTTAAAATTTGCTAATTATTATAAAAGGTTTATTAAGAACTTTACTTAAATTACTATATTATTATTTAACTTTATAAAAAAAAATAAAATTTTTTTATAAAGACTAGATATTAATAAAGTATTTAAATAATTAAAAAATACTTTAATATTAAAATTAATATTTATTATATTTAATTTTATTAAAGAAATTAAAATTAAAATTAATACTTTAGATTTTGCTATTAAAAGAGTAATTAAATAATAAAATAAAGAAGGAAAACTTAAATTTATTATATTCTTTTTAAAAAAACTATATAAATTAAAATTAAGGTATATTATTTATAATAAAGAATTTATAACTATTATAATAATATTTAAAAAATAAAGATATTACTATTATAAAAGTATATTTAAGATTAAGGTTTTTATAAATTATAGAAATATTACTTATTTTATAATTATATAAATATTATTAAAATAATAAATAAAATATTTTAAGTTTTTATTATAGTTTAATTATTAAATTATTTATTATAAAAGAATAAAAAATAAAAAAGCTAATATATTAAGTTATAAGATTAAACTCTTTTAAGAAATACTAAAAGTTATTATTTAAGTAATATATTTAAATAAATAAAGATATTATAAATAGAAAATAATTATTATTATTTTTAGATTTAAAAAATATAATTTAATAAATAAAGAAATTAAAAAATATATAAAAAATTAAAACTAAGATTAATTTTTAAAAGAATCTAGCTTATATAATAAACTTTTTATAATTAATAATAAAATATAAATATTAAAGGAATTATAAAAGAAGGTAGTAAAAGTAGTTTATATATACTTATTATATAAGTATAAGGGAATTAGGAAAATAAAAAAATAAGTATAAAGATATTATATTTTTAATAAAATTAAGAAATAGATATAATATATAGTATTATATTATAATCTATATTAATAAATAAAGGCTAGAAAATATAAATTATATAAGTTATTATAACCTTTACTAATACTAAAATAACTATAAGAATTAATCTTATTTAATTATATTATAAAATTACTATTATTAAAAGAATTAATAATAAAAATTATCTATAATAGTATATTTATTATAGTTAATAGATTAATAAAAATATTATATTTTATTTTTTATAAAGAAGTAAGTATTATAAAAGAATTAGTATATATATTTATTAGATTTATTATTATAAATTATAAATTATTAAAAGAAATAATCTTTAATAAAGAATTTATATTTATATTTAAGTTTTAAAAAGCATTAAATAATAAACTTAAAATATATTATAAAGTAAATATAATATATTATTCTTAAATAGATAGTTAAATTAAATAAATTAATTAAATTATAAAAGACTATTTAATATATTATATTAACTTAAAAATAAAAGATTAAGTAAAAAAGTTACTTATTATATAGTTTATATATAATAATATATAATTAAAATCTATAAAGAAATTACTATTTTTTTTTAATTTTAAATTTAAATTAAAAGCTTATTAACTATTATAAGAAGGTAAAGATATAGAAAAAGCTATTATTTAAGTAGATAATTTAAAAAAGCTATATAATAAACTATAAATATAACTTAAGTTTATATATAATAAAATAAAGAAATATATTAATAAAAATAAAATTAAAAGATTAATCTTAAAGGAGGGGGATATAGTTTATATTTTAATATATTTATCTTTAAGCTAGTAATAAAATATTAATATAATAATTAAGATAAAATGCCTTAATAAAAAACTTAATTTTAAGAAAGTTAGATTTTATAAAATATTATAAAAAGTAAAAGAAGTTAGCTATAAAATAAATATCTTATTATTACTAAATAAAAAAGGGAAATTAATTTTTAAAATAAAGTATATTTTATAATTAAAAAAAGCCTTAGTTAATAAAAAAATAAATAAAATAATTTATAATAAAATTATAATAAAAAGCAAAGAGCTTAAATATAAAGTTAAATTAATTTTTATTATTAAACTAGACCTAAAAATAAAAATACTATAATATTTAATTAAATAAAAAGGATATTTTAATAAAGTAAATAATTAAGAACTTATTAAATATCTTAAATATTTAAAGACCTTATTAATAGACTTTTACTAAAATCTAAGATTTATAATAATAATAGATTAAGGATAAAGGCATCTTAATTAACTATATTAATAAAACTAATTAAATTAAGCACTAATATTTTAGCCTAATATAAGGCCTTTGCTTCCTACTCTTTATACTTAATCTAGTCTAACTTCTTTAAGTTAGAAATACTTTATAATATTATATAATATATTTGCTTATATTAAACTTTCTTTTACTTATAAAAATAAGCAACCTTAGCAATAGCTTTTATAAAAATATCTTCTGCCTTTTTTAACTCTTTTTTTAAATAAAAATATTATATAGATATTTAATTTAATTAATTAAATATTAAACCTTAGATATTATAATAAGATTTATTTAGATAAATATATTTAAAATAATATAATAAGTTTAAAGGGGAAATTAAGTAATTTTTAAGATTTTTTAAAATATAATATAAATAATACTTATTAGATTTATCTATATTAAATATAATAGCTTATAATAAAGAATTATACTATTATATCCTTTTATAAAAAGACTTTTTAATAAGTTTATTTAATATATTTAAGTTAATAAGAAAAAGATAAAAATATATTAAAGAAAGATTAATAAAAAAGGCATTTATTAAATAAAGATATTACTACTTATACTAGGTCCTTAAGGTCTTAGGGATAAGACTAATAAAAAGAGGGGTATTATATTATAACCTAACCTATATAAGCTTAATAAAAGGCCTATAGGGTAGGTATAGTAGGTTAATCTTAAATAACCTAATTAATTAGCTAAGACTTATTAACTTAATTATTAACTTAATAAATTAACTTACTAAAACTATAAATAAATTGCTTAGATTAATTAGGTATATAAGTTTACTTTACTATACTTATTTAGATAGCTTAAATAGCTAGTTATTAATATAATAATAAAATTAGATTTATATACTCTTTACTAGCTGTATAATATTATATACTATTTAAGTCTAACTTAACCTATCTGCTAATAGAAATCCTAAATAGGTAATTGGAAATCCTTATCTATACTAATCTATAGGTAACCAGTTCGTCACATTTATCTTTTACTTTTAATTTAATACTTTAATAATATATATTTTTTTTAATTTCTTTAGTTTATTTAACCTTAATAAAAAGCTAAATAAAGTTAATTATATATTTTATTAATACTTTTTTTTATTTAATTATTTAAAATTAATTTTTAGCTTTATATTTTTTATTAATAAATCTAAAGGGTTTTTATAATTATTTTTTAAAGTTTTTATATATAAAAAAGATTACTTATATTTATTTATTTTATTTATCTAAAGTATTTTTTTTAAAATCTTTTAAAATTAAATTAAATTATATTATTATTAATCTTCTTAATTTAATTTTTATAAACTATATATAATTATATACTTTATTAAAGGCAAAGGTAATAAAATAATAATATTTAAAGTAAGTATATATATTAATAAAGAATTTTTAAATTTTTATAAGATTTTTTATAAACTTTTTTAATAATATTAGTTTTATAACTTTTTTAAGCTATTTTTTATATTTTTAAAGTATAATAGTAAGTATTAAGTTAATTATATTAACTCTTGCATTTTTAAGTTATTATTATAGCTAGGCAATTATAATTTAATCTTAAGCTTTTTAATTTTAAAGCTATTAGAGTTATTTTATAAAATTATTAAGTACTATAATAACTTTTATTAAGGTTATTTATAAATTTTTTTTTTATATTTTAGCATTATCTTAATATATATTCTTAGTTTAGTAAATAATACTTATAGTTGCAAGGCTTATATAGTTAATTCCTTCTTTACTTTAAAATTTAAATATAACTATTTAATTCTACCCTTTAAGTTTAAGATAACTATCTAAATAAAAGTTATTAATATATAATAAACTAATTATCTATAAGTTAATATAGATAGTAATTTCTAATTACTTATTTAAGTTTTTATTAGCAGATAGGTTAGGTTAAATAAGGATAGTATATAATATTATATAGCTAGTAGAGAGTATATAAATCTAATCTTATTATTATATTAATAACTAGCTATCTAAGCTATTTAAATAAGTATAGTAAAGTAAACTTATATACTTAGTTAATCTAGGCGACTTATTTATAATTTTAGTAAGTTAACTTGCTAAATTAATAATTAAGTTAATAAGTCTTAGCTGATTGGTCAGGGCTAACCAAGGTTGACCCGCCAAGCCTACCCTGTAGGCCTTCTGTTAGACCCATATAGGTTGGGTTGTGACAATATATATATATATATATAATAATAATAATAATAATAATAAAACAACATAAATATATATACTGAATTTATTTATTTATGTAAACTTACATGTTTATATTTTATATAATGAGCTATATACTTATATAATTAATTTAAACATTTATTGTTATTACAACCCAATAATTGGTATTAGGCAAGACAAGCTAATATTCACAGGAAAAGTCTAGAACTGCACCCAACTAGAAAATAGCCCATTTAAAATACCCTTATACAATTCTCCCAATATAAGAGCAGCCCTAAGGAGGAATTGTTACAAACCTGCTAATTCGAACGCGCCACTAAGCAAAAGATGGGGCGATTGATTAGTAATTAACCTCGGCAGACCGACACGTTATAAAAGATAGCTGTTCCGGAACATAATATTAGGAAATATATGTAAGTAGCTAGTTTTTTAACAATCGAGAGTACTAGAAATATTATATGATATACCTTTAGTTTCTAAGTTCCCTATGAAAGCTACAAAGAGTAATATTCTTGGGTAAATACACCCCAAGTATATAGTCTAGACCGTAAGATAATACATAAGGCATATTGTATTGTTTACTAAATAATAGAAAGAGTATATACCTATTACAACCCGATTCTTATAGCCCAATAATAAATCTACAGGGTAGACACTTCCAAACAAACATCAAAACAATTAATCTACTAGAGAAGGATCTAAAGAAATTTTTATATCCAAGACTGGATTTAAAAATAAATAAATAATAAATTCACAAAACCTAACTAGGCATATAAACTTACATTCACTATATCTATCCCATAGACTGAATAATTGGTTGTATATAACTATATAGCATCAAAATCGGATATACATACTCTCTTACCTACTACATAACCATTATATATATACCTGTATCTAACCTAACCCATCCGCTAATATAGACCTCACGAACAGGTAATTGAGAATTACTATCTATACCAACCCTATAGGTAACTGGTTTGTCACAATGTCTCATTATCACCATATGACTTTACAATTTCTCTTAAGTTCTATAACCTCCACAATCTTCTGTATCTTCTTTGTCGGACTGAGACAATGGAAGCCGTTTCATTGGTATCAAGAGGGTGACCAAGACGCTCATAACAGCGCCAGCTAGGCCTAGGGTAAACGTTCCCTTGATACCCGCCATATATGCTTGAATGACTCCATCCAGATCGCTTCCACTAAACACTGATCGAATTTCAGTTGCTCCTGTACGTAGCACCAAAAGTCTGTCGACATTTGGAGCAAAAAATGGAAGGGAGTTGAGCATGAGGTTAGAAAAGATAGATTCTCCAGCGGTAATAAAATAACAACCACTAATGAGTTGAGCCACTGGCAGAGAAGGTCAGTTTGAAAAATACCATAACAGCACTTGAAGATCGACTTACTAAGAACGATTCCGGTATTCGAAGTCAGGTCTTCGGATGCAGAGAACCCTTGAACAGCTGTCATGGGAAGCTGGTTACCAATACCAATGCCAAGGCCAAGAAGCACCTGATACCCAAGATATTCGGACCTCGAAGAATTCATATTCAGAGTATATATTAAGGCAGCTCCGACAGTACAGAAAAGCCCACCAAGGCCCGCGACTGGCTGTACAAGGCGGAATTTCCCAACAATCCACCCGCCTACTAGCGATCCGACAGAAAAGAGTCCGAGAAACGTGAGGTTGGCAACGCCACTATTAATCGCAGATAGCCCGTGGACAGATTGGAAATAGATGGGTAGATAATAAAGGAAGATCCAATCGGGATCGTTTAAACTGCATGATATTGGATTTTAGCATGTGTGCTGCCTTTCAGTACTCGTAATGGTTGTAACGGGTACTTACATATAACCAAAGAGACTGTTAGACCATGTCTCCCGTCTCTTGATAAGTCTTAGAGATATCATGGCATATTCTCCAATTGAAAACTCGTAGATGAAAAACGCGATCGTCAGGACTATCCACAAAACCAACGTGGCTATTACGGCCCCCGAGTTCCATGGCATAGTCAGACCTCCCCACTGTAAAGCCAATATATAACAGACTAAAGAAGCTGTCATCAAAAATGTGCCGATTAGATCAAGCTGCAGCAGTATCTCGGTAATCGCTGCGGGAACTGGCTGAACGTGAGCTGGAGTTCGGAAAAAGATAAGGACCAGGCACATGGCAAGCCCTCCGATTGGCAAGTTGATATAGAAACTGAGATTATTTAGTATGTTGATCGGCCTTGTCCATTATCCATAGCATGATGTTGCAGTTGTCTTCTTACCACCATCGCCAAGTGACTCTACTTGTGAACGCGCCGCCTAGGATAGGCCCCAAAATTGTTGAGCAGAGAAAGACTGAGAGCAGCAACCCCGTATATGCCGGCCGCCTACTGGGCTGTGCAACATGATGCATAATAAGGAATCCACCACCGAGTATTCCTGCCGCACCCCAGCCTTGAATGGCTCGGCCCACAATCAGGGCTTCGCTGGTGGGTGAAGTTGCTAAGGAGAAACAACACAATCAGTTTACTATCAGTGAGAGAAATCTCGTTCTTGAACACATACCGGCAACAATGCTTCCCACTTCAAAAATCCCTACGGTGCAGAGGAATACTATTTTGGTTGGGCAGTACTTATATAGCTTCCCCCAAAATGGAGAGAATACACCGATGGTAAGAAAGTAAGCACTGCCATACCACTGCATACTTTAAGTAAATTGCTTCTGTTTTCGCCTCGCCTCGGATTGTAGACTCTTCTCTCACTTACCCCGACATGATCTAACTTCTGAAAGTCATTTGTGATCTCAGGTATAGCGGTAGCAACAATTCCCTTGATACGAGTTAGCCGACTTCTTCAGGACCCTCAGCAAATTTGAGAACGCTCACTAGATCTAAGGCAGCCTAATGCGGCAAAATGCTAGTTAGCGGTTGGACATGAATATTAGATATGCGGTGGTTCGGGTATGTATTACCAAGAACGTATTCATGAAGACAGCAAAGAAAATGATAACCAGACCGAAACCGCTGGGATGATCCTCCATAATGTCTGGTGCTCTGCTTTCCACAACAACTTGAGACTTTTCATCTTGGTTGGTGAAATTCGTGTTGTCATGATCACTCAAAATTTCGGGGTTTTCTTCATCTTCTCCCAGTTTATCATTCGTTGCTACAGCTTCGTCACGTAGGGCTTCAAGTACTGGTATTGCCATGGTAGAATGAGTCTACAGGATTCGAAGGATGTTGGAGTGCATTTGAGATAGGTTAAAGTATGAAGGGAGAAAGAACGATTTTAACCGTGAAGTTACAATCACTTACGTGGCGGCCGAGAACTTTACAACAGTCGGAGCGAATACGGCATTCTTGGCTGCAAAACCGGAAAAGGTAGGGGAGAGATTGATCCTGGATACTCCATATTCGATTACCACTGTGTCTTATTCCCCGAGCCTGGAGGGTCATGATCCTTGCAGAAATTTGAACACGCAAACCAGAGTTGCTATATTCATCTAAGTATACCAGATAAAGTATGAAATACATTATAGCAGCATATGCCTTAAATGCCAAAGACTGTATGATACAATCTAACTAGCATCCTGGATATCCAGCGCTTTGGCGCTTAACAGGCCTTGCTAAGAAGAGAGGACTGTTAAAGGATCTCAAGGGTTCAATGATATCGTCGCATTGATAATGGATCCAAAAATCAAACCCTGCCTACTCTCTTCAGTTAGGCTCGGGCGCTCGGACCGAGGTGACATTGTGAATCGGCAAATGACCCGGATACTAACGAC
This sequence comes from Trichoderma arundinaceum, assembly GCA_025919625.1. Taxonomy (NCBI): domain Eukaryota; kingdom Fungi; phylum Ascomycota; class Sordariomycetes; order Hypocreales; family Hypocreaceae; genus Trichoderma; species Trichoderma arundinaceum. Next base: position 79,920 of record JAMQTF010000024.1, read on the forward strand.
GCTGAATCTGATACAGCTGGTCTTTTATAGCCAGATAAACTAATGAAACGCCTTTGAACTTGTCAAGTTGATACAATCTATACAAGCGTATTAGTCTTTCAAACACCTCGTATACCAAAAAGCTCAAGCATCATGTCTGAACAAATCGGATTCCCCACTTTGAAGCCTGCTATCATCACCAAAGTCCATATTGGCGATGTCAATCCTCTTGGTCCGCAACTCTTCCTACTTCGAAAAATCTCATGAGACTCATACAAAATAGGTACTATTCATAACGGGTCTAAACTCACTCATTATGTAAGCGATCAAATGGCAGCTTCAATAAGGGTATTAAGATAGGATAATAGCGGTGAATGATTAACATCAAGCAGGGCACCCCTACTGGAACCATTGAAACTGTGCCAGGATTTGAGCCTGCATTCAAGGCAACGGTCAACTTTGGAGCCGACTGGCTGTCCTTTGATCCTGATGGTCAACATGGCCGCATTGACCTGAGAGGAATGGCCCGGTTAGTACCCCTGATTGGGTTTTGTGAGGGGACAGGGGCGAATTGCTAATGACAGGTTGTGGAGCAGAACTGAGCAAGGTCACTCGATAGACTTCAGATATACTGGCATTATTAAGATGGCTGCAGAAGTCCACAAGATCTTCGATATGGCTCCAGACATGGCAACAGTTCCCTTCGGATTCGCAAGTATGATCCCCTTCATCTGACAGAACTTTTACTCCGGACTAACTTAGCTTCGCAGCGGGATCTCACACTTTCTACGTCGCGGACCCAGCCCTTAAGCTACTGGAAAATAGTGTATTTGTGAGCAATGGCCGTATCATTGTTCATGAGAACGGCTTGACAGTTGAGACTAGGCAGTCATTGGTAGTAGCGTCAACTGTCATGGAATGATGAAATCTCCCTATCACGAGAGTTTGAGCGATGTTAAATTCTTCAAAGAATCATGGCTGTATTAGACAAGTAGTTATTGAAAATATTAAAGAATTAAACCATAGTAAAACTTTGTCGTAACCTTGCAACCACTCTGAATATTATCGTGAAACACACGCAAGTAATTGTCAGATGTAACATTGGTCCCTTTTGACATCAATCATCCACACTTGCCAAAGATTAGCCTATTTTGACTTTCTTCTATAAATAATATCTATTGAAACGGGATACGGGCATCTTGAAAACGATGTGTTTGAAACCAGTTAGTATAAAATACACATCACTAACAGTTGATCCATCAACTAGATGCAGTTAGCGCACTATCTGGAGTACCGGAGTTTACTTCCACATTTGTTAGATTCCATTCCACGTCGGCGATAAATTTCGGCGATATTATGTATTAAATATTTTGAGGCGAGTACTTTAATAAGAAGCGAACCTTGCGTTAGTGTTGGTTGGGTCACGTAGTATTGATTACTGTTACGCTCGCATTTCAAAGACTAATTGTAAGATTCTCTCGGAAAGGCATTGAGCTAGGGTTCGCTAAGTGGTTTGAGCTGTAAAATGTTATATAAGTCTCACATTCTCTCAACTGGACATTAATCCACCCCCAGTCTCTTCTGCATCCTTGAATAAATCCACAGATAATCGACAATTTTCTTACTTTCTATAGCAAAATGCGTGAATATAATACTGACACTACAGGCGACGACCTCTTGAAAGACCTTGCTGGAGAAATCAAGGGCAAGGTCATCCTTACCACTGGCGTTACTATTGGCACCTTAGGTGGCTTTTTTGTCGAGACCATTGCTAAGGCTCAGCCGGCTGGCTTGATCCTCGCAGGACGTAGTGTGGAGAAAACACAGAAGACAGCTGATACCCTTAAGACAGCTTACCCCGACATTAAGGTTCATATAGTTCAGCTTAATCTCAGTTCTTTAGCTGCAGTGCGGGAAGCTGCTGCTACTGTTAACTCTTGGGTAGACATCCCATACATTGATGTTTTAGTAAATAATGCTGGCCTGATGGCGATTGATTATGCCTTGACAGTTGATGGCTATGAAACTCAATTTGCAAGCAATCACCTGGGACATTTTCTCTTTACAAACCTTATTATGGGCAAGCTATTAGCCTCTAAGTCCCCACGAGTGGTCAATGTCTCTAGCGATGGTCACCGCCTTAATCCTATCCGATGGGCAGACTATAACTTTAGCGTTTGTGCATCTTCATAAATAATGAAAATATCTCCTTTACTAACTAGATAATCTTTTAGAACGGCGAGACATATAATAGGTGGCAAGCATATGGCCAATCTAAGACAGCCAATATGTTGATGGCTTTGTCATTAGCAGAGAAGCTTGGCCCTAAGTATGGGTTAATGGCTTTCAGTTTGCACCCAGGTGTTATAAGCACTGCCCTGGGTAGCCACCTTGACTTCGCTATTGAAGTACCACAATTATGTGAGCTATTCCGTTCAACCCAAATGAAGTCAACTGTAGAGGTAATAATAGTTTCTATAGTGGCCGCCGATAAGCTTTTGGGAAATGCTGAAGGGTGGGCAGAGGACTTCAAGTGGAAGACACCAGAACGAGGGGTAGCCACTCATATCTACGCAGCATTTGAACCCAGTCTCAAAGGTACTTTCTATCTCTATAAAGCCTTTGCGCTCATGAAACGCTAATTCGCGTACCAGAACGGAACGGATCCTATCTAGAGAATTCACGTATCGCAGATCCGTACACGGATACTGTCAAGCCTTGGGCTACGAACAAAATAGAAGCGGATCGACTTTGGAAGCTAAGCGAGAAACTTGTTGGCCAGGAGTTTACATATTGATAGTTTTGACGCACTGAGCTGCATTATCTTCTGTCTGTTAGATAGAAATTAAGAGTATTCTCTTCAGCTCCAATTCTACGTAAAGTCTGTCATGACATAAGCTTAAGAAATCTCGACAAAAAAAAAAGCACTACCAGATGGGGTCGGCTATAAAGAAACGTATATTATGAAACCAAATGTAGAAAGTAAGATAGTCATGAGATGTGCTATACCAACACAGTGGAAGTAGATTTGTCTAGATTGTAGTAGCCTCCTGAGTCAACAAGGCTAGCTACGCCTCTCCTCCTTTGCACTTCCCGAAGATACAACCATCCCGTAGCGGCTTCAAATTTGGTCGCATATCTTTTCCTCAGTTGAACCTGACAAATGGAAGGATTCGACCATACTGCGTTATGCCGGCGGCAATTGTGAAAAACGCCACGGCTCCCATGGCCCAACGCAGAGTCTCCTTTCCAACAGCGCCACTCTGCTCTTCATCCTTCCACTCGATGCGACCTTGCGGGAAGCCAGCAGTGTCCACATATACCAACTTTGGGCCACCACGAACAACTTCTCCAAGCATGTCAGCCACAGTTCGATCTGGCTGGAAAGGAATAACCCAGTTGGAATAGAATTTATGAAACGGCGTGTCCCATGCCTGAATTTGTGTGATTAGGCGAGAAAATTTCACGACCTCTGTGACTCGGGGGTAACGCTCCTCTTGATAGGCCTGGAATGCTTCGTTAAGAGTAGCTCGACTCAGCTTCATACCATTCTTTGCCGCTAACATAGTCTGGATCTTGTTGCAGAGAACGACCACAGATTCGAGAGCCATGTTGCCACCTAGGCCAACGTTGGGAGTCATCTGAACACAGTTTGGTATTAGTTTATGTTCAAAGAGAGCGAGGCTATGCTATGCCAAGATGAAAAACCGTCTGATCGGGGTGACATACTTTATGTACGCCATCTCCTACCAAGACGATACGGTCGTGGAACCAATGTTTCAAGACGCCTTCTTCAATAGAGATGAGTGAAGCACGCTGTCTCTTCTTCCACACTTCGCCAAACATCAATGTTTCGCACAGAGGATGATCTGCCACACTTGCCGCGGCTTCCTCAGCATCAGTAGATGTGTATCGCTTCTGTGTTGGCCACGTAAAGGGCTTGTCCAACTTGAAGAACACAAAAAAGTAAGTGTGATCCGGTTGAGTTAGGGTTAGAAAAGAATGCTTTTCCTCGTGTACGACTGTCATATCACTGTTTCCCAACTCTGGAGTCCCTGGCCCCATACCTAGAAGCAGCTTCCATTCCGTCTTCATGCCTGATTCACGTAGTGGCTCTCGATTAGTTGATGTGCTTTGAAAGTTGTTGAGATCATTGATGCAATAATCCATAGCTTCCGGAACTTACTCTTTTTCTCTTCTATGCTAATTGAGCCCGGTGTCTTCTTATTTGCATGATCCCACATGATACTCCGAATAGGACTTCGCACACCATCTGCGCCAACTACCATGTCGCCTCTCTCTACTGTTCCATCGGAGAGAATGACTTCAACACCACCCTCATACTCTTTCACGTCTTGCACTTCACAGCCAAGGCGAATTGGTACCTTACTCGGCAGAGAGTCGTAAAGGTTCTGTAGAAATTGCCGCCTCTCAAGTAGCATCACGTCGTGTCCATGGCTAATTTTTATTACCTCAATTAGACATTTACTTTGTTATAAGTTTCAGCATGGATAAAAATTTAGCTCACTTCTCTTTGACATAACCGAAAAAGCCATTATCCACAAATGATTTCCCGTCTGGTCGTCTATTCCACGACCAATGGCATGGCACGCATGATGCTTCCATAATCTTAAGACAGCCAATTTGGTGCAAAATTCTGCAGCCGTTTGGGTAGATTGCAATGCTGGATCCCATGAGAGGGGCGATATCGGCTCGTTTCTCGATGACTACATGGTCAATGCCGGCTTTCTGAAGACAATGAGAGGCTGTCAGCCCGGCGACACCAGCGCCGACGACAATCACACGAAAGGAACTTGTTTCTGTCACCATGGCTGTTCTAGCGAGTAATCTGTGTACGATAGCCGGAGGTATTAAGGTATTGTCATTCTCTAGTAGTACAGAGCTTCGTCGTTTGAAAGCTTAGGCCACTGGTACAACGCCATACTCGCCCTAATCATGCTACCATTAAAGATGAAGTACAATGAATACTCAACAAAGTGCAATATTCTGCACTCGGGCCCCTTTGTAAAATCGCCCACTGTACTCAGAATAGTCCAACCTGTCGGACCGTTCCGCCGTCCCCATAATCGTGCATAAGCTGCTATTGCGGTCTGTAACCTAGCTATTCTCGGGCCGAGACACCGTGTCAGACAAATGAAATGAGCCGGGGACAAAGAAAGCATGGCACCATGGAGGAGCTACACTCGTATGACTTAGTATTGGAACCTAAGCAACTATTTTGATGTCAGTGATTATGCCCGCACTACATCAGTTTGGATCATATCACTGTCATTCTGCTACCCAAATCGAGACCTGCTGTAGGCCATAACCTGTATTAGAAAGTCGCCCAGCTTAGGGCAAACCAATCGCGCACAAATGCAATAACCAATCATACGTTAAGATACGCCGCGTCTTGCATTTTTCTTATAGATGCCCTATACGTCTTTCCACGCACCTCGTGTGAAAAAGTAAAATCTCCGACACAGATCGCAATAGTAAATATATCCATTAATTTAGATTAGCAGTGATATCTCATTCAAAATAAGAATATATTTTTACTGCATAATAACATAAATCGTTGTTTCCTATCATTTTAACTGTGAATAAGATGACTCCAAGTTGATTTAGTCAGGGAGACAACAATATTCTGTATGCTAGGCTAAGAACTGCGCTAACAACTCGCGCAGGAAAAGAAAAGATTTCACGCTCTACTGCGTTGGACTAGCTCAGTATAGATTATAATGTTCAAGAACTTGCATCTAGCACACTTGTATATAAAATCTATCGCTATGGTCTGCGCGCTTTCAGCCTACAACATGGCCGCTCAATTCTCTATCTGTATTATCCCATTTGTAACATGGTTTCCCAGCTTCCCATTTGTCGCATGCCTGTTTGCTTTTCCATTTGCGATATGGCCATTCGATTTTCCATCCGTTTGTTCTTTCACTTCTCCTCGCTTTGACAAGTATTCATCAACAAAGCCGTTGAAGTCATGAGGATGGTAAGGGCTAAAAATCTCAGACAAAATGTTGGACTTTCGGTGGCTATCAAGCTTCAAATCATTGAATATGCTGTCAATATACTGTACTTAGTTAGTATAACTCATTATCTAAGAAAATCGAATTTGTGCGCATTTCCAGCTTAACGTACAGGAAGGAAGTCATAGAGCGAGTATGGGAACTTTTGTCCTTGGTTGAGATATCTCTTGCGAGTCCAAGCATTCCAAAGAGCAACCTCACGGGCCATTGTGTGATCGTCGGGAAGATCGATTTCTCCAAGGAGATACAGAATAGCCCAGAATGACTGTACTTCAGATACCAATGGTGTTTGGACAGTGTGTATCTGTCCAAGGATTGCCAGTGATCGGTCCCTTTTCTGTGCCAATGAGATTGGAATTGATCGGCGGTATAATCTCCATTTCTTTTGCTGGCTAGGCTCCAGAGACTTGACATACTTGAGACTTGGCGCATCGGCGAGGAAAGGCAGTTTTTCATTGACTTCCTTGTCAGCATCTATATCATATTCATCCCATTTGATACCTTCGGCTTCTGTTGGGGGGAAAGAAGGCTCGTTGTACGCTGGTAATCCAATCTTCGCTTTATGCTCAGCATCAAACATGGCAAAATGGTCTCCCCACCCTGTGCACATTACAATGAAGTCAGCTGGAATACTTGTCCCTGACTTAAGCTGAACACTGCGTCCATCAGTCTTGTCAATTTCATCTCGAAGAATCTTCAATTTTGGACTATGCAGTGTCGACCAGAAGTCAGGAAGGGTAACAACGCCGAGACCTGAGTGCGCCCAGAATACACTAACAGGTATTAGTAGAAAAGCAAAACCAGGAAAAGAGCCACGATGTCTTACCTTTGGCGATCAATTTCAGGCTTCAGCATTTCCACATGGTCGCCATGTCCATAACCAGCATGAACGCCACTCACGTAGTCGAGGAAATCCCAGAATCGCCCGATGCACCACCGACCCGGTCGCGTTTTCTGCAAGAGCCAGTAAAGAGAGCCTTCAGTATTAAGGATGGAGGGACTGAGATGCGTCATTAGGCGTGTTGAGGCAAAGGCAATACTGTTGATAGTATTCAATATTTTAAAGGGAAGGATAGAGAGCGGTCCGCCCCCATTTTGACGAATGACCCAAGTCACCTTCTTACCCAGGCGCAGAAGCAAGTAGACAGCATCGTAAGCGGACTTGGCCGCACCAACGACGACGACATCTTTAATATTATCATTCAACAGCTCATTATAAGAGGCGCCCAGGTCGCGTGAATGGATGATAGGAGTTTCTGAAAGCCCATTGTCGAACTCAGGCATATATGGAATTGAAGTTACGCCTGTAGCGACCATGAGCTTTTCTGCCTCCACTATGTCATCCGTTTCCTTGAATGACAATCTCCATTTTAAATCGTGGGTTTGGTGTGCTCTGGTGACAAATGTATTGAATCTTATACGACGAATCAAGTCGTGATCCTCGGCGTATTTCTGCAAGTAGCTGTGAATCATTTCACCGGTCACTCTAGGGTCATTTGAATCGCCATTATGAGGACTCATAGGCGTATCTGAATAATTGAACAGCTGATGGGGCAGCAATTAGCAAAGAATAAAGTCAAGCACAACTATATTCAAAGCACAACTATATTCATTGACTTACCCCAAGTCTGACTTGAGCGACAAGATTGGGATACAGTCTGTCTTTGCTCCAGACACCTCCTACCGAGTTGTCTGAATCGATGATAATTAGGTTTGCGTTTGGCCGCAGCCTCAGATATGTGCGTGCTGCTACAAGTCCGTACCAGCCTGATTCTCACATTAGATTGAACTTTCAAGATGTCCTTGAATCTTGAGAACCGTACCTGCGCCAATGATGGCTACATCAAACTTTTGGGTATACTCAGCAGTCATTTTCGATATTTACTTGCCATGAGCTAAGAAAGGTGGTATTGCATGAGTAGCTTAACGTGAAATATTTAAAAGAGATGAACACGGCCGAAGTTAGAAAAGCCTTCTCGAATACGGCGTCATCTTTTCTTGAATACATACGTAGTTTAGTATAGTACGCATATAACATCTTTCATACGCATAGCAGGCATCATACATTAGCCACGCTGTCTATGGTCAACTTGAAGCTTCAATCACACGGAAATGGCTACTAGGATAGTTGATTCTAGTTACAATCTCGGTCAATAACCCGAGACCGGGCAGATGTCTAGGATAGTTATTACACAAACCAGGGCTCTGAGGCGCCTAGAATCTGACGTCTCCACCTCGGGCCGAGCAATATCTGGCCAATCATGTGTTAGCTGTTAGACCTAACCTGTATACCATGTTAACGCTTGTGTTTTCTTTTCGCTTAGATCCAATCGTATAGCGATTTTTGTATCTCGATACTTGAATCTAGTGCTTCTCATGTCGTAAGTATTGGTAAGCTCCTCTATACAATTTGTATAATTCACGTGAGCACTATCGATGTATATGCAGGTATCATTTCTGGAATAATGGCATCTGGGTTTTCAAAATGATACAAGATATATTTCATATTGAGGCATCTGAATCGTCTATGTAATCATTTAGCAATGTTTCATGCCACAGAGGCTATCAATTATAGTAATTGGCATCTCAAGCCAAGTGGGTTTTACGCAATATTTTTTCGCGGGCGTACAAGGCCAAGGACACAGTTGCCCCCGGTCCAACAGTCAAGCTTCCCACTAGCATCAAGAGTCCTACGCGACTCGCCGAAAACCCAATCCCGCCGGCCTTTCTCGTGAGAAGAAAGAATCCCCATGAAAGGCTCGATAGATTAATAATAATTAGGTCGTATTGAAGGAACAGCCAGGGTCCTCTTATCATGAGATCATGCGCTCCTTCTGGGCCAACAAATGGATATGGGACATACATCCGCACGAAATTTGTGCCTTTGGTGGCACTACTGAGTACCTGGCTTACTGTGTATATATGACCTGTAGCTGAGGAGACTGTGGCCAACAGATAGGATATTGCAATCCATTTCCCGGCAGAATCGTAATCGTTTCGGGAGGCATTGCCCTCCTTACTGCGAAAAGAAGATATTGTAGTCGTGACAGATACTTGTATCAAGGAGACCCAGATGGGATCTGGCTGCCAGTATGCCAGAATAGATTGATGAGTCGAACTTGTCCTGGAGTCTCGGCCGTTCCAGGTAGGTGCCATTCCAATAAGTGCTGGAAGCATTGCCCCAAATAGGAAACTAAATGGGAGAGCTTGTGCCGCTGCAGCATTTCCGACATGACGAACATTGTGGGCATTTATCCAGAGAATATGGTATGCATAATAGAGGGGGAGAGATATTGCCGCGCCAAAGCATTGCCACAGCAAGCCGAAAATTATTGGTCTAGGATTGTAATCTATGTTAGGGAGGGATAACTAGAGGGTATTTCTTTCAAAAGCAATGGTATCTGACCTTTCGATCCAGTAAGACTTGTTACCTGGCCGTTCTGCTTCAACATAGAGCCATACAAATGCAGACTGGAGCGTCGAATAGGCATCCACAAGAAAAAGTTGGTAACCTTCATCTTGTCCATTCGTTCCATAGAAGAAAAACGCAACTAGCAGTGCGATGGGATAATCGATGAATACGACTCCAGTGTAATCTGTTTTCAAGGTTGTGTTCTCATTTAGTTTCCCGTGCCAAACTGCGAGAAGTAGACCTTTGACTGTGCCATTCAAGAAGCATATTCCCCATAGGAGGAAGGCAGCTAGTACCGCCATGACACGAAAGTACACAACGATGGACTGGGTATTCATGATGAATGGTTATCTCGATATCGCGACGTTATGCTCTGAGATAGGAATCTCAAGATCCAATAACTGCACAAGCGGTAATGCACGAGGCTAGTAATCTTTTTACTATATTGTTTCAATGATGCATTCATGGGGCTGACAGGGCGTTGCCAAGAAGATTCGTATCGTCGGCCCGAAGATAACGAGCCGCCCGGAGGATCGGCTGCTTATCTCGGAATTCTCTAACCGACTGCGGAGTGCATCCGACTGGCCCTGAATGGAAGGTGAGAATTGAAGGAGGTCAGAAAGTCCAGGCTGTCTCAGGCGGAAACACTACGATTTCCACGGTGGCGATTCTGTCAGATGGAGTAACAGGCGCTGGTGTCAAGTCTTCCAGAATTGGTGTTAGTGAACCAACCATGTAAACTCATTAACAAGATGGGTAATGGCGAGCATTCCAGTTTCAATCCAATTGGCATATAACTGGCGCTTGGCCACTCTGACTACCCTCCAGCGCTCAAACAGTTGAATCATTGGTAAGCTACATTGTGTTCAACAAATTCATTATGTCTCCGAGCGCGACATGCAACGATCCGATCGAGAATACGGCTCTCGAGCCTATTGCCATATGTGGCATGGGTATGCTTAACTTTATGAATCCCGTAATGTTGTCTCTTGAAGCTCATGTACTTGATAACTCTAGCCTGCCGTCTGCCTGGAGGTATCGATTCCGACTCGTCTTTCTGGAAGATGCTGGTTGAGAAGCGTAACGGCCAGACACCAAGAGTCCCCAAATCACGATTCAACATTGACGCTCATCTCCATGAAAATCCGGATCGTCCGGGTTCCTTTAATGTTGCGGGTGGATACTTCCTAGATGGCTCACCGGAAGACTTTGACCCAGGCTTCTTCAACATGACACCCATTGAAGCCCAGTGGCTGGACCCACAGCAGCGCAAGATGCTCGAAGTGTCATATGAATGTCTAGTGTCAGCTGGTCTGACATTGGAGAAAGTCGCGGGCTCAAACACCGCTGTTTTCGTGGGGTCTTTTACATCTGATTACCGTGAGATACATATCTACGCAGCTCTTTGAACATTTATATTGCCCTGAAAATACATGCTAATAAAGAGCCATAGAACAAATGTCAATTCGCGATCCCGATTTCCGTCATAACTATGCTGCTACTGGTGTTGACACCGGTATTATAAGCAACCGGATTGGAAATACATTCAATCTTAATGGGCCGAGGTATGCTGAATTGAATTTGAGGAACATAGAGTGAGTGAAGAAGATACTGACTTTATTTTAGCTTCACTATCAATACAGCTTGCTCTTCTTCAGTGTATGCCATCCACAACGCCTGTCACGCACTTCGTGCGCGAGATTGCGATGCGGCGATCGCAGGAGGCGTCAATCTGATCATCACCGTCGACCAGCACATGAACACAGCCAAATTGGGAATTCTCTCTCCCACATCAACTTGTCACACATTTGACGCTTCTGCAGACGGATATGGCCGCGCTGAAGGTGCTGGAGCTTTATACCTCAAGCGCCTGTCTGATGCTATTCGAGATGGCGATCCAGTGCGAGGAGTAATTCGATCTACGGCTGTCAACACGTAAGTCATAATAGATCATTCGATGTGACCACGGTCTTACACGAATGTTACAGAAACGGCAAGGTCGATGGAATGGGAATCACGCATCCTAGTGTTGCGGGCCAGGAACGCGTTGTGCGAATGGCTTACCAAAAAGCAAACTTGAATCAGCGCCTCACAGCTTATGCCGAACTTCATGGAACTGGTACTCCTGTTGGAGATCCGATAGAAGTCAGGGCCATCTCCCGTGCTCTTAATGATGAGCGGCCAAAAGATAAGCCTCTTCTGATAGGAGCTGTAAGTGCCCACGTTAACTTCTAAGCTGTGCGTTTGCTGATCGATGAGCAGGTTAAGCCGAACATTGGCCATAGCGAGGCTGCCAGTGGCATTTTTGCTGTTATGAAGGCAGCGTTGATGACAGAAGCTGCCTTGATTCCAGGTGTTGCCTTCTTTGAACGACTAAACCCCGAGAGTAAGTAGAGTTCATTTGCCTGCTTTTCTACTTTAAGGTGTTACGCACCTCTTGCTTACATATATTAGTCAAGGAAAAGGATTGGAATGTCAAGGTCCATGCTGATACAGCACCATGGCCAAAAGACTCGAACATCCGCAGAGTGAGCGTCTCCTCTTTCGGGTACGGTGGAACCAATGGACATGTCATTGTCGAGTCAATCGATTCTTTATACCCTTGGTATAGACATGCAAAGGCCAAAAGAGAGGCGGCATATGATCACTCATCCAAGAGACCTTTGCTACTGACCCTCTCGGCACACGATAAGCCAACCTTGTCCAGAAACATCAAGGCAATTGGTGCAGTTGCTGCCGACTACTATGCTGCCGACTTGACATACACGCTAAACCTGCGACGCAGTCACTTCTCGCATAGAGCATTTACCATCATTCGAGAAGGTCAAGAAGCCGAGGCTTTTGCGCAAAATGCTTTGCACACCGGAGTGGTGCCTAAGAAGACTGGTAGTGTTGGATTCCTCTTCACTGGCCAAGGTGTAAGTGATAAATCCTCCTGTATTTATATCTCTACGCAGTGAAGCAGAACTAACAGGAGAATATAAAATATTAGGCGCAATGGGCTGGCATGGGGAGAATTGCTCTTGCAGAATTCCCCGTATTCTTAGACACCATACAGAGGCTTGATTTAGTCCTGGCAAGGCTTACTCCTAAGCCATCTTTCACAATCGAAGACATCCTTGCAGACCCCAATTCATGTCCTGACACGATTAACGATGCAGAAGTTGCTCAACCTTTATGCACTGCAATTCAGATTGCGCTTGTTGATCTCTTCTCTCTGTGGAATATTGCTCCGCTGGTGAGCATTGGCCACTCTTCTGGTGAGATCGGGGCAGCCTATGCTTCAGGTCTGATTTCTGCTCCTGAGGCTATCATTGCAGCATTCTGTCGTGGCCGTGCCGTTAAGGAGTTCTCTACCGCTGGATCCATGCTTGCTGTCGGCCTGGGTGCTAGTGAAGTAGGTGAGTTCTTAGGCTCAGATGCTACGAAGGTCTGCATTGCATGTGAAAACTCCCCCAGCAGCGTTACACTCAGCGGCGAAGCCGATTACATCTCGCAGTTCGGCGCAGAGCTTACTGCAAAGGGCATCTTTGCTCGAGAGTTGAAGACTGGACGTGCGTACCATTCGCCGCACATGGCTCCAGTGGGTGTTGAATATGACGCTCTCTTGGAGCAAGCCCTCCTCGTATTGAGGAGCCAAGACCTAGAGTGGCGCCGTCCCCGGACGGAGATGGTCTCCTCAGTCACAGGAGACCGTATCCCAACAAAAGCTCTTCCAAAGGGGTACTGGAGCGCCAATCTTAGGCAGAGAGTCCTTTTTAGCACTGCTGTGCAGCGAATGGCGACTGACGAGGAGTTTGCTCAAGTGAGTTCCATTGTTGAAATTGGTCCACATGCGGCGCTTTCCGGTCCATTCAAGCAGATTTGCATGGCGAACAAGCTGGATCGCTTCACCTATACTCCATCTCTTGTCAGGAACAAGAATGATGCCGACCAGATTATCTCTGTCGCAGGATCGCTTCACCTCGCTGGACACGCAGTTGACCTGGAGGAGGTAAACTCTGATTACCGAAAAGATACAACCGTGATTCGAAAGCCAAAGACGCAATATCTCCTTACTGATTTACCGCCTTACCAATGGAACTACGAAAAACAGTACTGGGCAGAGCCCCGCGGTAGCGCAGAACAGCGTGGGCGTGTCTATGATCGTCATGACTTGCTCGGTAGTCGAATATCAGGGCTGTCCGAAAGTTCTAAGGTTTGGAGAAATATCCTTCGACAGCGAGATGTACCGTGGTTGAAAGATCACACAGTAAGTCATCTCCCTTCACGATCGTGAAATAAATAACTCGCGTTCATTTGCTAATATTGAAACAAGCTTGGCGGTACTGCCATCTTCCCTGCCGCTGGCTATCTGTCTCTCGCCATTGAGGCTCTACGCCAGGTCCATGAGACTAATGGATTGCCTCTTTGTGGTGTCAGCATCCGTGATGTTGACATCAAAACGGCTCTCGTTATTCCGGAGAGCGATGGTGTCGAGGTGGTCGTTTGCCTGCAAGCTATTGATGGTTCAGAATGGCACAATTTTACCGTTGAGTCTATCATAGACAACAGTTGGAGTTTACATACGAAGGGGAAAATCACTGCCCTGCAGGGCAGCGTTGCATTTGGCCCTCACCCGGTGGTGGAGACTGCTCTGACCCAGAGAGTTTCAGGCAAGAGATGGTATGACGCTTTCCAACGGGTTGGCTTCAACTATACCAATACCTTTCAGCGAATAATAGATGCTCGCACAGACAAAAATGTCCACCACGCAGCCGGTGATATTGCCGTGCTTAATGAGTCGGGCATCATGCAGGGGGAATCTCGCTACATTATTCATCCATCAACCATTGACGCGTGCTTGCAGCTTATTATCATCTCTATTCATTCTGGAAAGCATAAGGAGATGCCCTGGGGAGTCGTTCCCACGCGGATCGAGGAGGTTAGCATGACGTTCCCAGAGGAGGACGCAGGCTTGACAGGACAAGCAGTAGCGTGGACCGATAGTTTCGAGGGACGGCGCTTCAACACCCATACACAGCTTAGAGGCAAGAGTGGCAAGCCTCTCATGAGCATCACAGGATTGACTTGTATCTCATATGAGGCCGCGCTTCCTGCTGTAGCTCGAGAAGCTGCACGCGTTCCAGAGACGTTTTCAGTTTCAACTTGGAAGCCGGACATCGCTACGCTCGCACTTCGAAGCCAATTTTCTGATAAATTCGAATCTGTGAGCCACATGCTCGAGCTGATTCGCCACCGACAAATGGTGAAGAACGCAATTGTCTATGGGTCCCCAAAGCAAGAGACTATAGCTACCTTTTTGGAAGCTCTTCCAAGTAGCTGTGCCATCACCATTGGCTTTTCGGGAGAGCAAGAGGTTGACCTGTCGGACGACGTGCTGGCACGTGTTAATGTACAAACGCTTCCAGTTTCTCCTGGTGATTGGGTAGCTGAAGCTGGTGATAATTCTTACGACTTGGTCCTTGCCGATTTCTCAGGCCTGGCAGATTCCATGTTAGAGCTTGACACAACGGTGTTATTAGCTCTCGTCAAACCTGGAGGTTGGCTGGTTGGTGCGCTGACAGATTTCCCTGCACCTCCTGCCTCAGCCGCTCAGTCCAACCATCATTTCGCTCTGTTGAAGCCGCAAGAGGAGAGCATTAACGGTGTGGATCACTCAACTGACGATATTATCGTTCTCTCAATCTCCTCACCCACTCATCTCGGCCAAAAGTTGGCAGAAGCCTTGTCGTCCTCAGGAAGAGCAGTTCATCAAAAGGTGCTTAAAGATTTCCAGGCTAAATCGGGTGGCTATATTGTGATTGATGATACTGCCGGCACGCTGTTCAACGCTATTAGCGAAGAAGGCTATGTGGCTTTGCAAGCTGTCCTCACCTCCAGCTACCCCATTCTGTGGCTTACCGAGGGCGTCAACCAAGGTCAGTCTCCTGCAGGCGGCATGGCGGAAGGATTTCTTCGTGTCATCAGGTCGGAGCAGGCGGCGTCAAAAATCGTCCTAATGGATAGTAGTGCTGGTGAGAATCCCCTGGACTTGGCTCAAGCCATTGTAGCTAAGCTGGACTCCGCCAACACCAAAGACTCTGGAGACGACACCGAGTTTTGGCTGCACGAAGGTGTCCTTCACATTGCTCGTGTGTACCCTCGGGTCGACTTGAATGAAAAGTGGAATCAAACAACCCTTTTTAAAGGATTATCTGAGACGCCATTGCCCAGTGGTGTTCCTCTCACAGCTAAGCTGAACGATGGCAATGTCGTCTTTGAAACAAAAGCTTTGCCAGAGGAACTAGGTGCCGACGAGGTGGAGATCCAGATCCACGCATCAGAAGTACAATTTGGCCCAAGATCTCTAGTTCTCGTGTCAGGAGCCATTCTTCAGGTTGGATCATCCCTTGACAAGACAGTCGTCGGGAAGCAGGTGGTTGCTCTCGTCAACGGTGGATTACAAACGGTTGCACGAACATCGCTCTTTACTCTAATAGACGGTAAAATTGGTTCTCCAGAGTCTATGGTTGCATCATTCGCCCCGCTTCAGAATCTGGCATATGCGTGCTCGCACCATCTCACAGGCAAGGTCAACCAAAAACCTCAGGTGTTGTCACTTCCAGGCCCAAAGCCTCTCACAGCTTCAACCGTGCTTCTCGCGAGAGAATTGGATTGGGATCTTACACTAATTGTCAATTCCGAAGAGGAAAAGAAAGAGTACATCTCCCAGTACAACCTCTGTAATGATAGTGTTCTTGTATTGGGCGAAGTCAGCGCTCTGCTCTCTTTTATTAGCGTCTGGTCGCTGCAGAGGTCTTTCATTTCAATCATCGCCCATGGCTTTTCAGCACTTGAACAAGAAGTCTGGAGAAACATTCCCAGTGCCAGTCAATTCCTCCTCTTTAGCAACGATACAACTCTGAATCATGCACCCGATGCTCTCCCTTTTACTCGCGGTGCCAGCTTCATCCCTGTCAACTCCAAGGTTCTACGTGCCTCTTCTAAAGTAGCGACAGATATCTTGAAGAGCTCACTGGCCCTTGTAAAAGCACAGCCCAAGCTAATAAGCCACTACAATGACTGGACCAAAGTTGTGAACTCCAATGCGAGGGATGTCAATAATGAGGTACAAAATGAGACGCTTATCATGAAATTTAAGTATGGAGAAGACCAAGTTAGGGTATGATACAACTAAGCTGACATCTCTAATACGAGGCTATTCTTTGCTAACATTACTACCAGGTAGTACCCAAGGCTCCCGAATTGTCTCTCTCTCCAGATGGAACCTATCTATTGGTGGGCTGCCTAGGGGGTCTTGGAAGAAGTCTTACGACTTGGATGTTGGAACGAGGAGCCAGACACTTTGCATTCCTCTCGCGTTCAGGAGCCGATAAATCTGAAGCAGCCCGTGTTATCAGCGGTATTGAGGAGAAGGGAGCGTCGGCAAAAGTATTCCGAGCGGATGCGGCAGACGAAGATGAAGTTCGACGCATCATTCTCGATTTGAAAGAGGAGCGCCCAATTCGGGGTGTTGTGCACGCTGCCATGGTTCTTAAGGTATTTAGACCGAAAATAAGACTTTTAGAGAACCGGGTGAATCTAACGTACTTCATTTAGGATGGAATGTTTGAGCAGATGGATTATTACTCTTTTGGGGCTGCCATAATACCCAAAGCCAAGGGCGCCATCAACCTACACAACGCGCTGCAGGGCATCGATTTAGACTTCTTCGTCATGACAAGCTCTATCTCTGCCGTGCTTGGCAATACAGGCCAAAGCAACTACAGCTCTGCAAACAGCTTCCTCGATGCCTTAGCCTTGCACCGCAATGTGAATGGTCTTGCAGCATCATCCTTGGTTCTTCCCATGGTACTCGATGTCGGTGTCGTAGCGGAGAATGATTCGATCGAGGTCTCGCTGGTGCGTAAGGGTCTATATGGTATCAACGAGCAGGAAATGTTGCGAGGCTTCGAGGTTGCTATGTCGGTGCCACGTCCCACATCTTCATCCCATGAGCAGTTTACCGGGAATACCGCAAAATCTATGGATTCACAGCTGATTATGGGAATGGAGGCAAGCGAACTTGCTAAATCCATCAACAGCATTGGCGTTGACAACGCGGATCTTTATTGGTTTAATGATGCGCGCTTTATCCACGTCCGTGAGGCTCTAGAAGAGTCTACAAATAGTAGCGGAGGTGGCGGAGGCGACGATAACTTTGCTTCAATCGTTAAGGCAGCGCTAGCTCAGGGTACAGACGCGGCAATAGAAGTCATCGCGCTACATATAGTAAAGAGAATGTCCGGTATCTTGATGATCCCTGTTGAGCAGTTTGAGCTTAATGGACCATCACTCGCTAGCTATGGATTGGATAGCATGATTGGTGCAGAGATGAGAACCTGGCTGTTTAAGGAATTTGGGCTGGACTATCCTTTTCAAAAATTGCTTGCGCCTACACTTACTTTTACCAAGTTAGGAATAGTTATTGCTAGCAATATGGGTTTTATGAAAACTACATAGTTATACTCTGTATATCAAATAGATTTTTAGCTATATTTTGAAAGACTTTATAAGAATGATGATTTAAAAAGTTTATCTTAATTGAATATAATATTATACATTATCTTTAATATTAATAACTATATATGTTTAATTATTAATATAGACTGAAATTCCAGATTTCAGAAAAAGCTATAATATATATACCTGTTGGCTCTACTTCTAGTAGCCAACTATTTGGCCGCAGCCTTATAGTTAGGCATAAAACCCTTAAAATACTATAAAAATTAGAATATTTTAATTTATAAGGAAAAGGCATTTATTTTGCAGTTACTTTCTTTATAATTAATTTATTAATGGTTTTTTTTATTATAATAAAATTATATTATTTAATTTTTATAACTTTTAAGCTTTTTTAAAGTTATTAATAATCTTTATAATATTTTTATATAGTATTTTAAAAAGTATTTTTGAAATTAATAAAGTTAATAATAATAAAATATTATAAAAGTTATTATTATTACTAATATTATTAATAAGGCTAGAAATTATCTTTTATAAAGGATTTTATATTATTTCTTATATTTTTTTTTATATAGCTTTATTATTATTATTATTATTATTATTAAAGGGGCCCTTTATAATATTTATTAAATTATTAGTTTTATTACTTTAAAAGTACTTAAATATTTAATTAAGAATATATAGCTTTATTAAGGTATATTATATAACTTCTTTAATATATTAAAATTACTACTTAGTTATATTAATAAAAAAGATATTATTATAATAGCTTAAGAGCTTAATAAATTCTTTATTTTAAACTTTAAAAAAGAGAATTTTATCTTTTTTCTTTATAAGCTTAAACTAAGCTTTTTTTATTATTTACTTTTACTTAATAGCTTATTTTTTAATATAATTAGCTTATTATAAATTAATTAAGTATTTAATCTTAAGCTTAATAATATAGTAGCTTTTATAAAGTTATAACTTTATTATTTTAATATTATTAGCTATTTTTAACTTTTTATTTTATTATTAGATTTAAGCAAGGCTAATAATAGTATAAAAGACCTTAAATAGTTAAATAAGGCCCCCTTGCTTTCTTTAGTTTATTAGCTTTTTAATATAGTAATTTTAATTAATTATAAAGTAGTTAATATACTTTTTTAATATATAGGCCTTTATAATTATAAAACTAGCTTGCTAAAGGCTTTTATAAGTTAAGGAGCTTATAAGCTTATTATATTTCTTATAGGCTTAGTATATTAAAATTAAAGCTTAATAAAAATAAGCTTTTTTAAGTAATAATAATAAAAATATTAAGTTAATAGCCTTTTTTTCCTTTTATTTTTTAAAAAATACTTATATTATAGCTAGTTATATATTTGATAAAAGAATTTTAGTTTTTTTAAAGTTAAATAGAATATTATATTTTATAAAGCTTTTATTATATATAGCTTAAAAAAAAGTAATAAAATCTATTTATAAAAAGCTTAAGTTGCTTTTAAATAGCATTCTTTATAATATCTTTTATTATAATGCCTTTAGTAATTAAAAAATGCTAATATTAAGAAATTAAAGAATATAAATTAAGTAAAAAAAAAATATAGTAATAATAATATTAAATATAATATAATATTTAATAAATTTAAGTATTATATACTTTATATAGCTATTAATAATAAAAAGATAATATATTTTTTTATTTTTAAGTTATTAAACTAGTAGTATATTATATTATAAAAGCTAAGAGCTTTTAAGGTTTTAAAGCTATATATTATAGCTAAAATACTTTTTAAAGCCTAGCCTTAGGCATTAAGCTTATATTAACTTATAACAAACTGGTTACCTATAGATTAGTATAGATAGTAATTCTTAATTACTTATTTAGGTTTTTATTAGCAAATAGATTAAGTTAAATAACGATAATATATAATATTATATAATTAGTAAAGAGTATATAAATTTAATCTTATTATTATATTAATAATTAGCTATTTAAGTTATTTAAATAAGTATAATAAAATAATTTTATATATTTAATTAATATATTAAGAAAGCTAAGAAAGCTATATTTCTTAGCTTTTTTATATATTATAAAAAAGCTAGCTTTTTTTACTTTTTTAAATATATATTTTTAAAAAAGATTAATATTTATTTAAAATAATCTTATTTTATACTTTTATATTATAAATATAAAAAGTATTAGTTTATAATATAATATTTTTTTTTATTTAATTTTATTTTTAAAACTAAATAATTTATTATATAAATACCTATTGCTTATTCTTTAATAAGTTATTTTTTTTTATTTATTTAAGCTATTATATTAAAATAAAAAAAAGAATATAATTAAAAAAGAAATAAATATAAAGCTTTTATTAATTTTATTTTAAAAAATTTAATTATTATTATATACTTATATACTTATTATATAGATTATTATATTAAATATATTATATTAAAACAAGATTTTTATTATTATTTTTTATATATTTAATATTAAAAGTTATATTATAAGGCCTTTAGCTTTATTTTTTAATAAATTTATAAAATATTAAGTTATTATTTTAAGCTTAATTAAAAGCTAAAGAAAATTAAAAAAGCTTAATTAAAAATAAGTATATAAATAAAGTACTTTTATATTTAAAAATATAAATAATTTAAGAAAATAAAATATATAATTATATAAAAAATTAATAGTTTTAAAATATTAAAGTAAATTAAATATAAAAAATAAAAAATAAAAGCTATTTATTAAGCTAAAATATTAATACTTAATTTAGCTAGTTTTATTAATAAAATACTTTTGTTTTTAATCTTTTATTATTATAAATCTTAAGTTTTAGTAAAAGTTTATTAATAAAATTTTTAAATATTTTAAATATTTAATAAATTTTTAATTATTTACTTTATTAAAGTATTTTTTTTATTTAATTAAATATTATAATATTTTTATTTTTAAATTTAATTTAATAATAAAAATTAATTTAATTTTATATTTAAGTTTTTTACTTTTTATTATAATTTTATTATAAATAATTTTATTTATTTTTTTATTAATTAAAGCTTTTTTTAATTATAAAATATATTTTATTTTAAAAATTAATTTTTTTTTTATTAAATAATAATTTTTTTTTATTAAATAATAATAAAATATTTATTTTATAATTAACTTTTTTTATTTTATATAATATTTTATAAAATTTAACTTTTTTAAAATTAAGTTTTTTATTAAAATATTTTATCTTAATTATTATATTAATACTTTATTATTAGCTTAAAAAAAGATATATTAAAATATAGATTATTATTTTTTTTAAAAATTAATTTTTTAATTTTATTTTTATTAATATATTTTTTTATTTTAATATATATAAATATAAGTTATATTTATAATTTATTATATACCTTTTTTAAATTATTTACTTAAATAATAGCTTTTTTTATATTTTTACCTTTTTATAATAATTAATAAGCTTTTAATTTAAATTTAAAATTAAAAAAAAATAATAATTTTTTTATAAATTTTAATTATATATTATTATATATAAATTATATAATAAATAATTATTTTACTTAATTTTTTATTCTTAAATTAATATAATATATTAAGTAATTTTTTATAATTTAATTAATTTATTTAATTTAGCTATTTATTTAAAGATAATATATTATATTTATTTTATAATATATTTTAAATTTATTATTTAATACTTTTTAAACTTAAATATAAATATAAATCTTTTATTAAAAATTATTTTTTTTAATAATGTATAATTTATAATAATAAATTTAATAAAAATATATATTAATTTTTTTATAATATTTATTTTTTTATAAAAAATAAAATATAATATTTTTATTAATTAAATAATTATAATAAATATATTATTATAAATAATTTTTATTATTAATTCTTTTAATAATAATAATTTTATAATATAATTAAATAAATTAATTTTTATAATTATTTTAATATTAATAAAGATTATAATAATTTATATAATTTATATTTTTTAGCTTTTATTTATTAATATAAATTATAATATAATACTATATATTATATTTATTTTTTAATTTTATTAAAAATATAATATGTTTATATTTATTTTTTTATTTTTTTAATTTTTTTATATTTATATAATAAATATATATAAACTATTTTTATTATTTTTCTTTATAATTTCTTTAATATTTATATTTTATTATTAATTATAAAAAGTTTATTATATAAGCTAAATTTTTTTAAAAATTAATTTTAATTTTAATCTTTTATATATTTTTTAATTTCTTTATTTATTAAATTATATTTTTTAAATTTAAAAATAATAATAATTATTTTTTATTTATAATATCTTTATTTATTTAAGTATATTACTTAAGTAATAACTTTTAATATTTTTTAAAAAAATTTAGCTTTATAATTTAATATATTAACTTTTTTATTTTTTATTTTTTTATAATAAATAATTTAATAATTAAATTATAATAAAAACTTAAAATATTTTATTTATTATTTTAATAATATTTATATAATTATAAAGTAAATAATATTTTTATAATTTATAAAAACTTTAATTTTATATATATTTTTATAATAATAATATTTTTAATTTTTAAATATTATTATAATAGCTATAAATTCTTTATTATAAATAATATATCTTAGCTTTAGTTTATATAATTTTTTAAAAAAAAATATAATAAGTTTAAGTTTTTTTTTTATTTTATTATTTAATTACTTTTTTAATAATAAAATTTAAAATATTAATTTTAATTTTAATTTCTTTAATAAAGTTAAATATAATAAATATTAATTTTAATATTAAAATATTTTTTAATTATTTAAATATTTTATAAATATTTAATTTTTATAAAAATATATATTTTTTTTTATAAAGTTAAATAATAATATAATAATTTAAATAAAGTTTTTAATAAACCTTTTATAATAATTAATAAATTTTAAAAAGCTTTATATATTTTTAATATTTTTTAAAGATTTTTATATTTTAATTACTTTAAGTTTTTTAAAATTTATTTAGATTTTTTTTAAATTAATAATATATTTTAAAAACTTTATTTTTTATATATAAAATTAATATTTTTTAAGTTTTATTAAAAAATTTATATTTTATAATATTTAAAATATTTTATAAATATATTATTTATATTTTTTTAATATTTTTAAATAAATTAAAATATAATTTAAATATATAATAATAAAATTATTAAAGTATTTTTTAAAGATTTAATTAATTATATATTAAAATATAATTAATATATTAATTAAATTAAATAATATAATTAAATATTTAAATAATTTATAATATATTTTAAATATTATTATTTATTTATATTTTTTTTTAATATAAATAAAGTTATAAACTTTTTTAAAATCTAAAACTATAAATTATTTTACTTTAGCTAATTAATTTTTTATTTTTAAAATTAATAATAATAATATTTAATTTTTTATTATAATATTATTTAATTATTAATAATTAATAATTAATTTTAGTTTTTTATTTTTTTTTTATATAAATATAATAAAATATTTAATTAATAATTTTAAGATTTTAATATATTTTTTTTAATTATTTTTTTAATTATTTTTTAAAAATTTTAAATTTTTTTTTATTTAAATTATTAATTTTATAAAATTTAAATAATATTTTATTTTTAAAAATAATTTTATAATTTTATTTTAAATATTTTAATAGTTTAGTTTTTAAGGTTTTTTTAAGTAATTTTTTATATTTATAATATTATTTTAAAATATTTTTAAAATATTTTTTTTAAAAGTATTTTTTTTTTATTTTTTATTTTTTAAAAAGCTTTATTAAATATTATTAAATTTATTTTAATATAAGCTATATATTTTTATATTTTTATTATAGTTAATTTTTTTTATTTTTTATTAAATTATAATTTTATATTAATTTTTTTTTTAAATTTTATTTATTTTTTAATTTTTTTTTTATAAATTATATAAAAGTATTTAGTTTTTTTAATAATATTATTAACTTTTTTTATTATTTATCTTAATTAAATTATAATTTTAAATTAATTAAAAAACTTAAGTTATTTTATAAATTTAATTAGCTTATTTTTTAATTAATTATTAAGTTTATTTTATATAATTATAGCTATTTTAAAATAATATTATATTTAATCTTTATTAAATTAAATTAAAGTAATTTAATTTAATTTTAAAATTTAATTTTAAAATAATTAATTTTTATATTAATAAGCTTTTTATTATAATTATAAAGCTAATCTTTAATAATATTTATTTTATATACTTTTTCTTTAAGCTTTTTATATTAAGGTAATTATAATTAATTAATTAAATTATAATTTATAATTTTTTTATTTAATTTATTATTTATTAAGATTAAGATTATATATTTTTTTATAATTTTTTTAATAATTAATTTATTATTTTTTTTAATTATTTTTATAAATTTTATTATTTTTATAGCTATAATTTTTAATTTATTTAAATAGCTTTATATTTTTTAAATTATATTTTTTTATTTATTATATTAAATATATTAATAATAATTTAATATTAAAATATTATACTTTATTATATTATAATATTATTTTATAAAATAATTATTTATTTATTTTTTTATTATAATAAGTTTTTTTATTATAAATAATAAGATTTTATTTTATTAATTATAATTTTTTAATAATTATTTATAAAAAAATATATTAATAATAATATATAATATATTTTATATTATTATAGTTTTTAAATTCTTTTTACTTATATATATATTTTATTAAATAATTATACTATTTAAAAACTTTTTTTAATATATAATTTTTATAAAATAAATCTATATAATTTTTAAAATTACTTTATTTATAATTATTTTAAAAATAATTTCTTTTTTTAAATTTTATTTTTTAATTTAATATTTTTTAAATTATTAAAACTTTAAGATCTTAAATAAAGCTTTTTATTATTTTTTAAATAGCTTTTTTTATTAATTTTTAGCTAATTAAGATAATATTAAATAAGCTATTATTATTATTATTAAGCTTAATATTTTAATTTAATTAAGCTAAATTTTTATTTATAATTTTTTTATTATTAATTTTTTATTTTAATAGCTATTTAAATTAAATAATTATTAAAATATTTTTATATTTAAATATTTTAAAATAATACTTTATTATATTATTATTATTATTATAAATTTTATAATTATTATTATAATATATAGTTTAATAAAAGCTAATATATTTATTTTTAATAATAATTTTAATTTCTTTTATTATTTTTTTATTTTTTTTTATAAATTTTTAATTTTTTTTTTTATTTTTATTATTTTTTTTTAAATATTTAAAAGATTTATAGCTTAATTTTTTATAATTATAATAAATAATATTATTAAAATTTATTTTTCTTAACTTTATATTATTATTATTTATAATATAATTATTTTATTATTTTTTTTAAATAATAATATTTTTACTATTATTTTATAATAAATAATAAAAATTTTATTAATTTTTATTTTTTTTATATTTATATTTTTATTTTTATTTTTAAATTTTATTATTAATATTAATTATTAATTATATATATATCACAACCCAACCTATATAAATTTGACAGGAGGCTTATAGGGTAGGCCTGGCAGGTCAACCTTAGTTAAATCTAACTAATTAGCTAAGATTTATTAACTTAATTATTAATCTAGTAAATTAATTTATTAGAATTATAAATAAATTACTTAAAATTAACTAAGTATATAAGTTTACTTTATTATATTTATTTAAATAACTTAAATAGCTAATTATTAATATAATAATAAAATTAGATTTATATACTCTTTACTAGCTATATAATACTATATATTATTTAAGTTTAACTTAATTTATTTATTAATAAAAATCTTAAATAAATAATTAAAAATCTTTATTTATATTAATTTATAGGTAATTAGTTTATTATATCTTAATAACTTTTATTTAAATAATTACTTTAGATTTAAAAAATAAAATTAAATAGTTAAATTTAAACTTTTTAATAAAGAAAAAATAAATTATAAAAGCTTTATTAATATAAATAATAATATAATATCTTTATTTATTATAAAAGAATTTATTAATAAATTAAAGATTTTATATAATATTATTAAAGTATAATAAAAAATAATTAATTAACTTAATAAGTAGAATATAGTTATAAGCAATTTATTAAAGAATAACCTAATACTTATTATATTATTAAAATAAAAAAAGTAATTTAGAAAAATTATTAAACTAATACTTTTAAAAAAGTTTATAAAAAAATCTATTAAAATTTAGAAATTCTTTATTAATATATATATTTATTTTAAAAATTATTATTTTATTATTTTTACTTTTAATAAAATAAAAAAATAAATAAAGTTTATAAAAATATAATTAAAAAGATTAATAATAACTTAATTTAACTTTATTTTAAAAGATTATAAAGATAATAAAATAATTTTTAATAAATATAAAGAATAAATAAAAATTATTTTTAAAAAATATAAAATTTTTTAAAAATAATTATAAAAAACCTTTAAAATAGTTAATAAAGAATAAAAAATAAAAAACTAACTTTATATAATTTAATAAAAAAAAGTATTTATAAAGTATATTATAAACTTTATTTAATTATTTATTAAGGTAAATTAAACTAAAGTTATTAAAAAAGATATATATTATTAAAGCTTTAAATTTAAGGTTAAAGATAAGCTTTATTAAATTAATTAATAAAAGATAAGCTAAATTAATTATATATAATAAGTAATTAATATTAATAATAAAATTTAAAAATAAAAATAAAAATAAAAATAAAAAAAAAATAAAAATTTATAAAATTTTTATTATTTATTATAAAATAATAATAAAAATATTATTAATTAAGAAAGATAATAAAATAATTATATTATAAATAATAATAATATAAAGCTAGGAAGAATAGATTTTAATAATATTATTTATTATAATTATAAAGAATTAAGCTATAAATCTTTTAAATATTTAAAAAAAAATAATAAAAATAAAAAAGATAATTAAAAATTTATAAAAAAAAGTAAAAAAATAATAAAAAAAGTTAAAGCTATTATTAAAGATAAGTATATTAACTTTTATTAAATTATATATTATAATAATAGCTATAAGATTTATAATAATAATAAAGATATTATAAACTATTATCTTAAAATACTTAAATATAAGAATATTTTAATAATTACTTAATTTAAGTAATTATTAAAGTAAAAATTTAATAATAATAAAATTATAAATAAGGATTTAATTTAATTAAATTAAGATATTAAGCTTAATAATAATAATAATAACTTGCTTAATATTATCTTAATTAATTAAAAATTAATAAAAAAAGCTATTTTAAAAATAATAAAGAATTTTATTTAAAATCTTAAAGTCTTAATAATTTAAAAAATCTTAAATTAAAAAGTAAAACTTAAAAAAGAGAATTATTTTTAAAATAATTATAAATAAATTAATTTTAAAAATTATATAAATTTATTTTATAAAAATTATATATTAAAAAAAGTTTTTAAATAATATAATTATTTAGTAAAATATATATATAAATAAAAAGAATTTAAAAATTATAATAATATAAAATATATTATATATTATTATTAATATATTTCTTTATAAATAATTATTAAAGAATTATAAATAGTAAAATAAAATTTTATTATTTATAATAAAGAAATTTATTATAATAAAAAAAAGAAAAAAGTAAATAATTACTTTATAAAATAATATTATAATATAATAAAGTATAATATTTTAATATTAAGTTATTATTAATATATTTAATATAATAAATATAAAAATATAATTTAAAAAATATAAAGCTATTTAAATAAATTAAAAATTATAGCTATAAAAATAATAAAATTTATAAAAATAATTAAAAAAAATAATAAATTAATTATTAAAAAAATTATAAAAAAATATATAATCTTAATCTTAATAAATAATAAATTAAATAAAAAAATTATAAATTATAATTTAATTAATTAATTATAATTACCTTAATATAAAAAGCTTAAAGAAAAAGTATATAAAATAAATATTATTAAAGATTAGCTTTATAATTATAATAAAAGGCTTATTAATATAAAGATTAATTATTTTAAAATTAAATTTTAAAATTAAATTAAATTACTTTAATTTAATTTAATAAAAATTAAATATAATATTATTTTAAATTAACTATAATTATATAAAGTAAATTTAATAATAAATTAAAAAATAAGTTAATTAAATATATAAAATAACTTAAGTCTTTTAATTAATTTAAAGTTATAACTTAATTAAGATAAATAATAAAAAGGGCTAATAATATTATTAAAAAAATTAAATACTTTTATATAATTTATAAAAAAAAAAGTTAAAAAATAAATTAAATTTAAAAAAAAAATTAATATAAAATTATAATTTAATAAAAAATAAGAAAAATTAACTATAATAAAAATATAAAAATATATAGCTTATAAAAAAAAAAATTAATAATATTTAATAAGGCTTTATAAAAGGCTAAGATTAAAAAAAAAAATATTTTTAAAAAAAAATATTTTAAGAAAATCTTATAATAATATTAAAAATATAAAAAACTTTATAATAAAGTTTTAAAAAAAGGGCTTTTATTATATATAAGATAAAATTATAAAATTATATTTAAAAATAAAGCTTTACTTAAGTTTTATAAAATTTATAACTTAAATAAAATAAAGCTTAAAATACTTAAAAAATAAATAAAAAAGTAATTATAAAAAAAATATATTAAGGTTTTAAAGTTATTAATAAAATACTTTATTATCTTTATATTAAAAAAAGATAGTAAATTTTAATTAATTATTAATTATTAATAATTAAATAATATTATTATTAAAAATAAAATACCTTTATTATTAATAATAAAAATTAAAAAATAGCTATAAAAAATAAATTAATTTATTATACTTAATTTTAAAAAAGTATATAAACTTATATAAATAAAAAAAGGCTATAAATAAATAATTACTTTTAAAATAAAATATAAATTATTTAAATATTTTATTATATTATAAAAATTAATAAATATATTTACTTTATTTTAAAAATATATTAATTATATTTTTAAAAAATACTTTAATAAATTTATAATTATATATATTAATAATATTTTAATTTTTTTAAAAATCTTTAAAAAATATAAAGAATATATTTATAAAATATTATAAAAATTATAAAATATTAAATTTTTTATTAATTTAAAAAAATATATATTTTATATATAAAAAGTAAAGTTTTTAAAATATATTATTAATTTAAGAGAAATTTAAATAAATTTTAAAAAACTTAAAATAATTAAAATATAAAAACTTTTAAAAAATATTAAAAATATATAAAGTTTTTTAAAGTTTATTAATTATTATAAAATATTTATTAAAAACTTTATTTAAATTATTATATTATTATTTAACTTTATAAAGAAAAATAAAATATTTTTATAAAGATTAAATATTTATAAAGTATTTAAATAATTAAAAAATACTTTAATATTAAAATTAATATTTATTATATTTAATTTTATTAAAAAAATTAAAATTAAAATTAATACTTTAAATTTTATTATTAAAAAATTAATTAAATAATAAATTAAAAAAAAAAAACTTAAACTTATTATATTTTTTTTAAAAAAATTATATAAATTAAAGCTAAAATATATTATTTATAATAAAAAATTTATAACTATTATAATAATATTTAAAAAATAAAAATATTATTATTATAAAAATATATATAAAATTAAGGTTTTTATAAATTATAAAAATATTATTTACTTTATAATTATATAAATATTATTAAAATATTAAATAAAATATTTTAAGTTTTTATTATAATTTAATTATTAAATTATTTATTATAAAAAAATAAAAAATAAAAAAGCTAATATATTAAATTATAAAACTAAATTTTTTTAAAAAATATTAAAAGTTATTATTTAAGTAATATACTTAAATAAATAAAGATATTATAAATAAAAAATAATTATTATTATTTTTAAATTTAAAAAATATAATTTAATAAATAAAGAAATTAAAAAATATATAAAAGATTAAAATTAAAATTAATTTTTAAAAAAATTTAGCTTATATAATAAACTTTTTATAATTAATAATAAAATATAAATATTAAAGAAATTATAAAAAAAGGTAATAAAAGTAATTTATATATATTTATTATATAAATATAAAAGAATTAAAAAAATAAAAAAATAAATATAAAAATATTATATCTTTAATAAAATTAAAAAATAAATATAATATATAGTATTATATTATAATCTATATTAATAAATAAAGGTTAAAAAATATAAATTATATAAATTATTATAATCTTTATTAATATTAAAATAATTATAAAAGTTAATTTTATTTAATTATATTATAAAATTATTATTTTTAAAAAAATTAATAATAAAAATTATTTATAATAATATATTTATTATAATTAATTAATTAATAAAAATATTATATTTTATTTTTTATAAAAAAATAAATATTATAAAAAAATTAATATATATATTTATTAAATTTATTATTATAAATTATAAATTATTAAAAGAAATAATCTTTAATAAAGGATTTATATTTATATTTAAGTTTTAAAAGGCATTAAATAATAAACTTAAAATATATTATAAGGCTAGTATAATATATTATTTTTAAATAAATAGTTAAATTAAATAAATTAATTAAATTATAAAAGATTACTTAATATATTATATTAACTTAAAAATAGAAAATTAAATAAATAAATTACTTATTATATAGTTTATATATAATAATATATAATTAAAATTTATAAAGAAATTATTATTTTTTTTTAACTTTAAATTTAAATTAAAAGCTTATTAACTATTATAAAAAAATAAAAATATAAAAAAAGCTATTATTTAAGTAAATAATTTAAAAAAGCTATATAATAAATTATAAATATAATTTAAATTTATATATATTAAAATAAAAAAATATATTAATAAAAATAAAATTAAAAAATTAATTTTAAAAAAAAAAGATATAGTTTATATCTTAATATATTCTTTTTTAAGTTAATAATAAAGTATTAATATAATAATTAAGATAAAATACTTTAATAAAAAACTTAATTTTAAAAAAATTAAACTTTATAAAGTATTATAAAAAGTAAATAAAGTTAGTTATAAAATAAATATCTTATTATTATTAAATAAAAAAGGTAAATTAATTTTTAAAATAAAATATATTTTATAATTAAAAAAGGCCTTAATTAATAAAAAAATAAGTAAATTAATTTATAATAAAATTATAATAAAAAGTAAGGAACTTAAATATAAAGTTAAATTAATTTTTATTATTAAGTTAGACTTAAAAATAAAAATATTATAATATTTAATTAAGTAAAAAGGATATTTTAATAAAATAAATAATTAAGAATTTATTAAGTATTTTAAATACTTAAAGACTTTATTAATAGACTTTTATTAAAATCTAGGATTTATAATAATAATAAGTTAAAGGCATATATATTTTAATTAATTATATTAATAAAATTAATTTAATTAAATAATAATATAATAGCTTAATAAAAGGCCTTTATTTTTATATATTTAATTTAGTTTAACTTTTTTAAATTAAAAATACTTTATAATATTATATAATATATTTATTTATATTAGATTTTTTTTTATTTATAAAGATAAATAATTTTAATAATAGCTTTTATAAAAATATCTTTTACTTTCTTTAATTTTTTTTTTAAATAAAAATATTATATAAATACTTAGTTTAATTAATTAAATATTAAATCTTAAATATTATAATAAGACTTATTTAAATAAATATATTTAAAATAATATAATAAGTTTAAAAAAAATATTAAGTAATCTTTAAGATTTTTTAAAATATAATATAAATAATATTTATTAAACTTATTTACTTTAAATATAATAGCTTATAATAAAGAATTATATTATTATATTTTTTTATAAAAAGACTTTTTAATAAGTTTATTTAATATATTTAGGTTAATAAGAAGAAAGTAAAAATTATATTAAAGAAAGATTAATAAAAAAGGCATTTATTAAATAAAGATATTATTATTTATATTAAAACCTTAAGGTCTTAAAAATAAGATTAATAAAGAGAGAGATATTATATTATAACTTAACTTATATAGGTTTAATAAAAGGCTTATAAAATAAGCCTAATAGGTTAACCTTAGTTAAATTTAATTAATTAGCTAAGACTTATTAATTTAATTATTAATTTAATAAGTTAATTTATTAAAATTATAAATAAGTTACTTAAGATTAATTAAATATATAAATTTATTTTATTATATTTATTTAAATAGCTTAAATAGCTAGTTATTAATATAGTAATAAGATTAGATTTATATACTCTTTACTAGTTATATAATACTATATGCTATTTAAGTTTGACCTAACCTATCTGCTAATAGAAATCCTGAATAAGTAATTGGAAATCTCTATCTATACTAACCTATAGGTAACCGGTTTGTTATAATATAATTAATTTAATTTATTTTTTATTAATTAATATAATAAAGTTTATTTTTAACTTTAAGTTTAAAACTTTAATAATATATATTTTTTTTAATAACTTTAATTTAATTTACTTTAATAAATAATTAAATAAAGTTTATAATATATTTTATAAATACTTTTTTTTATTAAATTATAGAAAATTAGTTTTTTACTTTTTATTTTTTATTAATTATTTTAAAGGTTTTTTATAATTATTTTTTAAAATTTTTATATTTTTTAAAAATAACTTTTATTTATTTTTTATATTTATTAAAAGTTATTTAATTATTTTTATAATTTTTTAAAATAAAATTAAATTAAATTATTATTAATCTTTTTAATTATATTTTTATAAACTTTATTTAATTTTTTATTTTATTTAAAATAAATATAATAAAATAATAATTTTTAAAATAAGTATATATATTAATAAAGAATTTTTAAATTTTAATAAGATTATTTATAAACTTTTTTAAAAATATAAGTTTAATAATATTTTTAAGCTATTTTTTATATTTTTAAGATATAATAATAAATATTAAATTAACTATTAATAAATTAACTATTAATAAGTTATTTATATTATTTAATTACTATTATAAATTAATAATAGTAATAGCTTATTAATTAATTATTTATTAATTAAAAATATTTTAGTTTATTAATTATTAAATTAAATTATTTAATTTTTAAAATTTAATTATTAAATTAATAAATATAATAAATATAATAAAGATTAGGTTTTATTATATTAATTTAAATATATTATTAATATTAATAAAGCTTTTTTAATTTATTTTTTCTTTATTTTAAAATTTAAATATAATTATTTAATTTTACTTTTTAAATTTAAGGTAATTATTTAAATAAAAGTTATTAATATATAATAAACTAATTATTTATAGATTAATATAGATAGTAATTCTTAATTACTTATTTAAGTTTTTATTAATAAATAGATTAAAATAAATAAAGGTAATATATAATATTATATAATTAATAAAAAATATATAAATCTAATTTTATTATTATATTAATAACTAGCTATTTAAGCTATTTAAATAAATATAATAAAGTAAACTTATATATATAGTTAATATATTAAGAAAGCTAAGAAAGCTATATTTCTTAGCTTTTTTATATATTATAAAAAAGCTAGCTTTTCTTACTTTTAAGTATATACCTTTAAACAAGATTAGTATTGTCACAACCCAGCTCTTATGGTTATAATGGAACCCAGCGATTAAAATAAGTATTAGCTAAAGGACTAATTAAAAGTAGATTAAGAAAAGAAGTCTTAATCTCTTTAAAATTAATAAAATAAATATTAATCCCTTACTAAATTAATAATTTATTTATTAATCTTTACTAAGTTAATTAAATATATAAGTTTACTTTACTATACTTATTTAAATAGCTTAAATAGCTAGTTATTAATATAGTAATAAGATTAAATTTATATACTCTTTACTAGCTATATAATATTATATACTATTTAAGTCTAATCTAATCTATTTATTAATAAAAATCTTAAATAAATAATTAAAAATCTCTATTTATATTAACCTATAGGTAATTAATTTATTATATATTAATAATTTTTATTTAAATAATTACCTTAGACTTAAAAAGTAAAACTAAATAATTATATTTAAATTTTAAAGTAAAGAAAAAACTAACTATATAAGCCTTATAACTATAAATATTACTTACTAAATTAAAGATATATATTAAGATAATATTAAAATATAGAAAAAAGATTTATAAATAACCTTTATAAAAGTTATTATAGTGCTTAATAATTTTATAAAATAGCTTTAATAGCTTTAAAATTAAAAAGCTTAAGATTAAGTTATAATTACTTAGCTATAGTAATAACTTAAAAATATAAAAGTTAATATAGTTAACTTAATACTTATTATTATATTTTAAAGATATAAAAAATAGCTTAAAAAGTTATAAAACTAATATTATTAAAAAAGTTTATAAAAAATCTTATAAAAATTTAAAAATTCTTTATTAATATATATACTTATTTTAAATATTATTATTTTATTACCTTTGCCTTTAATAAAATATATAATTATATATAATTTATAAAAACTAAATTAAAAAGACTAATAATAATATAGTTTAACTTAATTTTAAAAGATTTTAAAAAAAATACTTTAAATAAATAAAATAAATAAATATAGGCAATCTTTTTTATATATAAAAACTTTAAAAAATAATTATAAAAAACCTTTAAATCTATTAATAAAAAATATAAAGCTAAAAACTAATTTTAAATAATTAAATAAAAAAAAGCATTAGTAAAATATATAATTAACTTTATTTAGCTTTTTATTAAAGTTAAATAAACTAAAGAAATTAAAAAAGATATATATTATTAAAGTATTAAATTAAAAGTAAAAAATAAACTTTATAAAATTAAAAAAGAAAATAGATTATTTATTAATTATATTTAAGATATAATTAATATTAATAATTAATAATAAAAAAAAAAGTAAAAATAAAAAATTAAAAAGAATAAAAGTATTTAAAACTTTTAAAACTTATTAAGATAAAGCAATAATAAAAATATTATAAACTAAAGAAGATAATAAAATAACTATATTATAAGTAGTAATAATATAAAGCTAGGAAAAATAAATCTTAGTAGTACTATTTACTATAATTATAAAAAGCTAGGCTATAAGTTTTTTAAATGCCTAAAGAAAAATAATAAAGATAAAAAAGATAACTAAAAACCTATAAAAGAAAATAAAAAAATAATAAAGGAAGTTAAGGCTATTATTAAAGATAAGTATACTAGCCTTTACTAAACTATATATTATAATAATAGCTATAAAATCTATAATAATAATAAGGATATTATAGGCTACTACCTTAAGGCACTTAAATATAAAAATATTTTAGTAATTATTTAATTTAAGTAGCTATTAAAATAAGAATTTAATAATAAAAGAATTATAAATAAGGACTTAGCTTAATTAAACTAAAATATTAAGCTTAATAATAATAATAATAGCCTGCTTAATACTGCCTTAATTAATTAAAGAATAGTAAAGGAAGCTACTTTAAAAATAGTAAAAAGCCTTATTTAAGATCTTAAAGTCTTAATAATTTAAAAAATCTTAAATTAAAAAGTAAAACTTAAAAAAGAAAATTATTTTTAAAATAATTATAAATAAATTAATTTTAAGAATTATATAAACTTATTTTATAAAAACTATATATTAAAGAAAGTTTTTAAATAGTATAACTATTTAGTAGAATATATATATAAATAAAAAGAATTTAAAAGCTATAATAGTATAAAGTATATTATATATTATTATTAATATATTTCTTTATAAATAATTATTAAAAAACTATAAATAGTAAAATAGAACTTTATTATTTATAATAAAAAAACCTAAAATAATAAAAAAAAAAAAAAAATAATTACTTTATAAAATAATATTATAATATAATAAGGTATAATATTTTAATATTAAGCTATTATTAATATACTTAATATAATAAGTATAAAGATATTATTTATAAAGTATAAAGCTACTTAAATAAACTAAATATTATAGCTATAGAAATAATAAAATTTATAAAAATAATTAAAGAAAATAATAAACTAATTATTAAAAAAATTATAAAAAAATATATAGTTTTAATCTTAATAAATAGTAAATTAAATAATAACTTTATAAATTATAATTTAATTAATTAATTATAACTACCTTAGTATAAAAAGCCTAAGGAAAATATATATAAAATAGGCATTATTAAAGATTAGCTTTATAACTATAATAAAGGGCTTATTAATATAAAGATTAATTATTTTAAAATTAAGTTTTAAAATTAAATTAAGTTACTTTAGCTTAATTTAATAAAAATTAAATATAATATTATTTTAAGTTAGTTATAATTATATAAAGTAAATTTAATAATAAATTAAAAAATAGGCTAACTAGATTTATAAAATAACCTAGGTCCTTTAATTAATTTAAAATTATAACTTAGCTAAAATAAATAATAAAAAAGGCTAATAGTATTATTAAAAAAACTAAATGCCCTTGTATAATTTATAAAAGAAAAAGCTAAAAAATAAATAAAATTTAAAGAAAAAACTAATATAAAACTATAATTTAATAAAAAATAAGAAAAATTAGCTATAATAAAAATATAAAAATATATAGCCTATATTAAAAGAGAATTAATAATACTTAATAAGGCTTTATAAAAGGCAAAATATAAAAAAAAAAATACCTTTAAAAAAAAATATCTTAAAAAGATTTTATAATAATACTAAAAATATAAAAAACTTTATAATAAAGTTTTAAAAAAAAGGCTTTTACTATATATAAAATAAGATTATAAAATTATACTTAAGAATAAAGCTTTATTTAAGTTTTATAAAATCTATAATCTTAATAAAATAAAGCTTAAAATACTTAAAAAATAAATAAAAAAGTAATTATAAAAAAGATATATTTAGATTTTAAAATTATTAATAAAATACTTTATTATCTTTATATTAAAAAAAGATAAAAAACTTTAATTAATTATTAACTATTAATAATTAAATAATATTATTATTAAAAATAAAATACCTTTATTATTAATAATAAAAATTAAAAAATAGCTATAAAAAATAAATTAATTTATTATACTTAATTTTAAAAAAGTATATAAACTTATATAAATAAAAAAAAGCTATAAATAAATAACTACTTTTAAAATAAAATATAAACTATTTAAATATTTTATTATATTATAAAAATTAATAAATATATTTACTTTATTTTAAAAATATATTAATTATATTTTTAAAAAATACCTTAATAAATTTATAATTATATATATTAATAATATCTTAATCTTTTTAAAAACCTTTAAGAAATATAAAAAATATATTTATAAAATATTATAAAAATTATAAAATATTAAACTTTTTATTAATTTAAAAAAGTATATATTTTATATATAAAAAGTAAAGTTTTTAAAATATATTATTAATTTAAAAGAAATCTAAATAAATTTTAAAAAACTTAAAGTAATTAAAATATAAAAACCCTTAAAAAATATTAAAAATATATAAAGCTTTTTAAAGTTTATTAATTATTATAAAAAGTTTATTAAAAACTTTACTTAAATTACTATATTATTATTTAATTTTATAAAAAAAAATAAAAAGTTTTTATAAAGTCTAAATATTAATAAAGTATTTAAATAATTAAAAAATACTTTAATATTAAAACTAATACTTATTATATTTAACCTTATTAAAGAAATTAAAATTAAAACTAATGCTTTAGATTTTACTATTAAAAAAGTAATTAAATAATAAAATAAAAAAAGAAAACTTAAACTTATTATATTCTTTTTAAAAAAACTATATAAATTAAAACTAAAATATACTATTTATAATAAAAAATTTATAGCTATTATAGTAGTATTTAAAAAATAAAAATATTATTATTATAAAAGTATATTTAAAATTAAGATTTTTATAAATTATAAAAATATTATTTATTTTATAATTATATAAATAGTATTAAAATAATAAAT
The DNA here is from genome assembly GCA_025919625.1 of Trichoderma arundinaceum. NCBI lineage: Eukaryota > Fungi > Ascomycota > Sordariomycetes > Hypocreales > Hypocreaceae > Trichoderma > Trichoderma arundinaceum. Next base: position 118,015 of record JAMQTF010000024.1, read on the forward strand.
AAGATATTTTAAGTTTTTATTATAGTTTAATTATTAAATTATTTATTATAAAGGAATAGAAAATAAAAAAGCTAATGCATTAAGTTATAAGGCTAAACTCTTTTAAAAAATATTAAAAGTTATTACTTAAATAATATACTTAAATAAATAAAGATATTATAAGTAAAAAATAATTACTATTATCTTTAAATTTAAAAAATATAACTTAATAAATAAAGAAATTAAAAAATATATAAAAGATTAAAATTAAGATTAATTTTTAAAAAAATCTAGCCTATATAATAGACTTTTTATAATTAATAATAAAATATAAATATTAAAAAAATTATAAAGAAAGATAATAAAAGTAATTTATATATACTTATTATATAAGTATAAAAAAATTAAAAAAATAAAAAAATAAATATAAAAATACTATATTTTTAATAAAGTTAAGAAATAAATATAATATATAATATTATATTATAATCTATATTAATAAGTAAAAGTTAAAAAATATAAACTATATAAGTTATTATAACTACTATTAATATTAAAATAATTATAAAAATTAATCTTATTTAACTATATTATAAAACTATTATTATTAAAGAAATTAATAATAAAAATTATTTATAATAGTATATTTATTATAGTTAATTAATTAATAAAAATATTATATTTTATCTTTTATAAAAAAGTAAGTATTATAAAAAAATTAATATATATCTTTATTAGATTTATTATTATAAACTATAAACTATTAAAAAAAATAATCTTAAATAAAAGATTTATATTTATATTTAAATTTTAAAAAGTATTAAATAATAAACTTAAAATATATTATAAAATAAATATAGTATATTATTTTTAAATAAATAATTAAATTAAATAAATTAATTAAATTATAAAAGACTACTTAATATACTATATTAACTTAAAAATAAAAGATTAAGTAAAAAAGCTATTTATTATATAATTTATATATAATAGTATATAATTAAAATTTATAAGAAAATTACTATTTTTCTTTAACTTTAAATTTAAATTAAAAGCTTATTAATTATTATAAAAAGGCAAAGATATAAAAAAAGCTATTATTTAAGTAAATAATTTAAAAAAGCTATATAATAAACTATAAATATAACTTAAGTTTATATATATTAAAATAAAGAAATATATTAATAAAAATAAAATTAAAAAATTAATTTTAAAAAAGAGAGATATAATCTATATCTTAATATATCTACCCTTAAGCCAATAGCAAGGCATTAATATAATAATTAAGATAAAATACCTTAGTAAAAAACTTAATTTTAAAAAAGTTAAACCTTATAAAGTATTATAAAAAGTAAAAGAAGTTAATTATAAAATAGATATTTTATTACTATTTAATAAAAAAAAAAAACTAATTTTTAAAATAAAGTATATTTTATAATTAAAAAAAGCCTTAATTAATAAAAAAATAAATAAAATTATTTATAATAAAATTATAATAAAAGGTAAAGAACTTAAATATAAAGTTAAATTAATTTTTATTATTAAATTAAACTTAAAAATAAAAATATTATAATATTTAATTAAATAAAAAAAATATTTTAATAAAATAAATAGTTAAAAACTTATTAAGTATTTTAAATATTTAAAAACTTTATTAATAAACTTTTATTAAAATTTAAGATTTATAATAATAATAAGTTAAAAATAAAGGCATTTTAATTAACTATATTAATAAAACTAATTAAATTAAATATTAATATTTTAGCTTAATAAATAGATTTTACCTTCTGCTCTTTATACTTAACTTTATTTAACTCCTTTAAATTATTAATACCTTATATAATAATATATATTATTTACTTTAATTAAAAATACTTTTACTTTTAAATATACTTAATCTTTATATTAATTAGCTTATACTCTTCTTTAGCCTTTTTTAATATATTTTTAAATTAAGTATAAAAAAAAGCAATTTTTTATAATTATAAAAAAAATAAAGAATAAGCATTATATAATAATTTATTATCTTAAATATACTTAATATAATAAATAAAATCCTTTTTAAATATTTAATACTTAAAAAAATAATATTTCTTCTTATTAAAATAATAAATATAATCTTTTATTTTAATAAAATAAAATAAAATAATTTTTAAAAGAATATTATAATACTTTATTTTAAAATAAATTTTTTTTTAAATACCTATTATAATTATTAATAAAAAAATAAAAAAATAAGTAATAAAAAAAGGAAATTAATAAAGGAAAAAGGGCAGGGTAGATATTTATACTTAAATTAATAAGGTCTTAAAAATAAGACTAATAAAAAGGAAAGTATTATATTATAACCTAGCTTTTATAATTATAATAAAACCTAGTAATTAAATTAAGTATTAATTAAAAGACTAATTAAAAATAAATTAAGAAAAAAAGTCTTAATCTTTTTAAAATTAATAAAATAAATATTAATCCTTTATTAAATTAATAATTTATTTATTAATCTTTATTAAGTTAACTAAATATATAAGTTTACTTTACTATACTTATTTAAATAGCTTAAATAGCTAATTATTAATATAATAATAAGATTAAATTTATATACTCCCTACTAGCTATATAATATTATATACTACTTAAGTCTAACCTAACCTATTTACTAATAGAAATCCTAAATAGATAATTAGAAATCTCTATCTATACTAACCTATAGGTAACCGGTTTATTATAAGTATTTATTTAAGGTAGTCTTACCTTATACCCCTATATTATAAATATAAAAGGTATTGGTTTATAATATAACTTTTTTTAAAATTATAAATTAAAGTAATAAAGTTATTTAATAATTATTTTATTATTTAAAAAGCCTATTTTTAATTAAGTAAAGTAGATAATGCTATTAATATTAACTTTAGCCTAAGACTTAGTTAAGAAGGTCTTAAAGATTAATTAAGGTAAAATAGCCTTGTTAATAGTATTAATAGTATTAATAAGTATTATTAATTTTTTATTACTTAAATTAAAGACTTAAAGGTATTATAATTAAGTTATATATATTATAATAATTTAAATTTATTTATAAAAATAGCTAAATTAAATATTATATTTATCTTTATTTTAATACTTTAAAGTATTAATATAATAATTTATAATAATCTTTTATAAATTATTAAAAAATATTATAAGATTTTTAATACTTAAGGCTTTAAATAACTTCTTAGCCTTTTTAATAACTTTAATATATACCTTTTAAACTTTTAAGTAATTTAAAAACTATTAATTATATTATATTTTAAAAAGCTCTTTAATATTAAGATCTTATTATTATTAAAGGCTATTAGTAATAGTAATAAGCTAGCTTTTAGTTATAGGAAATTTACTTTATTAAAGCTATATTATATATATAACTAAAGCTTTATTTTTTTTTTATTGATAATTGCAATTAGCTATCTTAATAAAGCATATTTTTAAAGCCTTTATTTTAAAAAAAAGAAATTGCATATTATATAGCTAATAAGCTTATATTAAATTAAGTAATAATATTATATATAAAAAAAAGCTTTTAACTATAATAATAAGGCCTATTATAATTTATTAAAATAATTATAATAGCCTTAAAAGCATTAGGGAATTCCTTTATTAAATTTAATATTATTTTAAATAATTAATTATATATTGTTATTATTATTTACTAATAAAATAGATATAGATTTAACCTAGTAATGGTATATGTTAATTTTTATAGTATTTTAAGGGTTTTATGCCCAGCTGTAAGGCTGCGGCCGAATAGTTGGCTACTAGAAGTGGAGCCAACAGGTAAACACTAGGTTTAATTTAAGTACTAGTCCGGCGTCACTAGGTGTTTCTGCTATTCTTATCGTCAATTAAATGATACTTATATTTAGGCATCTCTAAGAGAAGCTGACTATCTTTTGAACAATTTCCAAGGTGGTCTAGCGGTGCTATCTCGCACCCGCCTGATGTAGCACAGCTTTGGGCCGATAATGTGTCTATGTCTTTTCTCTTTTGTATGCGTTATTCTCACTATAAGGCGGACACTAAATATATAAGCTAAGCTGTTCTAAAAGTGGCTTATTTCGCTGTACAAAAAACAATGCTTCTTTAATGACTGAGACTGTTAACTAGTGCGGTTTATACCGCGATGTGCTCAAGACTACTTCCTATCTGAATTGGCGTCACATCATTGGGTCACAGTCTCAGGATACTGGTCTCTGGTCTTCTAGTAATGGTTGGGCCGCTTACGGGATGACGCGCGTGCTACATACTTTACAGAGATGGTCCGGCTCTTCAGGTATTCTAGTACAACAAGCCGGACAGTTATAAGGGTGGATCCAGGAGATCTTTGATGGCGCTATGCTTGTGAAGGCAGATAATGGGCTGTTGCACAATTACCTTGACGATACTACATGGTTTGGCGAAATACCTGGAGCAGCTTTGCTCTCAGCACTTGCTTACCACATTGCTGTGAATGGACCAGGTAAATAAAAGCGACCCTGTTGCATTGAATCCTTCTATATGACATATTGACATAAAGAAGATCAGTTTCGGCAAAAATATGTCAACTGCGCCAATACTAATCGTAATAATCTTGCACGACACCAGGGAAGTGATGGTATTTTCGCCCCTGCAGTTAATCTATATGGATGGTTCGATCGTACACCGTATACCTCAGTTTCGCCTGAAAGTCAAGCATTTACAATTTATTTGTATACTGCTTATAGAAATTGTGTTAGCTCTGGGATTTGCTAAATAAATAGTTACAATCCAATATCTATGTTATTTACAGGTGTTATTCAAAACTAGTTGAATATAAAAGGAGCCAATTATAAAGGCAAAGCATATATTACAATCATTAAATTTGACAAAAGTCTTATTACTCCAGCGATACAGCCGAAAAAGACGTTGTATAAAAAACGGGCCCCGCCCTTATCGAACGAGGTCATTATAAGGGTTTTTACCAATTCCAACAAAAGTTTTAATATAGCACGACCGAGACATCGGGAAGTGCTGAGTAAAGCCACTTCTGGTTGTACAGTGCGCAGCTATTGCATTGACCGAGGATATCGTGGGTTTTCAACAAAGCGGCTTCTACAATACATATTCCGCAACAAATGAAAGCTATTTACCACAAACGATGGCGGTTAATCTGATAATTAGCAATCAACTTGGTAGGCCAACCGTGCCAGGGTGCAACAAAGGTACTCCGTACTCCGAACTAATTGAGATAATAGACTAAAGAGACCTGTTAATACTAGCATTATATGTCAGTATTGTCCCATATTCCTGCTTATAAAGGCCCTATAGCTTACTCGCTATAGCGATCCTTTTGCCTACAAACACAAGAATCGAAGACAAGCACTCCACTTGCTTTCCCAAGCGCTAGCGCAACACTGAATCAGCGCTGGGGCCCTGCAAGATCGAGTATTGTTATGTGCGGCTTTGTAAACCTAGTGAGACACAACCCCGGTAACGAGTCAGTAGAGTAGAAAGGGAATGCAATGCACTCGGAGGATAGCGTGCATATTACAATAGCTGTATCAAGCACAATGATAGAAAAACTATAAATACCTCGATATCTGCTTGTTTTTTCATTAATAGTAAATAATTAACTCTCCATCATTAGTTAACTCAAACATTCCTATAATCAATAGATATATCCAGCATGGCGAACTTTGAGACCCGACTTTTTATCAACGGAAAGGTGAATGCACTCCTGCATTTATCTGTCTCTTTTTAATATTAACATAAGTTAATTGATCGACAGTATACCGATGCCCACGCCGGATCCCGTCTGACTTGCTACAACCCCGTCGATGGCTCCGTGGTTACCTCGGACGTCCATGTTGCTGGCAAGGAGGATATTGACGCAGCCGTGGCAGCTGCTCGTGCTGCATTCCCTGGCTGGGCAAACACGCCTCCTCAGCAGCGCACTACTCTTATGCTCAGGCTCGCTGACCTCATTGATAAAAATGCGAATGAGATCGCTCGCTTGGAAATGCTGTGTACAGGAAAACCGAAAATTCAAACGCCTTTTGAGACAGGGCTTGGTAGCTCAATCTTTCGTTGTAAGTGGACACAGGGATCTCATATTCCATACAGAACTAACAGGACCGTAGATTATGCAGGGTGGTGTGACAAGATTGGAGGCGAGTCGTATCCGACTCAAAATGGGTTCATGAGAATAATCCGACGTGAGCCTATCGGCGTTTGTGCTGGTATATTTGCTTTCAATGGATCTATAGTGCAGCTTTCTATGAAGTGTGCTGCCTGCCTCGCGACAGGAAACACCGTAATTGTGAAGGGCTCTGAGAAGACGCCTCTAGCCGTTCTGTTCTTTGGAAAGCTTATCAACGAGGCTGGGTTCCCTCCCGGCGTGTTCCAAGCCATCGCTGGTGCCGGCGAGACTGGCGCTCTATTGGCATCTCACATGGGCGTCGACAAGATCTCATTCACGGGCAGCGTCGACACCGGCAAGAAGATTGCACAGGCGGCTGCAGCTAGCAATCTAAAGAAGGTGACTCTCGAGCTCGGCGGCAAAAGCCCCAGCATCGTGTTCCCCGATGCGAACCTCAATATTGCAGTTGAGTGGTGTACGCGCGGTATTACCCTTAACACTGGCCAGGCATGCATTGCAAGCTCTGTTGTATACGTGCACAAGGATATCCGGGAGAAGTTCCTCAACATGATGAAGGAGGCTTTCCGACAGCTAGACCACGTCATTGGTGACCCGGATTCAAATAATACCAAAATCTCCACAGTTGTTGATAAGATCCAATTTGACCACATCATGAAGTATATCGAAGACGGGAAAACAGAAGCTACATTAATAGCTGGAGGTGAGCGTATCGGCAATAAGGTAAATTTGGACACTCAGAGGAGAAGCCCTCTAAGATGTAACTTGCTCTAACGCCATAATCCAGGGCTGCTTCATCAAGCCAACCATTTTCGTGGACCCTGAACCCAATGCCAGGATCTTGAAAGAAGAAATCTTCGGCCCAGTTCTGGTAATCAGGGAATTCACTGAGGAGGAGGATGTCATTGCCAAGGCCAATGAGACAGAGTTTGGCCTGTCCGGAGCTGTCTTTTCACAGGATATCAACCGCGCGTTGCGTGTCTCATCGCGCATAGAGTCAGGTACCATGTGCATCAATTGTTGCACCATGATCGAGGCTACTGTTGCATTCGGTGGCTATAAGTCCAGCGGGTGGGGAAGGGAGCTGGGCAAGGTGAGCAGAGACTTTTATTCTCTAGAGAACAAATGCACTAACAGTACCCTGTAAGGCTGGCATCGACGCATACACCCAGACAAAGACTGTGTTCATCAAGTACGTACAAATCTAACAACTTTGTCCATAAGCTAATGATAATCCTACAGCATGACTTATTAGGGCTGGAAAAAGTAAATTGTGTACACAGACATCGATTACTATCAATTTAGTTCGTAACAGACAGAATCAATATCCAAACCCTCAACTAGCTCCGGATAGGCTTGCATGAAATCGTTTGTCAATCCCCATCCATCCAGTGACATAAAGGTTTTGTAAAATTCCGGCTGTATATACCAATCAGAATCCTCACCTGGCACAATCATATTCTCGCCCCAGGGCCAGCGGACCCTTAGACAGCAAGCAAATAGGCCTACTACCTCTGCAAAGTTATATCGACCGTCCTTTAGAATGAGATTCTTGCGCAAAAGAGGCCACCAGAATCCATCGACGCAGGCTAAGTGTTGCTGACTGCATTGCTCCGGTAAAGGTCTTAAAAACTCGGGCAAACGAGCGTAGTTCTCCTCCGATGGCGCGTATAACCATTTAGCGAACATATACATCAGCCATCCGCTAGCCAAGCGTTCCGGATCTCGGCACCGCCATTGGCTCATGTCTTTATAGATAGCATCAGCCAGTTTGTTTCGCCTCGATCCATAGAGTAACTCGATTGGGGAGGGTTGTTCCGGAGAGTTAGCTACAATTTTAGGGTCTATTATGCCCCACCTTGCTTGCATCTCGCCGTGTGGATTAGGTTCAGGGTGATTAGGAGTAATAGCCCAGGTAGGAAGCAGTATTGCCGGCAGAAGCATAGGATCAAATGAAGACACACCACTCGGAAGTCCGGCAATTGTCGAGCTGCTAATGTGACATACATCAAGCAATACAGGATCTTCTTGCCAGGACCGAACCAATGTAGAGACGCTGCCCTGTCGAGACAATAGGATTTCATTCTCACGCCGAAGGATATTGCAAGTAATTTGAAGCTTCTGTACTTGCTTTTCAAGCTCGTTAACACGTTCATTCCGCTTATTACGTAGTGTTTGCTGCGCCCGACGGTCGCGGGCGCGTTTCTTCTCAATAGAGACAGCAAAAGCTGCGAGGAAAGGTGGATCGGAGTCCCTAGCGGAGGACGAAGTTAGTAGAGACATGAGATTCCTTTGGCAAAGATGAATTCCTGCTACGACTGAAGAACTTCTAGGCGCACAGTTAAAGGTAGATAAATAATTTAAAGAAACCCATATCCAAAGGCAGCTCTAAGTGAAAAATGCATTGTGGCTTCAAGCTGCAAGGCGGCGGGGTTGAGATGTTAAATCCGAGATCCGGGCTAGTTTGCATTAGCCTACGGAGTACTTACCAACAAACCCCGCTAAGTAATAAACAGCAATATCCTTCATCCTTGCTAAGGGCTTGTACGGAGTATGGCAATAGTATTAATTAATGTGCAACAAATTTCCTTTGAAAAGAACATTACTTCTCATACTAGTAAATAGTAGTGTGAAAATAGTTCGTTGACTAGAAATTAATTACTGGTGAATTTACTTCTCTAAGGTTAGCCCCAAAAATATGAAGTATAAATAAACCTCCCGAACAAATGATACTAAATCCAGCAAGAAGGCTTACACCACCATTGATTCCTCATTTTTTGGAACATAGGAGGTGAGGAAAATACAGCAGCCCCAGCAAACAAGCTTCTTGACAACCCATTAGCTGCGAAGAGAGACCCAGCATATCTTGGATAGCTAAAAGGGAGATAGACACAAATGACCTGTGTGATAACAAGAGTACCTGTTAGTGCGATAGCAACACCAACAAGACTCACAATCCAGTGAACCGAGTCCCTTGAAGTCCAGGCTACATTCCATGTTAGTTATGCATAATTGTAAAGGGTGTGCTCGAGGGATACAGGCACACATACCAAAAAGAAATAAACCAATAGGGATTAAAAGTGTTCCATAAAGTCCAGGGTATAAACACTCCTCGGGGGGAACACTCTCCTGCTTGGAATGACACTTTGGAGCAACAAAACGGAAGTATAGGCAAAGCGAAGGAATTGCAAGCCCAAATTCAACCAGAACAGATAAGTAACACAGACCGATCTGCGCCAAATCAAAATGATAGATACCACCACAGACAAAAGGGAATGATTCGAAAAAGGATTAAAATGTGCCGTAATTCAACCCAAGATAAAATGTTGAAAATAAAATTGCGGGGTCGAGAGCATTAATTTTCCATGGCTTGACGAGTGTATCGAATGCAATTTGTAGAGGCTTTAACTGAGACTGTCTGATCTCCGACTCAGATTTGGAAGAATCATGTCCTGTAACAGCACGCAAGCGCTGAGCTCGTTTGAGAAGAATATTATCCGCCGATGTCTCGGGTAATGCAAACAACATGCCAACCAAGATTGGGGCTGATAACCAAAGTAACTCCCACGAGCTCCAGTGCCAGTCCATTGCACTAACAGCAAACCCACCAACAAGAAGACCGAGAGCCTAATACCGACAGTTAGAACTAGGCATTTCAGAGATTGGCACGTAGTCAACATTTACTTACTGGAGCCAGTGTTGTGCCCCCACCCCAAATTGCAATAACATATAGCAGATCCTTAGCTCCAACACATCGCTGTAGCTAGCGCCTACAGTAGAGAGGCAAGGCGAACAAAGAAACCCAGAAAGAATCGTAAGACTAGTAAACCAGCAAAGTTATCAACTAACGATGTTGGAATACATAGAATGACGAATAAAGTGAACGAGGTCATGTATGGCCAGTTCCTTCCCACAGAGGGGATTTCAGAAAGCGGAGAAAATAGCACAGGTCCAATGCCGTATACAAAAACATAAATAGCAAGTCCTGAGGCCGGTTACAACATTGTCGATGCCGAATAAACGGGAAATGTCTGGCGCGCTAGCTGCATAAAGAGAGGCACCAATATATCCGGCAAATGAGTAGAAGAAAAGCACCACAGATATCCAGATCCTGTTCATCAAAGACCAATTCAGAGGGTTATCTGAGTCGTTGTCACTATACCAAGTAACCAACTTGAAGTCTTGGCCCTCTGCTTCAATATGATATTTAGACACGAGTACTTTCTTCAACCCTGACGGCAAAGGCGAACCCATATCGGAGATGTCAAAATCCTCTGCTTCTTCTGGGTATTTTGCTAATTGTCCTCGACTGATGATCCTAAGCATCTGCCCTGCTGGGGAATCTCTGAAAATATCGAGCATGCTTAGATAAAACGAAAAGTCCAGAGTTAATTGAAGGTTGGAAGGGCTGGCTTGTAGAACTGTATTGTGAAGATACCGAACCCTACTTTATACACATCTACAACAGATAAACCCCCTTAACTATCATATTTTGCTTCGACTTCCACTGGCAAATTGAGTTGCTATATTATTTAAGCTGGCGCAGGACTTACTAGCAGCGGAATAGTTCGAGTATCAAGCCCTAGCAATATTTAATAAACGTAGAACTAACGCGCAACCTTTTACCAGTTTAGGTTGATGTATCCAGGGATTATTTAAGTGGGCAGCTTGTGGCTTTGACGAAAATGCACGTCGCAGACAGTGATAGAGGAGACCTTACATGATTTGCTGTGGAACTTGATACATAAACCTGACGAAGAAGATTATCAATCATTTTTACTCAATATACCTGTTTTATGGGTATAATGTCTTAGCTTGGTCAAGTGGAGTTATACAATGCGCTTTATAGCTCCGGTATTCTGGAAGGCTGCGTGCGTCCCAGTTGCGCCAAGCCGGTAAGAATTTAAGTACTTATGCTCAATGGGGTACTGTGGTGGAATATAAATAGGTGCTCTAATCCAAGATAATGTTCTTGTCTAAGTTCACCGACCGCAAAGTAATGCAGCATTTTATTGTAAAATGAAGCCAGTCGCACTTATCCTCGGAGCTGGTGCCAATATCGGCGCTTCTACAGCAAGAGAATTTGCGAATAATGGCTACGCAGTTGCCGTATCTTCTCGAGGAGTGAGGAACGGGACTTCAATTGAAGGCTATCTCAATATCCAGGCTGATCTAGCCGACAAATTGGTGGTTCCTCGAATTTTTGAAATTGTTAAATCTTTAATTGGAATACCCAGTATAGCGGTGTACAACGGTAATCTACTGATCTCATAACCTCGTCTTGTTTGCTAATATCCAATAGCTGCGGCATTTATTCCACCCTCTGATTTGGATATCCTTTCTATTTCCCTGGAGGATATCGAGAGAGATACCTGGGTCAATAGGTTCAATGCCCTAGTTGCCGCTAAATGTGCTGTGGATGGATTTAAGAATCTTCCAAGGGAAAGCAAGAAAACTTTCATATACATTGGTAATTGGCTTAACACAAAAGTATCGTCTTCGTCTGCGATGCTCACTTTGGGAATTGGTAAAGCCGCAAGCGCCTATTGGATTGGAGCAGCGAATCAGCATTATTCGATGGACGGCTATAGGTAAGAGATTAAAGTATTACCCACCATCAGATACAATTTATATAGAACTATGCTGATAGTAAGAAAGATTTTTCTATGTTGATCAAAGAACTCCAGAAGGAACCGCAATGAGGTATGGGGCTGATGGTGAAGCCAACGCAAAATTCTTTCAATTAGCGCAGCAGCAAGACCAATCAGTACCATGGCATGTCACATTCGTCAAGAACAAAGGATATGAAAATTTTACCTAAATAATTGATAATATAGCTGCCTACTACTTCCTTTCTAAGTTGCTTGTTAATGCAAGGTTCAAGAACTGCATGGTACAAAACGCAAATAGGAATCCAACTTACCATTTACCTCATCTGCGTTTCGAGATCTCTATTATTGCGATAGTTCAACATAGTAACCATTTTAGAAGAAATTAAAATACATTATTTAACTTAATTCTATGTAAAAGGCATTCATTACTTTGCCCTTTTTGTAATTAGATATATATCGGCAAGGATATAAAAGAGTGTCATTATACTCTTTGGAAAATGGAACAAAACCCATCAGTCAACATAAACCATGATACTGTCTACTCCATCTTTTCATATATTTTCCCCAGTATATATATTGTTGACCCGTGGGAAATTCTTTATAACTCTGGTGCTATAGTTTACTGGTTAGTTCATCTTCTTCAGGTTGAAAACCCAATCAACTCTTCAGCCATGGAGGTAGGCTGGAGCAGTATACCCGCCTAAATTAAGCTCTGTGTGTCCATAATATGTTTAAATGGCACATAAAACTCTGCTTTCCAGGCAATTGTGGACTGAATTTCCGTCAATCCAGAACCTTGCATGCTGTCTGTTGACATTTGGGCTGCTAATCCAATTCCCATGTGCTGCCCAATCCACTCCAAACACCGTCGAAAGTACATTCAGGTTTCAAATGGGATGACGGCAAATTTCGCAGCCACATACAACGGATGTATTGATAAAAGCCTGCCTACAGATTTCCCGATGGGAAATCTCTGACCTCTTCTTGCTGGCATTTACACACTGCTCCAAATTTTGAACGAGATGAAATGGAACAGAAGCAGCAAGAGAGTTAGCGATATTAACTACCCGTTGTTGGATTGCGGTGCTCGTAAAAGTGTCATTAAACCGTATAGAGCATTGGTAGAGTACATCTAAGATCATGAGATGAGTCCTTCTATAGGTATTCCAGATAGCTGCAATATATACTAATGGGATGATATTAGCATCAATGTGGCGGCCTACTAAAGTAAACTCACAATCGCTATACCGATATACAGGTCCTGGTGTACAATAGCCATAGCGCGCAACTCCAATAGCGTCACTTGGTATAAACCCCACAGTTTGTGGTCTCCAGTCTGAAAATCTGGTGAGGCTCTAGTGCGAACACTTTTGATCAGCTTTCCACGCATCTTTATACAGGCTCTCAACATCACTGTATGCTGCCCTTGTATCAGACAAAACCACAGCTGCTCGGTCAAATAGAGCACGACACTCTATGAGAATACCATCAAGACTTAGAACAACACAGCAAGTTATAGGCGCGCAAAGGATGCCAGGTAATCGAGGCTCCTGTTTTTGTCAGATATTGTCCAGCCCTGCGTTCCGAATGAGAGAGCGTACGCTCACTATTAATGGAAGCTTGGTTCCTGGGAGGCCGGATAGCTGAATCAATTCAACATCGGCGGACATGGAGAGTGCAGGGCGGGTCTCGGCTATTAAAGCACATACGCCTTTAACGTGGACGTTGTGGGCTGGTAAAGGCTCTTGAGAATAATTGACAACCTTAACTCGCTTTATGTGAGATTCAGCGGAACGCGAAATAGTGCTGGGGTTAACTAACCTTGTACAAACCTAATAGAACTGCAATTACCAAGGTTTGAACGGACCAAGGCGTGTTTTTGCTCAATAGTAGAGTGCGAAAAGACCGCAAAACGTCTCCATATTCCTCAGCAGCGCGAATCTGCGCAGCGGAATCGCCACTACGATTGGCCTTGGCATGCCATCGAAACAGCAGAGGCGGCGCGGACTAGATCAGACGACGGTAGCATGTTGTTCATGACAACTGGAATACCGTTTAGAAACCCTCTAGAGATGCTTGTCGGTAGGTTCCACAACGAAGTTATTGATGAACCAATCCACATCATTCACCTCGCTGGCTCTGTCAATGGAATCTAATATTTCTTCTTTTGCGATTGAGTAGTCAGGTCTCGCTGGGACATAGTAGCGAAAGATGAGAGATGGGTAATCCCTATGACCGAGGCACCGTTTGCCTTTTGTTTTACATACATTGCATTCCTAGGCTCGATATATTGGTATCATGCATCACCTCGTAAGCTGCTGCTTGAGGAATGGATGCTCGAACAGGTTTGGTTCCATCGCACTGTCTATGTAAGCTGCTGTATATGTCACGACAAAGGATTATGTATATTGTACTCTGAACACAGTATTTACGTTTTTTTTTTTCTCTTTTTACAAGTTTCACAGCCTTTTGAGATGCCAAAGTACACCACTTTCGCCGTAAGGGTACAATACTCGACGATGGTTTTCCCAATAGCTATTCACCCAAACAACGAATAAAAAATGAAACAGGAAGCACGGTTTTGTCAATGTTGGAGTATGGTTAGCGTTGCGCCGGTCAAGTGGGAGAGATTAGAGCATCAATGAATAAGCTGCGCGACAAACACATCTCCGTCATATACCGATGGTGGCTCCACTCACTAAAGGGCTTCAATCCGATTTGCTTTTATGTTTTCGATGGAGTAATCGTAATCTACTTCAAAGGTGCTGATTTATTCGATGCATCTATGTTTCTTCATCATCTTACCTGAAAGCCGCGAACTTTTCCCATTCTGATTGTGAGAGCACCAAGCACATACACTCAGCACACTGAAGAGATCGACGTTAAGGATAAGCCGACTGCGTCGCTCTGCGCAGTGTCGTCCACCTAAGTTATCTATCTATCATTGTTGTTGGTTTGGAGGATGAGCATTTTAGAGATGCCTAATCCAAAACAAAACCCTTTACACTGGGAATTTCCAACTTGTTTTAGATTTACCTGTCACTCCGCTTCTCAATATAGCTAGTGTTGCGCCAATGTATCCCCTGCGTACTCCGTACAGGCGGTTGTTATGACCTCAATAAAATGGAGCACATTTTGCGGCGGGTCCAAGCCGGCAGTTCCGCTTATAGTTAGCATCCTGCGGCAGCTCAAAGTAACCCTATGGGTTAAAACGGGAAATATGCCTCATGACATAGCGTCGCTTGGAAGCCAAACCAGGCCAAGAGAACGTTGTGGGTGTCCACAACGAAGTAAATTGTAACTACATGTATCTGGCCACAGCCGCATAGTAGATTACAACTCTGCTTTATATGCACGGTTGGTTCGAGTAGGCGTATATGAAGAAGTCAAACTACTGCCACATTCTGAACCCTAATCAACGCATAATCCCCCCCCCTAACGTACGTCAATTAAGCTATTGCCTCAGTTCTACCCCCTTCACACATCAATTATGAAAAATTATGAGAGATCCTATAGGCTATCACAAGCAAAATCTCACGTCGCTAGTAGCACCAGTACACATCTGAATAGAATAATAATAACGGACTAGAATTAGCGAAAGAAATCCAAGTGGTATTCGAGTATAATGACATTTATCCTGGAATATTGTAGTATGGATCACTCTGAAAGGGTCTCCTTCGTGGTTTTGACTTTTCTGTACACTACAGCCAGGGGTGCTGGATCCTCGCTTTCCACTGGTGGAGTTGTAAACCCCTTCTTATGAGCATTGCCATCATCCCCTATGCATTAGAGTGTGGATGGTTAGGAATTGCTGTCGCGAAGGACCTCTCTGCTGGCCTGGCCCTACATGCTTTGTTGGACCTTGTGCACCTCTCTGATTCGATGGAGGCTACACATACTCGAAACAAAATGTTTCAGTGTGGAGCCCGTACGGATATGTGATACAAATAGCATTTGCTGTGTTTTTTCATTGTGTGCTAGCGTTCAGAAGGAACTAAGACCGCTACTCAAATGTTGTGGATCTCTCTGCAAGCCAGAATTGGAGAATTTGATATAGCTCAACATCATCAGTATGTGCTGTATTTGAATAACCTTTTCCTCCATGACTTTGAAAGACTGGTCACCTTTATATACCCAATAAAGTTATCCGGTATCTCAACACCCCTCTCCTTTCTTCTTAAAGAGAGCCCTCTTAATTATTATATAGCGAGAAGACAGGAAATTAAGGATTTAAAGCTGGTCGAACACTCAAAACTAGCTAGTCTAGTGGTTGTATCGTAGATAGTAGGGTATTATTGTATTTATCCCTATTATCTCCGGTTGGATGAAAGCGAACCCTCTGTCTCTTACGAAGTAATTCAATCTTATGGAGGTAAGTTTCCTATACACTATTGCACTTCCAGTTACCTAACCCCAAGACGAAGCTATGGGAATGAAAAATTATACATCGAAGGTCTATATGACCTTGGGGGACGATTTGCCGATTCAAATAGCGATAGTGGCTTGAGTAGCATACACGCCTTCAATAATTAGATTCAAATGTCTTCAAACTTGCAACTAGAACCAACAAAAAACATAATGATAATATTCCCCGTCGAAGGCTTTTGTGAAGCCACACAGTGGACTTACTGGTGCAAATGCCATCTAATAAGAACAAAGTTGGGCGACTGCGAAAGATGCAAGGGCCATATGTATCAATTGACAAGGTTTTAGTATTCAAGCACCATCTTTGCTGTGGAAAAGCCATTCAGCTACAGTACCTCAAATATAGACTATAAACACCTAGATAGCTAATAACACGTACATAGAAACGTATCTAGCTCGCTCTTCAAAAAGGATAATCAAAAGGAAAAAAGTATTAAAAGCAGTACAAAATGATATTATTAAACAAGTAATATATTTCAATAAGAAAATTGTTCTATGTGCTTCTTATGATGCAGCTCGCGCTAGGTAATGATAACTATATAATTCGGTGTTGCTCCCTTAGTTCGATAACCCAGGTGATCATGGGATCGATAGGGACAAGTCGCTATTAAAAAGCAATTGCTAAACTCTAGAGATGTGTACTGTGCTCGATTGTAGTATTTTTACATCCACCACCACCTTCGAGAGCTTTCTGTCTTTAACTCGTTGAGTCTATTTGAGAGAGCCATTCGTTGCTGGTCGCTCACGCTCTTTCCCACAGCATCAAGGACCTTCAGGTGCTCTTTCTTGAGGTCTTCAAACCCGGTATCCAGTTCTTTGTGCCAAGGATATAAAACAAAAACTTGGAAGCCAAGTGCTGAGCTGGCGACCATGAAATTGGTCAAGGAAATAGCACGGGTAACTCTCATGTTTGTATCGTAAATAGGAAGCGGAATAATAGGAAGCAAAATTTGTGGACTTGTGTCAAAGTGAATGAAAGAAAAAGGCGAAAAGTAGTTGCGCAGGTTTTTTTGGTATTAGGTTCTCGTTGTAATCATCTGAGGATTGTCGATTGAAGAGTTGCGGGAGTGAACGTAATCACACGCGTTCGGCATCAATAAAAAGAGGGGCGATAGGTATTCAAATGGAAAACACGAAACAGTCAGCTAAAACCTGAGTAAAAAGATCCCCGCGAAGAAAAATGAAAAAGAGAAGAGAGGAGGGAGGAAAAGAGAAATAGGACGGAACTAACCGTAGAGGAACCCGTCGTTTTTTTTTTTTTTTGCCGCATGTGACTGAGACTGCCTAATATACATATACACTCCGTGCTACAGCCCACTTCTTTTCTCTTCTCCGATCTCTGCCCGGCCCCCCACTTTATAAAACCAATGCTTGCAGTATACGCAGTATATTTCTTCTTCTTTAAACAATGCGCACGCATGTTTATGCTACAAGTCGTAGATATCGACCCATCCAAAATGCTGTCAATAGCAGCTCAATGTCTTTCTACATGTACGGAGTAGCAAAGTCCATTATTGCTAATACACAGTACATGCACGGAGTACATGCTGCAATTTAATCTGTATGAAAGGGGGCCTGTCTCCGATCCCCTCCAAATCCCTAATTGGTGTGTGGTCTCCGATTTGACACGTGTGATGAGACAGAAATCAGACCACTTTTATCGGCGTGTCCTCGACCGTGGTCCACTTGCGCTCCATAGCCTCGGGTATTAGGATCCATTTCTGCCGACACCGCATTTATCTTTCTTTCTAGAAAGTGTGGGGAAAAAAAGCTGACGCAGGGGAGTGGATCCCGGCAGGGCATTGTGTTCATAGTCAGAAACTCAAAATTGAAAAAGCAGTATTATGCAGAGCTGCCCAAATATAGCGGCGTTACTAGGCGTCTAAGATCAGATGCTGGATATTTTACTTTCAAAGTTCACGAGATTAGGAATGAACGCCTTCAAAGCTAGCGTATAGAGCAAGCCAAATTATGGGAATTGATGTCCTACCAGAGTGCTAAGGCAATTTTTGGAGCCCGTATATAGTCCATTTCGCATCGGTGAAGGTATTGAGTCCGTTGAGCTCACTCGGGTTATTTTCAATGTTCAATATCAACTACGGAGTAGATGAGATTAGCATAACGCTGTGAGAATGTCCATGGATCGTAAGCTGCTGAATAAAGGTTCTAAATCTGTGAGGAGACCGGTATGTGTTCTTGTGCCCCGCTGTTCGGAGCAGTCAAGCTTTAGCTACTACCGAAATAACAGAAGGCAAGCGTGGGCCCAAGTAATGAGGCTGGACTGTCAATGCGAGAGATGCTATATCCCCAACTGCCTGACGGCAGCGGCTACGAGCCAATAGTGACAGTCTAAATTACGGAGGTAATGTCCCATGGAATGGGGCGACCATAGATACACGACTGCTTACACTTTATATAATATATATCAGTATAGCACTACCTCATCCTGCTCATTAATTGCGCGTGACGCTACTAGGTATCTTTCCCCAAGACCCTAGTTTATACCACAGTCATCGTGATTACTCTATCCACAATGGTCTCCCCCTATTGGAAGGTCGTTAACATGATAGGATATGATACACGCTAAAGTACAGGACGTGCAGTCTCCGAGTTCTGCTTTATTCTCCTGGCTAAAGCTTTAAAATTTTTCTTGAATTGTTACTGGAGATGAGACAGGATGCATCTTCCGAAATTCGTCTAGAGGCTAAGTGAGGACTTGGGAAAAGGCCAGAAATGGTATTAAAGCAGAGACATGAATCTTGCCTTGGGACAGTGCGATCCCTCTAAAGAGCAATTTGAGCACCAAATTTCAATATCTAGGCAGTTTGACGCTTGCAGTTCTTGTGGGTTGCTAGTTCAAATAAAGATCATCATCATTGAGCATATAATATTTTGAGACGGGCAAATATCTTACACTTGAACCTTTAATAAGTGAATATCTATTAACTTTGACAATAATCTTCGATTCACGAGCAGTCAGGCAGCTTGGGAGCCAATTATGATCTATGACTTCCATGACAAATTAGTTAGTTTGTGCCATTTCTAATTATCTTACCCTTAAGAATCTTCTGTATTTCTTTAGTCTACTCATCTATCACAGTAGTCAAAGACTTCTTGCCCATTGTATTAGCGCCGAACCCTTCTACTTAAACTACAGCTTCTAGTCTGATAATCTATGCTGTGCACTCTGAACTTGGAAAACAGCTCTAACTAGACTTAAGACTCATATGCACCATGCAAGTCGAACGCGTGTAAATCATCACGAGTGGAGATACGCTCCAACCGCAGGGAGTCGAACGCAGCTCCTCGAGTCGATAGGAGCCGCAGACGATGTCGAATGCGGTACGAATTTGCCCCTGTCTCAAACATTGAACTTCCTAGCTCTCTCCAGTGCTTTGAGACTTCATCAAGTATTCTCCGTGTCCTAAATACCGTTCTCGGTGTCGTAAATGCGGCCAGCGCTTACACTTGGTGGTTATACTGCGCGCATTACAACGAGCATATGTGCCTTTGCTTAAAAAAAAAAAAACATCTCTTCATGTTGGTAGTCACTCATGTCTACTATAATATCGTCAAAGCCGCTAAGATCTACTGCTCGTTGGATGATACTAAGGCCTTTTATGATCCATGTGCATTCCAATCAGCACACTCGCCTTCTTAGCAGTCTCAGCCTGCTATGTGCAGGAACAAATCACTTGCATACTCGATTGATAGTAGAAAAACTTGGATGGGTGTTGGAGTACCGTTGTGACCATTGCCACTATAGCTTCGAGCCTGTAACAAAAAACAGCGGATATAGTGTGGCCTTTTTCATAGGCGGCATTTGCGACAGCCTAAACGTCACCTTTTTACAATTTATGCACTAAAAAATAGTTTTTCCGTTCGTATGAGCTTTAATCTAGAGATAAGTCAGTTTGAGAGAAGAATGAGAGGGTCTGTGATGCCAGCCTGATGCTGGGTCTCAATGCATCTGGGAGCTTTGACCTCTAAACACGGCTAATAATACGAGAAGGCTAGTATGAATTAGACCCGTGCATGTAAGTTTAATAACCTTTTATTCGTGGATGTATTTGTATTGAACTGCCATAAGTTGTATATCCAGGAAGAGATTAATATGCAATAAACAAATAATACGTGTCTTGTCTCAACTAATCCTCGGTAGCATCAGTTAGTAAACAAAATCCATGATTTACTCTAGACCTCCCATACACCACAATATATTTTGCATTAACAATATGAAATAACTCATGCCCCTTTTGCACGAATTCTTAAAAGCTTTTCACATTAACACTGTTGTTTTCGGCAAATGATACTGAATCGTTGAAGCTCAAAACGCACAAGGCTTGTTCACAACCCGGACTTTTCGACAAGCTATTGATATGCTGTATTCCCGAGAATGTCCCTATCGGAGATGAGCGTCAGTTATTTATATTGTTAAACTTTCTGGCGTTTTACACACCACAAACCTTTAAAGCTGTGCGTAGCAGTATTTTTTAAAAATTAGAATTGAATCTTCTGTGGTTATTAATTTATCTCTTGTACTGTTTACGTACTGCAATCCATAACAGCGTTTTCTTTGGTAGAAAATATTGCAACAATCCACAGTTTCTTTACTCTCCTCAGCGTTCCAAAGAAGCGGCTAGAGCTGCTGGTAAGCCTTTCGGCGTAGGATTAATAACTATCGACTGCACTCAGATGATTCATGATATATATATTATGAGGCTGACGCATCATTGTAATATTTGCAGCGAATCATGCTACTCTATACAGTGTAGTTGTTGTGATGATAAGAAGATATATGAAGATTTTGTCTGCGTTGGAGCTCACCCATCTCGGGCTCCTTCCTCAGTTACATCGTTGCCTGAGTACAACTGAGCACCCAGAGATTAGCCACCCCTTACTTCAGGTTATTATCTCTTTCAACTCAGTGACGAAGCCTATGGGAATTAGCTTACCAGTCCAAGTGCTTTTGTTACATTGAGTATCGGTGAATCAAATACTAGCTGCTACTCTATGACTGGCGCTGAATTCGATACCAGGTTCAATCTTCCACTTCTATCACCTAGAAAACGTAGGCTTCGGTAAGCAAGCCAGTAACTCATTTTCATAGATCAGTTTCTAAACTTCAGCCAGCCTCTTTCGTGAAGGCGTTTCCCGATGAGGATATTCAGCTGCTGTCTAACAGCTGTAGAATTTGTAATTGCCCAATCAGGATTACGTCTCATCATGCCGGGCACATATTTCTGCCACGTAAATGAGGGGTAGTTCCACCGGATGGGTCCACGGTTTGATGGAAAAAATCCCTCGAAGATACACATGTACTCTCAAATGTTTTATCTAATGTATTACGTTTTGTATATCTAAAGAAATGGAGACGTTAGTGAAGTTGGTGGAAATTTAGAAAGGAGGGCGGCTTACTTGTGAAGTGAGAGATTATTGCAGTAAATATTGAAGTTGAATCTGAGATGTTGGTTCTGCCCCACCAGAGCTTGCCAAAATCATATAAGAAGGGCAACTGATCTTACCGCTCATCCTTCTGACTTTATTACAACTGTCGCCTACATTTTCAACAAAGGATATTATATTCAGCTTATAATAATTTTAGTTGTAAACATGTGTAAGTCAGAGCTTAAACCAGCTATTACTTCGGACTAAAATTTCCATTCACATTCTATAAATGAAAACACAAGCTTACTTATTTAATGCACAGCGGTGACGTTACACAATCAGACAAATGATACATTCAAGTTCTTAGCGGGACTACATCGATTTCATGATCCGCCCCAAACAATCAATCCAGATGAGAAAGTTGAGCTGCGCTATAACCCTGGAACACCTACCACTGGTAATTTTGTCACGTCTGAGGGCCAGATCGTTGTCGAAGTAGGAAATACATCACAAGGGAATAAATTGTGGGGAGAAGGAGCATATCAACTACAGCTTCAGGGATGGGGAGTGGATAATTATGAAATTGTAAGGAGGTAAACATATTTCATCGCTGAATTCAAAGCAATATAGCTACGAAAGAAAAGCCAATTTACCTCTTTTCCTTTTCCAATACGTGATATATCCATAGCTATCGGTTTTCTACTGCGATGTAAGCTAAGATTAATATCGGTAACTAACACACAAGTTAAGTAAGCAGATATTTAATTTAGGCGCAGCTATAAGAAAGGATAGTGCATTAAATTTGAATGGCGGCATAGACACTTCATTCTTCTCTCCCTCTTTTATTGCCCACTCGATCAAAGATGGACAAAATATACATCAACATAACAGCTAAAAGCTGGGCTTTATAATTGTTTCAGTCGCACAATGTTCCATTTCAACATGCTTATCTCTCGTTGTTGATGGAAGAATGTAATCACTGTATGTTAGCACCAGCAAGATTATTTTTTCTATGATATTGTGGTAATAAAGAGGATTATAATAATCCTTCAATTGTATAATCATATCAATTGGAAAAGAGTGGCCAGAATAGCATCATATTTGCAACCTAGTAGCACATGCTACCATAGTAGTATATTCAGCGCACTGTTACAAACATGTCAATCGAACGCGCCGCTAGGCATAATTGGGCGATTGATCCAATTTTAGCAATCAATCTTAGGAGACCAAGAAGTTATAAGGGGTTCGGCGTCAGAACGTGACGCGTACTATTGCCTGGTATGATTAATAACGGTAGGCAACCCAGCCTAGTACCTAAGGGGAGATCCTGCTCGGGCCCGACATTTTATCTTTGATTTAAATCCGCACAATAAGCTCTGTATACACGTAGGGTATATGTATATCCTATGTGTAGCTAACTCCTATCTGTTAGACGCCTCATCACCAACTCCCCCAATTTCTGATTAAACAATCATGACCCGTGGTAACGTCTAGACGGTACTGACTTATGTGATCATTTTAATCAACCCCCGCAATGGTATCTTCTGGCCTAGGCACCCTGAGGAGTGCAAATTTCGTTTTTGCATGGCGCGGTGTATGGTCGGAAATCCGCTCTATATAATTGTGAGGTTACGATTAGAGGAGCTACCAGAAGTATGTACATCTAGGCTATGGCTGCTGCTGGTTAAATCTGTTAGATAACCCGGCAGTTGACTGGTCAATAGATTAGCCTATGAGTATAGTACAAGGACCAAGCATATATTATACAATCTCAAATATACTGTCTGCCACTGGATTGCAAGCCTCCTTTAAATATAATATTAATAAAAGATGGACGTTATCTGCTGTTCATATAGGTTATGAGGTGCTCATTTTTTGTAAAAGGCTCTAATCGAGACTCTAATCGAGACTTAATTTCTGTACCCTTAGAATCAGCCGGTTGGAGGCTCGATAATATTCCCTAGTGCAAATCCTCATATTGAATGTTCTGGAAAGAACTCTTTGCCCTAATCTTCGCCCCAAATTTATACAAGACAAATGGAATAGGAAGCAAGACGATTCCAAGGAATCCAACCAAGCTACCCCCAATTAATTCCTAAATTGGAACACTGCATAAAATAGTTAACTTTTGGTGAGTCGAAGAGATCATAGTGTAACCTACTCCTGCAGAAAGAGGAAATCCATCAGCCAGGCCATATCAGGCCAGACTATTTGCAGCAGCTCCGCTTGCAACAATATTTCCAGCATATGTATCTCCAATGTATTGTAGAGCAGCGACGAAAATGCAAAGATTACCCCAAGCAAAAGGAACCATAGCTACAGCAGAGCTGTCCCAGGAAATATCTTCGCATGCTGTCCAGGCGAGCCAAAATATGCCAATTGGCCCTCCAACACTGCCAATTATAGGAATTTTATGCCGAATTTTCTTGAGTTGATCTGTGTTTCCACTCATAACAAAATTATCTCCTTCGAAAGAACTGTGCTTTTATAGTAGGGCCAATAAGCAGCCCAATTTCCTCAAAGTATAAATTGTGCGGATCTTACAGCGCTAGCAGTGGTATGCTTCTCATCCTATACATTTGCTACATCCCATTGTATATCAGGCCATTTTTTACTCTGGACGATGTTGAAAATTTATAAAGCTTCTTCGACGTAGGCGAAATGCCAACTATATTGCATGCAAGAATAATCACTTCTCCTCAACTATCTCAAATATATCTATTGGGTTGATATTAAAGTTAGAAAAATGAGAATAACTCTAAGCAGTAATTGCAGTTCTTCTTAAAATTGAACGTTGGAGAGGCAATGCAAGTTACCGTGGGGTGAGATACATATATAAAGATGGCTTCTCCCATAGTAAAAAGTTTTTCTGAGTATGCATCCATTTGTTGCTTTCCACGCAAACGTCCAGGTCAAATTTCCATATCAATCGTGCCAGGATAAGGCGCATCTCTGCGTAAGCAAGGTTTTGCCCAATGCAATTGCGAGGGCCTATTAAGAATGGGTTAAACGCTTCCACTTTATCAATCTTGGTATTGGAAGGCTTCTCCCTATGTTGTAGAATTAAAAACCTATCTGGGTCGAAACTATAAGGGTCATCAAAATGCGTGGGGTCATGGTACATAGCCCATTGCCATATACCAACGACCGTACCTCCAGGCACCAAGCAGCCCGCGATATTAGTGCCAGCGGGTGGAACTAAACGTGGTGAGTTACCAGCAACCGGTGGGTAGCATCGTAGGCCCTCTTTAAGCACTGCTAGCATATAAGGGAGACGGCTCATATTACTAAGTGTCATCTCAGATGCGCTTGCGAATTCCCCTCGAACCTCACTTTTGAGTCTCTCAAGCACATTGTCATGCTTAGCAAGTAAATAGAGAATACCTGTAAGCAATGTAGCTGTTGTTTCGCTGCCTGCCAAAATCAGAAGGCTCCCGTTCTCCCGGAGCAACTCGGGACTCATACCATCCTGAATCAAACCATTCAAGAAGTCATCACGTTTATCCCCTAGCTTAACTCGTTCTTCAGTTTTCAGCTTAGTAAGCTCAACATGCATCTTGAGAGCCTTTGTGCCGAGGCTAAGCTTGAGCATGACATATCGTACAAAGCGAACAACGCCGAGCATTTTAAGCGCTTGAAGGGTAGCCAAGTCTCTGACACTGCCTGCTATTAGGGCTACCCAGGGATGGTAACCACCGTTCTGGAGGCACCCAAAGTCTGAACCAAAAGCCAGATCACCAATCATGTCAAAAGTGCAGAACGCAAGCCAGTCTCGCATATTGATGACCTTAGGATTGCCATTCATATCGATACAATTCTCCTGGAGTCGCTGTATAAGCATGTTGACGTAGCGGCCAATGGTTGGCTCCTGTGCCTTCATAGCGCGGTCACTGAAGCCAGGGCTAAGTAGCTTCCGGATATTGTCGTGCTCCTGTCGATTAGAAGATAAAATAGAGTCATGAGGTTGATTTGTAGGCTTGTAGAATGCCATGTCATGGGCAAGCTCGTAACGTCCCTCAATTAACTTTCTGGCATAGATATCCCTCCATGCCCGCGGATCTGTGAATGCTAACTCATTGGGTGCGATGCGCACGACAGGGCCATATCTTTGATGTAACTCTGTGACGTGGTATGGTAGAGAACCAGATATTAAATGATACACTTTTGGTAAAATGGACACTCGATTGGCAACAGGACCAGGATATTTCGAAAGAGCGTGGAAACAGAGATTGTATATGATCCGTGAGAGAACATACGTTCCTCCTATGATGAGAGCAGCCACACTGAGCGTCATATTGCTTGTCTGCGTAGCTCTGGTGGAAAATGTTAAAGCACCTGGACTGTACTCCGTAATAAGCCCAAGCTATGATCCAATGCAAACCAAATTGCAAGAAGGGTTAGGTAATTTTGCTGACATTTATTTGTAACTAGCCTGCCGCGCGCGTGGACAAGTTTGCCTGTTGTTAGAGCCCAACCAAAAAAAAAACAAAAAAAAACAAAAAACAAAGGCAGCTTCTTGTTGCGCTAATGTGTTGGACCAATAAGTGGTTCATATGGGCGGATGCCACGCGTCACGCGTCGTAGAAACTAAAGGCAGATAAGCTATAGCGCATTGCCTAAGGCACTGGTGGTGGCTGCGGCGGGTTTATTGCAACTCAGTGAAACAACACAAGAACCTGACTCTCATTATGCCCTTTTAAGTAAGACCGTAGCATCTACTCTCTTAATTAAATCAAGGGAATACAGAAAAATAATGCCAAGTGCAATAAAGCCCATTCTTCGATTTGCACCCATCGACACAAAGAACACGAACCGTTTCTTTCCATGCGGGTGTGCCCCTTCAAGGTAGGGCTACTTTGTTTGGAATGTGTATACAGTTATTCGAGTTAGTTGGAAACCGAATGTATAATATACATTGGCATAAACCACCGACAAGCTTGCTCATCAAGCTCTCCGTGATATTATCATGATGGCCTAATATATCTCTAGTCTGTTCGAGACAGACTTAAAGATTATCTCTCTCTCTCTCACAGTATTCAATTTCACGACATGAGTTGGGCGTAGCCGGTTCGTCTGGAGATGATCAATTACATTTATTTCATGGTCGCTTCAGGTACAGTCTCCTAAGAGTGCTGCTACGTATCTCAAGGCTAGGACTTTCAAGATTCTCTTCCTAAACCAGTCGTAGCTGGTTGGTGCTCGTCAATCCATTAGAAATTAGAGTACGAAGTGCGGTTACTCTTTAGTTAAAAACGCTCAAACTTGAGTCAGCGATCCATTAAAGGAAAGTGCCCGCGTAAAGGTTATCTCGTTAGAGTAGAGGATGCCGGGCAATCTTGACAGCTGTTGGCATCGGTATTAGGGCAAATCCATATAATTAATCATTCGACTAACTGTTAATGAGAACATGATCTTTGTGCCAAGACATGCTGTGTACTAAGATACGTATGCAAAGATAACCTTCTCACTAGGTTGTCTCGAACACGGAGAAGGGTCATTTGGACAATGGCTAATGTGTACTATAGTCGTGCATGGAGGCCTTTCGCCGCAAGTTTTTGACCACACCTTCAGTGCATAATCCATGTGTACAGCACCGCATAAAAGTGATCAGCTTCAAGTGATGTGTTCAATGCCAAATAACACTAGTAAACTCAATCCTTGGACTATGTGCAATAGAGCACTTGTATAATTTGAACGGCGCTGCAAGAGAAATATTGAGAATAATGCTGATGTTACATCTGCAAAGGTCCCGCGTTGTTATCCGAGGTTGAGAGGCCATATTTAGATGATTTCGCACATAAGTCAGACCGATGATAGCAATAGAAGTGAATGTAGTGGGTCTATATTCTCTAGTTAGACGCAAATATCTTTCTAATATGCACTGTTAGGTATTTGTCTACAAGGGAAGTCCCGAGCGATGATCATATCAAGTCATGATTTCTAGATAAGCCAGATATATGTTACGATGGGTAGACCATGATTATGCATATAACCTCCGGATTTAAAACTAATTGATAGTCGTCCAAATATATTCTAATTGGAAGTTGACACAGTAAACAAATGCATCGTAATAATCTGTAGAGGACTACAAGGTTACTGAAAGCGTATGGTAAGGTATCATTGTAAGATCTCTAGACGTCGTAAGAGAGTCGCGAACATCCTAGAAGTTAAACTGACTAGAAAAGTTCGCTCTCGAGATCTTTCTTATTTAAGCTTATTTATATTTTATTATTTATTCATTGAATAATGCAATTGTGTTGAATATCTCTGACGAGTAGAGACCGGCTTTGATGGTATCCAATTGCTTTTGAAGCTGTACCATGCTGTACGGATGCAAGTTGACGCTGAACAGCAAAGGGCCTACGAAGATTTAGTTCAATACATTTTTCTGGGAAACCTGGCATCTAATGACATAATATTCGCCTAGCATGTAGGATCCGTGGATTATTTGAGAGAAAAAGAGACTGAATAGGGTCGAGTGTCAGTCCTACGCCTTCACTGAGAGCTTGGAAGCAATACGTGGGACAAATAGTCTTATCATCAAATGTAACTGCTGCTGACTTAGTTGCGGTAATTCGTTGGAATGTAAGAAATATATCTTTGTTGCAATATTTCTTGACTAACAAGTAGCCCTTGAGTTTCCATTTCCTGAGTGAGGCTTGTGGGGTGCTGTTTCTAGAGAATATAGCTGCAAAGACCCATAAGAGTAGACAACCAATGGCTTGACGAAGCACAGATGGGTCTATAATCGTTGAGGCAGGCCAACAGAATTATCTAAATGATTTCTTGGGTATCTGCAGCTTAATTGGTTAGCATGCTCCCATAATTCTTTTTTTAGTCAAGCCATCCGCACAAGTCCTGGAACGATGCTGTTTACTTTTGGCCGCTTAAAATCACGGCCATAATATATAATAGACAATAATCCTGCGCATTTTCACTTTCAAATGAGACAAAAATCTCCAGCTGAGAATGACAATATAGAGAGTACAAAGTACACAAACTGAGGAATTCTTGCCAGACATTATATGAAGCTAGCCTGTAAGGAAGCCCTGTCTGCACTGCGGCTTAATTATTTTCCTAGATACGGATGATCAAGTTCGTTACGTAAACCCCCAGTATCTCGGAAAGGAAAAATGGGCCTACCCCGGGAAATTGGTTTCTGGTTACACTGTATGTACTGTACATACCCCTCGCACGTGTCAGCTAGTCTTATCACATCCAAGGCGAACACCTCATATGCAGCAACAACGGATTACGACGTCACATATGCAGCTGAGTAGTTAACACTTTCTAGTCGATGGCCTCATCTTGCACTTCGGTGGATGAAGTAGCCCGAGCACGGTCGCGCTCTGGTTTGTGACTTTTCGCTCTATAGATACAAATTATCTACTACGATTGGTTGCTGTGCCTGACTTCTAAGTTTAGGATGCCACACTTGTCGAGTACGAAAAGTACGGTGCAAAGTTCATACCGGAACATTGGAAGATGCTCTCAAGGGGTCATCTTCATGCTCCAATTGCAGCAGGTTAGGGCTGGACTGCCGGTGGCAGCCGCCCGCACCTGGTGAGCGGTTCTCGCCTCCCCCAAAGAGGAGGCACATGATCGGCCGTCGTCTTTCGCGCCGTTCAAACGAGAATAATGCACGTTCGTCATCTTTATCGGCCGATTCACTGCAGGAAGTTCCTGTTCACTCCGTGGGCAAAACTGAGAGTCCCATCGTCCTCAAAGACCAACCAGGTGCTTCTGAAACCCTTCCTTCTGCCCTGATTAGCAACTCTTCAGACCAGCCGCAGAATGACCCGTTTGAGTTATTCGCGAGTCCTTCATTCTACTTTGATGCCTCTCTGGACTACAAGTCCCTAGAACTGGATCTCTCGGGAGAGAGCTTAGACTTAATTCCATTGCCAACTGTGGTTCCCTCCATGCTACAAAGGCTGGACGATGCGAATACACCTATGGTGAATGATGACATGCATTTAGAAGGGATTGAGTCTTGGCAACCCGGTTCGGTGTTGACAGACAATGCAGATTCAATGCCCCAAGTCGCACAGATCGGGAGCCCTTCTATAAACGAGGATAATCGACAGTTGATCCAGCACTACTTGGAAGTTATGAAAGGTTACGCCAAAGTTGATGATCGCTCCAAGGATACAAACAATCTATTCATATCTGCGTTTTCGAAATCTCTGTCATTCCCACCGTTATTCTACGCTATTCTCTCATTCTCGGCCTCCCATCTGTCCATGAAAACCCCTTCCTATATCGACCAAGCCAAGATCTACGATCGACTGGCTTACGAGTCATTCAATCAATTCAGGCACGACGAGACGAGCACTATGGATGGCTTGCTTTCGGCTATTTTTGTCAGAGTGAAAAAGATACATGTGACGGCCGGCAGCGTCGACACATTTTTCGAGCTAATCGCCGCCGCCACCGATATTGTCCGGACTGAACAAGTGGAAAAGGCGCTAGCGGATCCTACAGGTTTAATCAGTCGCATTGTGGTACGCCTCGCCATTCTAGATGCGCGAGCGTCTCATTATGGGCTAGGTGGTGGGCAGCTTGTCCAGCATCTTTGGAATATCCCCACTGTGTCCTCCATATTCGAGGGCGAACAAGCACAAGTTTCCATGGTAGGAGATGTCAGCAGCCTCCTTCGCGCTGATTCTTTCCGCATGCAAGTCGCAAAGCTACATGCACGGATACAAGAGCAATTAGAAAACGAGTTCGCAACACTTACACCCGTACGCACAACCGAGATTAAGTCATTATACAAGTCAATACAGCATCAACTTTCCATATGGGAAACTAAAAAAAAAGAGCACCACGAAGAAGACGATTCAAAATGGGTAATCGAGGAGGAACAGCGTCTAAGCTCTGCGACGTATTGCCAATTTACTGTCTTATCGGCACTCCACTCCGCGCTATTATACCTTTATACAGTCTATGTGAGTATACTCACCCAATATCTTGACGATTCTTGAGTTAGCAAAGTTATGAGTGATAATACTGACAATAAAATAGCCGCTACCCTCGTTTGATCCCGAGGAATCCGTCTCTAAGATACTTCTTTATCACCTTAGAATCCGTCGTGATCCGACACGTAGCTGCTCACCCTCTTCCATATTGCCTTCGTCGCTTTTTCTTGCTGGGATTTGCACGAGTGATCCAATTCGTAGAGATTGGGTCATCGAGCGTTTTCGGGAGGGAGAAGTATGGGGTGTTTATGTTAGAAAGGCGCGAGAACTACTCCAGGCAGTCATAATGATGCGAAGGAAGGACGCTAATGTGGATGTGCGTAGTGTCATGGACCAATTCACTGGAAGGTTTATTATATAGCTGAATGGGTTGCAAGATCCTATATCACAAAGATGCTCATTATAAGCCAAACGGGCCAACAAATAGCCCAAATTTATATTACAGAATTCACCTTTCAAATTTGGGTTGGGCTTTTTAGTGACTGGCATAATTGACAAATGATATGGGCTACCATGTGATAGTCCGTATATCTATCCCATCACAGAAGGTTAAGAGGTGTAAATCTGCCACGGTACGAAAAGAAAAGCCCTAACTAAATAACATGGTATAATACCTTGTATAAAGGTATGGAAATTTTGTTGTATTAAAATAACAGTTCTATGGTTAATTAAGAAGCTATGAGTTCCAGAACCCCAGTTTCTAACTATAGCTGTTTATTTATTTATTTATTTTATTATTAATGTCCACTATATAAACTACTTATAAAAGCTACATCTAGGCAATAAAACAGTAAGAGCCAAGGGATTGACCTTATTTACTATATTTTAATATTATAAAGGAAAAATATTATATTAATCTAGGGGTATATTTAATTTATATTTTATAAAGGGGGCCTGTAAAGGCTTATTTCCTCTGGTAGTTTCTAATAGTCTTTATAGCCCTTTAAGCCTAGTAAATAAGCTAAGTATATTTTACTTTATTAAAGCTTACTTTTAAAGACTTTAAAGAGAAAGGGTTTAATTTTTTAATACTTTATAAAATGCTACTATTTCTTAAGCTTACTATATTTATAAAGCAGGCAGGTATTATAGCTAAATCTCTTATAATACTCTTTAAAGTCCTTATAGCTAAATCTCTTTATAATAAGGCAGTATAAAGTAGTTTATAAAAGCTATAGCTCTAGTAAGTATATTTCTATATAAAGGCTAAAATACTTATACTACCTTAATACCAAGCAGTACCACACTTTTATTTATATATCTTTAATTTTCTTCTTAATCCATTACTTTATATAAGTAATAGATAAGTAGTTCAAGGAGTATTCCAGGAGTTCTAAGCCCTCCTTTCTAACTATAGCATTTATATAACCTGTAAGCTTTTAACATGAGATAATACTTCTACTTTTAAGCATTTTAAGGCGTAATCGTAGAGGCTGAAATTCACTCGCGTGATATCAATTGTAATAATAATACGCTAGCCTAAGCTAATCATCATCTTTACGAAGATGGTTCGGAAACCCTTTCCTTCAGATGAGGTACGAAATGAAATTAGCAGCGTTACAGAGTGTACCTGAATGTCTGCCACCGCTCGAAGTCCGTCTTATCACTAAACTCCATCATAGCGATCTGAGCTGCTTCTTCTCCAGTTACAGTGAGTTGATAATCACGACGTTTATTCTCATATCTATACCATAGATACTGAAGAATCGGTACGATAATCATCAGAGCATAACATCCCACTATCCACGATGTAATTGTTAAGAGAAAGCTTTATCATTACCTGGGGGAAAGGGACATACTCAGCATTCTGAAGGCCAACTCGTACACTGGCGCCTGGCTCTCAAGAAAGAATTCTAGCGCAGGGATTAGAGGTTGACTTGATATTCTGGTTCGTCCATGCTTACGAGGTCCTGCGATAAGCCCAGCAGCCCAGCCTGCAAATATTATACCAGAAGCAGTCGACTTCTTTGTATTTCCAGCATAATTGGAGGCCATAAGTCCAGTACTGAGTGTAAAAGACATTGTGTGTCTGCCCATAATTTAGTTTAGGTCTTGCAGGTAAAAGGAGTAAGCACTGACGTGAATGTAAGATAGTATCCCACGAGGCGACCGGCACGATTGCTTTCGGGTAATGCATGAAGCAAACTTGCGCCGATTAAAGGTGGCACAGACGCCAAAATCGAAAGAAGCAGTCTAATGTTATTGCGATGAGACGCTATATAGGAGAAAATGAGGAAAGTACTCAGCTGAATCACGGCAGCTGGACACGCAGATATAACTGTAGTTTGTAGAGCTGAGAAGCCGAAACCTTGGACTATTTGGCTCGAAAACTTCCTTAATTTATCAGTTCTATTTTCATGTGGCACTGGAAGAGGGAGGGAACACTAACCTGACTGGCGAATGTTGACGGCATTGTGTTACCACTATATCACTAGGGTCAGCCTAGCGTCAAACAAGGTAATATCAACCTGGCTTACACTGCAGTTATAAAGAAGAAGGCTGTTTGAGGATCTTTCAATGCTTCCCAAAATTGAGGCCATTTCCATTGATTATCTGTCGAAACAGTTTGGTTTTCTCTCACTCTGTTAATTGCTACCTCTTTCTCCCGTTCAGTAAGCCACCTGGCGTTAGAGTGGTTATCGGGCATAAAACATGCAAGAACGATGGCAAATACGAAGCTAAGTGAGCCAAAGAAGAGGAAAAAAATCTTCCATGTGGAGATTGGTGAGTTCTGAACTGGGGAGAGTCAGTAGAATGGCGGGGGTATCAGATGATGTCTAAGAAGCTTACTGGATCCAAGCCCGTATGAGATGATGCCACCAAAGAAGTTTCCAATCTACAATCGATCAGCATTAATTTGTCCATAGAAGACTAAAGCAGCGTGATTAAGAGACGTACTGGGGTACCACCCAGCCAAAAAGCGGTCCTAAAGGCCTGTTCAGGTCGAGTCCACCAGTTGCCAGTGACAATGACAAAAACTGGACCAATAACGCTCTCTACAAGGCCAAGAAAGAAGCGTGCTACCATTATACCTGGAAAATTGAAGCATAGAGCTATATTTTAATTAGCGCTAGTACGTTTTTCATCAAATGGACACTGACGCGTAAGTAGCACAATGGTTGACCATGAGAATACAGCGGCTGCAATGAGCTTCCCGGTATGATGTGGCCATTGGTGCACAAGCTTGGCCCATACGATGGAACCAATCATATAGCCAATATAAAATATGCTATGTTTGTTAGATCGCCACCGCAACCAATCATTTTGAGGCACAATACCTTCCCAACCAGCTGTAGTCTGAGCCCTGAAGGTTCAATGCCTGTTTCATACCAAAGATGGAGCTATAGTTTATGAGAGTCTTGTCAAGAAACTAATTTTATCTAATGAGTAGAGATTAATTATGCGTGATCAAGAAGACTAACAGAGAAAATATAACAGCCACAAAGGAGAGGTAAGATAATAAAATCTATCTTCCTCTTCACACGTGCTGCCTCTTCATTAGTAAAGGAGACTTCTTCAGACTCGCCGGTGAGCTTCATATCTCCGGCTTGAACCATTATGATATTCTCAACATGGTTGGTGGGAGGCTGTGCTTGTTTTTTATCCCAGCTCACTGATTCTGTCGATTTTTTCGGATTTGACAGTTCTACTTCGGCATTCATGATGAATGGCTCAGGGGTTAAGTTCCAACGAAGTTAATGCAAGAGCTTGTGCAGTATGCGGGATAGTAATAACAGCG
This sequence comes from Trichoderma arundinaceum, assembly GCA_025919625.1. Classification (NCBI taxonomy): domain Eukaryota; kingdom Fungi; phylum Ascomycota; class Sordariomycetes; order Hypocreales; family Hypocreaceae; genus Trichoderma; species Trichoderma arundinaceum. The sequence goes on from JAMQTF010000024.1 coordinate 152,287, forward strand.
AGGTAGTAGAGAAGATGAGACGAGCTATTTGATCCATTCTAGAGCTATCAACTTCATATCATCTTTAAGCTGGACAGACATGCTAATCATAAGGGTCGGTCCCTCCGACAGTGTCGCTTTATATCACGTGATCTTGTCGGATATCGCGTCCGGTGCTATTAGCGAAGCGACAGAGTCGGCATGTAAGATCACGTGATCTTGTCGGCATCAGGCATCCTCATGTAAGTCGAGGGAGATAAACAACAGAGGACCTCCTTTAACACTGCCAGAGTCTGTAGCACCCAATAAACTTAGCTGCACTTCTTTGGCAATTAAGTTGCAATGGCAATCGACAAAACACAGACGGAAACGAAACGCATTTCTACCCCTCACATCACACACCTTCCTGACACAGATACTTCACATCCCGTGATTATCGAGCCTTATCATGTCGATTTGCTCCCTGAATATGGATATATCAGCCGAGAGTACCTAATTAGAGGTATAGCCGCTGGCGAATCATACTGCACTCGTCTCCTTCTACGCTGCCCCGCGGATACAACTCGTTTTAGTGGTTTAGTTGTAGAAGAGCCTTCTCATTTGTGGGGAGGGACGAGTATCTGGCGACATATAAACCGCTGGCTGATGCGGAACGGTGGGAATTTGACAAGCTATATTTGAACTGACATCTCGCTAATGTCTGAACAGGACATGCCTGGCTCGAAGTTGATTCTCAATCCCCATCGGCAATTGGCAAGATCAAGAATCTTAACCTAGAACGGTATAAAGATATGCATTTTATTTCAGCACCTCTTGCAGATCAGTTTATGGATACAATCCCGTTCATGACAGATGTTACCCGGAAGTCGCTGGAGCAATCGTACATGGCTTTCAAAGAAAAGTGGTGGCCCGCAACTACACAATCACCGGAGATTATTGCAGCGGCTTCGTACGCACTCCGCTCTGGACAGCTAGGCATCAATGCCACCCGAGTATTTCTGACCGGGCTTTCGCAAACAGGAGGCGTAACACGGCGTTTCATTACACATTCATCCCACCTGCGATTGCCAGACGGCGGTCTCCCGTTTGAGGGGTTCATTCCTTGCCAGTCTGGTGGAGTCGCCCTCCCTGATGTTCGGGGAACAAAGGTTATCGAACTTCTAGGAGAGTCAGAGTTCCAATCTGTGAGGCTGCCCTGTGGTGTTAGTGGCCAAATAATTGGGGTTTCCCATCGACGGGCTGACAGTAACTCCTTCCGCCTCTACGAGATAGCAGGCATGGCTCATCGCGAGTCCCGCTACCCTTCAGATATTGACATTAAGCGGTGGTCTGTCGCGGAGCTCAATGGCGCAAAATGGAGCACATTCCCAAACTCTTTCATTTACCATGCTGTGTTTGATGCCATGGAGCGCTGGACTAGCCATGAAGCTACTATTCCCCCTCAGAGTACTACTATCCAAACAATCGGTTTGAGTGATGAGATTGTACGAGATGAGCATGGCAATGCATTAGGAGGCGTAAGGACTTTGCATACAGAGGTTCCCTTGTCTCGTATTATCGCTGCAACTCCAAAAGGCCGACCAAATTGGTACTGGGGTGAGTTTCCCGCCTTCTTTTTACACGTATAGTAATCATGCTAATGAAGAAAATAGGGTCTGAATGGTTATTCGGTCCTGAGGTGCTGCGACGCTTATACGGCACCGTGTCCAACTATCGACGGCTCGCCGGATTGGCTATTGACAAGCAAACACGGGCTGGTTTCCTACTCGTTGAGGACGCTGAAATACTCCGTCGTGAAACTGTAGAAAGAATTATCTTTTGAGCATTTCCTTGAGCAAAAAACGTTAATACAACTTTTTTCAACCCCAAACTTATTGTTTAGAGTATCTACACATTATGTATTACTCTGCCTTCTCCAGCCCTTCCATTTCATGACCGTCTGCTGGTCAAAGTAAAGTTTCAAGTCAAAACCAAATATGGGAGTCCGCAGCTTACAGACTTTGTGAAGTTGGCTATTAAGTTTTATATATTTATATTTCGAAATGAGTTCTGAGCATGTTGACAACCTAGAGTATGAAATGACTTAAAGTAGCATGACATGGCAGCATTTCCAAGACTCAAGATATTAAGCTGAGAGTAGAGATGTTGGCCAGCATATTGTGGGGCACCTTGCCCGTATAATTGGCTATTCAGATAATGTATTATGTGTAGGAAGTGGGTTCTCGATGCATACTTCATCATGTGGATATTAGATTGGTACTCGTAAGACATGTTACATTTTTAATGGAATGATTATTAGTGCTGTAGCCGGAACAATCTACCTTTGTCTTGAAGAAAATGGCGCAGTAAATTTACTCAATAGCATGCGAGGGCGCGATTGGTAGCTAAAATTTGGAGCGAAGCTTAGCAACTCCTTGTATTACGACAAAATTACACCTTTGTCCAATCATAAAAGGATTTACTCATTGTGTCTCGAAATCCTTGCTGCTATGCAGATAAATAGTATTGGCTGAGCCAAAGTACCTCGGCTGTTATACGACTTAGCTGTTTATTTAAACGGAGCTATGCCCTCACGTCAGGTAGATGTTGCAACTTTGAAAGCTATACTGCAGTGATCTGGGCTAAGAATATTCTTGAGGAATAATTAAGAAACAAAAGCAAAGCCTAGTATACAAACGTAATGGCAACCTTGGCTACAGAAATCGAAGGCGTTGCCAGTGCTCTTCCAAATAGCGTAGAGGAACGGCAGGCTCTTTATAATGCTGCAAAGAAGTTAATGGTTGCTTGTCGAGAATCCCTGGGATACAATTTACCGGGTGAGCAACTCAGTGAGTTTGAGCCTTTATTTCATGCGACACAAGTGATTGATACATATTTAATAGCCTATGATTCTCACTTTCTCTCATGTTGCCGGCGAACTCGAAATCTTTGAACAAAATCACAGAGTCTGGGGTCCAATCACGGGCACTATGCTCGCCAAGTCCCTAGCAATTGATCAACTGCTTCTCAGTATACATCTATTCTATCTTCGTAATAGGTTCGGATGTATATTGTCAGTTTCTCATTAAGCATTCAAGGTCGCATCCTCCGGTTCCAGGTATACCATGACTTTATCGCTGAGACTGGCGAGAACAGCTTTAACGCCAATACCCTCATGTACCTTAGCTCGTCCCGGCTTCCAGGCAAGAATGGCTCATGCGTGAGTTTATAAATCCCGAGGCTATACTCCGTAGTTGATAATCCAAGTTTTAACGAATCAAAGCTTCCATGCAATTATGCCCTATCTTCAAGCCACGTCAAAGTTCTTAGCTAATAATAACTACAGAAACCCAGATAATGTGCTAAATAGTCCTTTCCAAATTGCACATAATACTGACAAGCCAGCGTTTGAGTGGGCACTCAGCAGCCCAAGCGTATGGCTGAGTTCAACCTGTGGATGTCGGAGCTACATAATGGCCAAAAAGCCTGGTTATATGTATTTAATTTCGCTAGTCATGCTACCAACTCGTCTCCAGATACTCCCATTTTCGTGGATATAGGTGGTGGTATTGGTCAACAATTGTGGTCTTCTAAAAAATACCTTCGCAAGTGCTCGGCCGCATCGTGCTTCAAGATTAGCATTTTGTCATCCAACACACCATTCAGATTGAAGGAGTTGAGAAGGAGAACTATAATCTCTAAAGCGAACAGCCCCATAAAGGTGAGTGCTGGACTCTTTTTGACTACCTTGCGTATTATTCAATTCAAAGGCAGTCTTAGGTGCTAGAGTATACCATTTGCGGAATATCTTACACGACTATCCAGACGAAAAAGCTGCCATCACCATCCAAAATACTAGGCCTGCAATGTCATCCAATTCTCGTCTTATCACCGATGAGTTGATCATTCCCGATAAATGTGCACATCAACGATCTACAGGGATAGATATGATTATCATGACTAGCTTGGCGTCAATTAAACGCACTGAGAAGTAGTGGGACAGAATGTAGCTGGTATGAGAAGTATGAACAAGAGCACATACAATGAGGCGACTAGAGAGAGTATAGTTATAGCAATACCAAAAGCAGCATCGAGAATCTAGGATGAGAAACATAGGATGACATGACTTGTTGAAGAACAATTAACACTGTTTGATTTACCGACCTTGACAGTTATAAATTATATATCTCTCATATTTGATCATTAATCTAACGGGCTATTGGTTATATACAAAGTTGATTTACGGAAGTAAGCTTACTATATAAATATAAAATAAGTAGTGACATCTTGATGTATTGCTTAACTTTGGGTTCTGAATGATGAGTGGAGATTGCTTACCCTATTACATATCTCCCCATCAACTACAAGGCATTAATAAAACAGGAGAATGGAACACCATGGAAAGCAATAAGAAAATTGAGCCTCATATATAATCTGTTTATTTTAAGCTGCCTAGATGCAGAGAAGGAACATAAAACAAGGTTGTAAGGTAATCCCAAGCAAGGACATTCTCCAGCACTGAGAGGCTATAGCTACTTCGAGTCCATACAGAGGGCCCCCCACAACTGGCGCCAAATTCTAGCAATCCCTAACAAGATGAGTCAAGATTTAGAAGAAAGTGAAGTCTGGGGTCAACAGCCTTCCTGTAGAGTGCTAAGGACGAATCGCTAGTGAGCAGTTTTGATGCTGGTACGCGGTTAAATATGCTGATAATGCAAAACAAACACGTCCAATAGTTACCGCATAAAAAGCCAATGTTCGCCCCCATGGTCCAGAGCCGTTCTTATAGAGTGGACTACTGGCAACGTGACGATGGACTAGAAGAAGCGTTGGATCAAAAAGTATACTAAAACGCATAAATATCTCCTCTCTAAATGTATGTTAAGTCCCCCCGGTAAAATAACCACTGCGTCTAGTTTAGAATAGCTTAATAAGAAGCAAATTTAAGGTCACTTGTATGTGTGGAAGATATAGAGATATATGCGCAATAATATGTTATGTTAAGGTCCTACTTCTTAGTCTATAGGAAACAGGGTAGAACTTCTTACACATATTATACATAAGCTAATCTGCTAGGTTGCTAGGTTGACGTTCGGCCTGCCCTATAGGTTGACAAGATGGTGCGCACCCTAGTTACCCAAATCCTGCCTCTATCGCATCTGTACTACTGACAATTTTCGATTAAAACATAATAACCTTTTTTTTTTTTCAGACTTGACTACTAACGTGAGGAGGAGAGTGCCAACACCCTATGGTGAAACACCTCTACAAACGACAAACTAATAGTGCATCATCACCAGAACGTAATATGTTCGAAAATCTGTCGTTTTGTCCCCTTCGCTGCATCGTCAATTGAAAGTTTAGCGTCGAGTTACATCGCTGACTCGTCACTACCAGCTGTTGAATACGTGATTTCCGCATCAGAGGAATCACCATTTTGGCAGTGTCCATGTGCAATTGAGTCTCGGAAGCGCTGGATCCGATTCGCAGGGCGTTTCTAAGAGGGAGGGAGCATCATTCTGCCAGTGGCTTGATACCCGAAGCCTGTCTGTCGCTAGTGCTCATGTCATAGTGCTGCAGCGACGAGAAGGAGTAAACACCCTTTAAGGTTCTCGCAATGTAACGATGGCCGGTGTCTCGGCAAGTTACGGAATGTCCGCTCCGTAAGGTAGCTGGTGAGGGTGTCTATGACTTACTCAGCCGGCTCATTTGCCGGAACAGGACAATCTTTTGGGTGAGAATCAAAGCACAGCTTTCCGCCCTTGTTTGACTTGCCTGAAACTGTTGCTGCTCCTGGCTGATTTGCTGTCGCTTTCATCACTGATTCCCAGAGAATTGGACGAGCTTAAGAGCCATTTATTCAAGAAAATTGGCTTTTCCATTCAACAGACTATTAGAAAGTAAAAATATCTGTAATCACCCTCCAATTACTTTCCAACTAGGCTCTCCTGTTCTTCTACAAATGGGATCTAGGCCTCCATTCAGTGCCTGGGAAACTACAGGCGGATAGACTGTGTATAGTTATGGTTTCCTGTCTGCTTCTATGGAGATCCTATGCAACACAACTCCAGAAATTCTGAAATATCTGCATAACGAAATGCCTAATTTAAGTGTGTTAGTGGTCGCGTGGGTGCAGGCGCACAGTATAATTGCATATATTAAAACTCCACAACGCCAATGGTTCGATACGTTGAGGTATAAACTAACATATATTTTAGTCTATAAACCAATGTCCTAAATGCAAAGCATTAAGTGTGTATAGATGAACAAGAATTTCCACCCATCATGCGCAAGATGAGACCCGCAAATACTAACTAATTACATAATGTGGTGTAATGAAGTAAAGGAATATAAAGGAGATTTAACTAAGCTTACTTATAGAACCCCCTAGTTTGTGTTCGTCTTACTCACCTCGTTTGATATTAGAGTTCTGTAAAATGGTGTTTCCTCACTTCTGCATAGACAGCGCAAGGGGCAACCCTATTATCTGCCACGTGAATTGATGACTGCAGCACAGTGCGCAGGCTATGCAGGCCGAAGTAAGGTATCCATTCAATTGCGCCCGCTATGTTATAGGATTTATGAGACTTTTATCTGCATTGCGCCCGCAAAGTGTAAATGAAGTACAGGCCAACTATTCAATCGCTTCCACAGATGACCATGAATTTGGCCCGATCGATTGAATCCAATCACGCTATTTTCCGCCATTTCCCGACTTTAATAATATAACATAGTTAAAGATATGCTTACTTACCGAAATACTTCGAATATGCTAAGCATTACAATTAATCCACTAAGTAAGCAAGCTCACGCCATACTTACCAGTTCATAACAATTCATGTAAATGAATATGTTAAGCTAATACTAATATGTAATTAGTGTAAACGAGAAATATCGCTATTGCGTGGGGAACTGCCAAGTATGTGAGAATTATTCATTGTAGGAGTGACAGATACTGTGACCCACAGCTCGCAGTTGGGGATGCTTGCTTGGAGTACGGAGTATATATATATGCTCTTGGGAGTCGTCGTTAAATTTAATCCACTGCAATAAAAAAATCTCCTATCGAAGTATATAAATACATACAGTCATCATGCATTTGAGTGCTATCTTTACAGCAACGTTCTCAACGCTTGCTCTAGCTAGCCCTGCTACATTGGGCATGGCAAAGAGAGATACTAGGAATGTTTTTATTACTACTGGGCCGTTAGTCCTGCATCTCGATTGATAATGTGCATACACTGATAAAGTATCCAGCAATTGGACTGGTGCAAACCAAAATGTTGCAGTTGAAAACAATGTAGTGTATAACTGGAATGACAAAGTTCGTTGGAATGGTGGGCGGTTTGGACCCAGATCGTTAGGTCCTGATAGTGGTAAGCATTTCCTAAATTTTGGGAAGGCCGAAATAATAATAATTTTTTTATAGGTGTTTGCTGCATTCTTTATGATGAGAATGGTGTGCCCTCAGGAACAATTTGTAACCCTGGAACTGGTAATGTTGGAGATTGGTGGATCGAGCATACGCAGCAGTTTAAATGCTGGTGGTAAAATGCTATGTGTTTAACTTTAAGCACTGATTTTGGTTCAATTACAGTCCGTAGTTGATACCACCATGAGTATTTAACTTTATAAAATTGTGCTAGTTTATTTAAAATAAATAAATTTGCCAAGGGTTCTTTGCATGTTTGAATTTTCAACTAAATTGCTCTTCAATTCTTTAGAATAATTGACTACTACGCTATTACGCTCATATAAATGTACTTTGATGAATTGATCTACATACTATTAGTGGATTAACGCGTTGACTGCATTTATAGGTGTTATATATTGCTGTCCGTAAGGTATTGGCAGTAAAAGAAAAGTTGGAGAATGTACCTCATTCAATAGTACATTGTGATATCTTATATATTCATTTCGATAATATATAAAAGATTTAGTAGAGTATTGACGAATAGAATATTGGTTTTAGTTATTTACATCTATACATAAGATTGAATCCCACACTCCTGATTGATAGGCAGGCAGGATCTCAAATAGACTATTCTCACTGTAACATTCAATACAACCATGTTGTATTGCTTAGTTATAGATGATACTTGGCCCTAGGAATTTCCAGAGCTCAGAAAGGTCGAAAAACATCATTATCTACTGGTAATAAATAGTAATATAATAGTATGACTTATCATGACTTACTGTATATGGAATAAAGATAAGTAATGTGATGCTAATAGGGGAGTAGGCAGACGTCGGAAGAAAAAATAAGAGGGCGGCAAATATAAACTATATTTCGGAATACGAGGCGATGAAGGTATTGTTCAATATTATTATATAAGTAACATGAACCCAACGAATATGAGTAAGTGCACCAAAATTATCGTAGCTGAAATTTTGGGTAGGAATTTCGAGTGTAGTTGAAGTGTATAACGTTTAACAAAAACATTCAGTTCTGTGCGCAATCAATTATGTGATCCGACTAAGGAATGGAAATAGATGTAATGTATTGTGCAGTGAAGATTCACATATATCTAGTAAGTTTATATGATAGGATGTCAAGGCTAGCGAGACGTAGCTTCATATACCGCCGTGTCATAACTAATCGGTTCATTCGGCAAAGGATAAGCAGTTTCAACCGGGAAAAAAGGAGTGGTGTGGTGAGACAAAGTATCACATATTTTCAAGGCCAAGCCTTTTGAGTCTACTAAAATAACCAGACGGTGATAACCCGCCCTTGTCAGTGGCTAGCACATCTGGACTGATGTGCTATGTCTCACTAGGCTCGCTATAATGTCTATTCCAATCTCTATAGAAATACCAAGAAAAGGCTTTTACTCTTATGTCAACAAATTCCAAGTTCTAGGTCATACTGTGAGTATTCATAATTTTCACTTATTCAATCGCCGATGTCGCATGCTTTTCACCATGTAGCACGGGATTTACGCGATCGTCCCACTCGAAACCAAAAGAATCACCCAGTTGTTTCCGGCACGCGGCTTTAACAGCCTCAAGAACGTTGGGGAAGACGCCAAAGTTGGCCGGATTGGCTTCGTCGTTTTCGCCGCCCTGAAAAACCCCAGTGCGTACTAGGCATGTATTCCAGCCATACATGTTGCCCCCAATGATATCCGAGGCTGGGTTATCGCCCACCATATAAACATTTTCTGGTATGCGCTCCTCGCCATGGATTTGCTCCATCCATGACGCAATGACTTCGTCGGCATATTTGTAAGTTGCCAGTTCAGGCTTTCCGTATACCACACGATCGAGATCCACCCCTGTAAGGGACTTATACATAGCCTCAAGGCCAATACGGAACGTGCCTTGGCTCATGCGGGGAATAGGATGTTCAGTAGGGCACAACATATCCCCTTGGGAGAAATATATGGGGATTCGTTGAGAAACTGGGTCAGCCGCTATAGTGCCTAATCGGCCATCCTCAGATCGTAGTAGGTCTATGATGATTTGCATGTCGGTAGCGTAGTCCCGTGAGTCTGAGAAGACAAGGATGGCCTCAATGTTGGTCTTGGAAAAGTCGCGAGGCCGCGAGCTAGCGCGCTCTTCATCTGTGAAGACGCGGTAAGGTGCAATAGTGGTGTCCCATGCTACAATGTCGTTCGGCACCACAATGTCGCGAAACCCATATTGTTCAGCAACCTCCCGACATCGGTACCCCTCGCCACCCACGACAAGCACCGTGTGATAGTATTCGGCAAGAGCACGCATTGGAGTGTGCGACTGAATAAACTGATCTGTGCTCACGGGGTTTTGCAAAATCTTGGATAGCTGTTGCGTGCGGGCCAGCTCTGGTTTCCCGGATCCGTTGGTAAGAAAAATGTGCGGAATCTTGATTCCAAGCTCATTATCCCCGTTCAGTATTTCTAATGCCCTTTTCCCTTCTGGTATCAGACGATCGCCGTGAACCAATACGCCGTCGATGTCGAAGACAAATGCCATGTTCTTGGCTTTCTTTGCCTTGTCTGCGGATATATCTTGGATTTGGGCTGCTAAGATGTCCCGAGTTGGTTGTATGGGGACGGCGCTTGCTCCCATGACCGCATCTCGGTCGATGTAGTGGACAGAGCTGAGTCGGGACTGTCTCTTAGAACGTGGGATAGGAAGAGAAGTGCCAAAGGAATTCCGAGATGACCTTCTATCTCTCATTGATGGAGACAAAGATAAATTGTGCATATATTTGGATGCATCAGCATGAGGTGATCTCGTGGCTGGAATCTCAATCGCATCATGAGATGTAGAGGTCGGTGACATTGGGATAGCCAAGGCCCCCTCATGAACTGTATTAGCTGTTGATGCATTGCTAACATTTTGTTGATCGCTAGCTGGCTGTGTCCTTGGCGTTTCCACGCCGAAATCAACGTCATCGAAAGTGGCCATGGTGGTTGGGAGCTGTATCGAAGAAGTTATCAGTAACTTAGTCCAGAAGTCGCTGGCGGTACAGGGCTTCATATTTTAATACTCGCTATCGGAGCACACCACGGATTCATGTTGACACAGTGGAGCCAAAGAGCTATTTCTTCCGCACTGAGAAAATTGAAATGTTAAAGAAGGTTTCGTCCATGATTCAGTTCTGATGTCATGGCTCTCATCTGAAAACACTGGTTGCCTCATATCCACTCTCCTCTCCTTATTCACCATGGCTGCTGTGTTGTCCGAGAACCACTCCACTAGTCAGTGCCATATCCACCAGCTCAGTCCAATAGTAGCAGAACTTTGATTTATTGTTTCAGCAGTGCATCGTCATCATCGGCACACCGTCGGTATTAGTTGCGCATAACAATTGCCGCCTATCTTGCGAGTGGACACGATTCCACAAGAAGTTGACTTCGGTGTAAGAGATTGTGAAAAATGTGGAGCTGTTGAATGGGCCAGTCGGATGGGCCGGCGCCAGTTCGTACTGTACAATAAACAACCTAAGCCAGAGAGGCGCATGAAAAAATGAGAAAGATGGGGAATGTGGGCCTGTTGTGGCTGTTTCAGATAATGAGATTCGTCAGATTACATAGACAAATGCCACGCCAGCGCATGCCGAAGATTATTGTTTCTGGTTATCAAAATATCGCCTAGGGGCGAAACTTCGGGCAGAAAATGGTAGATCTTGCGTTATACTTCCTAGAAACCCAGATTTTACCCGCCTCTTGCGTCATTCCACAGCATAGTGGATAAAAATCTCTTTAGCTACAAGTAGCAATTCCACTCTTATGGGTCAATGCAATCCATTGACTGTTCAAACGCATCAAGGTGGGTAAGTTTTACCACTGCAATAGCCCAGTTGTTGAGACCTTGAGCGGTTTATGTTATTGCCCAGCGAGATAATTGTATAAAACGAAGACTTAACGAGGTCCATATTGTTTGTGCGAGAGAGTATTTAAGATTCTTTGCTTAACGAGAAGTGTTCACAGTGTCTGACTTCTTACGCCGAAAGTACATCCACGCTACGGCTCATTCCTCTGAATTCAAATTGTTTTCCTGAGTCCAATACATTAGCCTCTACAATGGACACGGGTGCTGGTCACGAGACTCCTGGGAACCTTTCCTCAAAGACCTATACTCTGAACACAGGAGCGAAGATACCAGCTATCGGCTTCGGCACATTTGCCAATGAAGGTGCTAAAGGCGAGACATACGCAGCTGTTACAAAGGCTTTGGATGTTGGATACCGTCACCTTGATTGTGCGTGGTTCTACCATAATGAAGACGAGGTAGGCGACGCGATACGCGATTTTCTTGCGCGTCGATCCGACGTCACTCGCAAGGACCTGTTCATTTGCACCAAGGTTTGGAACCATTTACATGAGCCAGAGGATGTAAAGTGGAGTGCCAAGAATTCGTGCGAAAATCTGAAGGTCGACTACATTGACTTGTTCCTTGTGCATTGGCCGATTGCGGCTGAGAGAAACAAAGATATGAGTGTGAAACTAGGTCCAGACGGTAAATATGTTATCAACAAAACACTGACTAAAAACCCTGAGCCAACATGGCGGGCGATGGAGGAGTTAGTAGGTAGCGGCATTGTGAAATCGATTGGAGTGTCCAACTGGACTATCCCAGGGTTGAAAAAGCTTCTTGAGATTGCCAGCATCAAGCCAGCGGTCAACCAGATCGAGATTCACCCATTTCTCCCCAACGAAGAGCTTGTGACATTTTGTTTTCAGAATAGTATCCTTCCCGAGGCCTACTCGCCACTGGGGTCTCAAAATCAGGTTCCGAGCACCGGCGAGCGGGTACGAGATAATCCAACCCTCAACGCCGTCGCCACCAGAAGCGGCTATAACCTTGCACAAATTTTACTGGCTTGGGGTTTGAAGCGAGGCTATGTTGTTCTTCCAAAAAGCTCAACTCCAAGCCGTATTGAGAGCAACTTCTCAATTCCGGAGTTGGACGATGAAGACTTTGAAGCGATCCAACAAGTTGCGAAAGGGAGACATGTTCGATTTGTCAATATGAAGGATACTTTTGGATACAATGTTTGGCCTGAAGAGAAATAAACAGGCCCAAAGAGATGAATGCGCCTCCAATATTTCCTCCTTTGGTGGGTAACTCCATTTTTAACTATGTCATCAACAGTTGATATATATCTATGGCCATCCATCACACCAACTATTTCATGAGCAGCCTACTCAATATCGAGGCATATAGCCCCTTAGATTTACAAAGACTGATAGGCAGCGTATCAAACAGATGATTTGTTAACCATTGATCAAGAATGTAACTATAAGGATAGTTTGAATATAAGAAACCAACTCATTGTGATTATCACCATCAAGATCCTATTTACTCAACAATCTACATTCAATTTATTTTTAAGTTTATGAGTTATAGCATGCTTAATAGCCGACATTGACAGTATGAACGACATGTGGCTGGTCATAGTTCTCACCTAGTATTTTCTTCCACGCAAAATTATTGGGATTCAATGTTTGTACCCACTCCTATCCATGGATACCGCCCCCTGGTCATCATTTTTATCTTCATATTATTAGCTGAAATATTGTTCATTAGGTGGTGTCAGTTTTGGCTTTATTCATACACGCCTGCATGCACACATTGGTGATTCTTGCATCAGCAAAGAGAAAGAGCGCATTTGGGTCCTATGGATTCATATCCAAGATCTCCAGACTCAGAGATATCTCTTAAGGAGAGGTTAAAAATGGGGAATGGAAACGCTTGTGAGATGTGTTCCGCTAAGAATACCCGATATGACGAGTTGCGCCCCGGTATGTTCCCGTTGGTATCCTTTTGAAGGAATGTACAAATACCGATCATGGTTCGGCTTGCTGTAATTGAGAAAAAATAAAACAATTGGCTGTGTCTATAAACCCAACACGAGTCCCCTCAGTCAGAAAAATGGAGTCAAGATTCCAGGAATTGGTTACAGCGGAATTTCTGGTTCGTTTACCAGGGAAGTAAAAGCTCTTATTGACGCTAGATCTGGCCCAATTTCACGTGGATTGTCGAACGTGATGCACATGTCGAATGCTCCATCACTCAACTTGAGAATGCCTGTTCGGCGGTCTAGCGGTGGGCACAGAGGCATAGTGCTACTGTCACCCCGATAGGTAGACGGGCTACCGAGCAAATATATGCGATGCATACACCCTATGAACTACTTTGTCGATGAGAATCTATTGTGTCGATCATATGAAATCTTGTTTGCGAGAGGAGAACTGGTACAAACGAAGCAAATATGTATTCGCACCCTCAAAGAGGTGTTCTCTTTCGCTACTGAAGCTGATGACTCTGTAGTGGCTGCAGATATAGACTCAACAGCAGACGCGTACTTTCAGAGAGCTTGGGAATTGCTCTGCCCAGACTGTTCTATAGGGCTCACCATCAGTAGAGGCTGTGAAGTGCCTCTTATTGATGAGCTGATATCTTCAATACACGAACAATACGCATCAAACATGGATGGCAGTCAGCTCAGTAATTCGAGTTATACAAAGACTTGGTCTTCATTTCCCCAAAATCCCGGAGACTTGTATCTCAAGTGACCAAACCCTCTGGCAAAACGATCTCATGAAGTGTTGTGTTTTTGCCGACATGTATTTGCTTTTGCAGTTCCATATTACGTCCGTTAGCTCTAATCAAGCATTCCGAGGTTAATTTCTTGGCTGGGAGCCAAACAGTTATAACACAGTTGGTCATACGGCAGAGTATAATTAGGGAATCTCTTATGGAGGTTCCCTAATTTGATCACTAGAACTGCATGAACTATTCTGGTTCTTTCAACAAGATCTGAACGCAAATCCATCGTAGCGAAGAGCCCTTCGCAACAAATATCTCTCTATACATATTTAGATTCGCCACTGGTCCGCAATATAGGGGTTTTGTTCGAAAATCTATAGGAAAAGAATTTTATCTTTTACCACAAATACATGTATAGTAGCCTTTGTAGCCGCTGCGGCTGGATCCAGCCCCATGGCGACCCTCTTGGTGTTCAGGTTCCAAACGATAATGTTTAGCGCATCACATTTAATAAATTCTAGAGCATCTATCGCTAATATGTTTCCGACTAAACAAAGAGGGCTAGCAATGTTTTGTTTTCTATACAGCACCATTCATACCACCTGTTCTAGGTGCGATACAAAGTAGTTATAGTTCTATAGATATTACCTGGAGATAGGTGCAAAGCTTGTGCAACATCTTTATTATCGTAGTTTAGATTGCTAGTTTTACTTTTGTTCCCGAAACATATAGGCTAGTGATATTGCGTAAAAGACCAGCGTGGCCTTCGAAAAAATCAAAGAAATCATAGAAAAGCGTGCTTGAACAGAAGAATAGTTAGTTCATTGGACTCTTCTGAAACATTCTGCAGGGCCCCTTAATGAGACCTTCGGTCCTCCTTTTCTGCGAGTCTATTGTCCTATTGCTGCTACCTTCCCAGCGATATTATACGGAACTGCATGCTAGCCCTAGCGGCCGTTTGTCAGCAAGGTAGAGGTTGGAATGAAAGGCTGAGTGGTTGTCTGGTTTGAGGCATGTTAATCGGGGTGATTTATGCCATTATAGATATTGACTAATTTAAGAACATGGAAGCTTGGCAAGTCGGCTACACCCGAGTTCCGATTGCGTTCGGGAGCGGTTAGCGCAATTGCTTTGCCTATTAGTTTTTTTTTTTTTGTGCGGAGTAACTCGCCTAGCATACACTAGACTGCCATTATTATTTGCACCTTTTAGTTTCGGATATGTGTTAGTCTTCCTGTCCTGCCACAACTATCTGATTAGCTCGTATATAATATATGTATCAACGGTTCTTAAGGCTGCCGCAATGCTTAAAGCATTAATTCGCATGGGCCATGCCCGTAAACTAAATGTATAGTAATATTAACATCTACTACCCGAATACAATACCAGGCTTTCCACACTGGTTTGCTGCCATTTCCGTTTGTAATGCTCAATTTGTAATTTTAATCAGACTCAGTTGCAAATATGCTCAGGATGCCGTATACTTAATGGCACAGATGCAAGCAGGGACTGCAACTGATCAAATAGCAGTGAGTAAATAACCAAGGCCGCAACCCTTTGCGAAATTAGGGTTCGGTATACTGTTTCATGAACAAAAGAATTTTCAAGATTTTCAAATATCGTATGGTATGACGATCAAAAAATAATGTAGAAAGTTGATAGAGTTTTTATGTATTGTAAATGCAAGACAAATGAAAAGTGAAACACGGTACACGATATCAAGAAGCAATATTGTACGTTTATATTATATTCATAATGAATGCTTTAATAAACACAATGTTTCAAACTAGGTGTCCATTCAAATTAATTAAAATCTATTTAAAACAAGTAGCTTAATGATAATATGAATTTGACATTCGTCATATCACTGAACTTAACAAAGCAGGTCACCAGAGGATATCGCCTAACAACAATTTTCTTAATACCAAATAGCGGAGCACTACCAGCTGCTTCCATCACCTAACTTTGGGCAAATTTGGATCTGGCTCGCAATTTCTTGCCAAATATATAGATAGCAGTTGTGCCAAAGATTCCCATAACACTCAATCCGGCCAGAAGAGTCACACCTTTATCAACGCCCAGATTGATAAAGAGAGGTCTTGCGAAAACAACAGCTCCACCAGCAATACCAGATCTCCATATGCTATTGCTCGCGAAAAGTGAAGCCGCATACTTTGGATAAGATAGCGGAATGTATATAAACAGAGACTGCATAGTCCAGAAATGTCCAAAGCAGAAGATAGCGACGCCAATAAGCGGAACAACCCAATGAATACTAGATCTGGCAGTCCATGCAAATATAAATAAACCGATAGGTAACAAAAATGAGCCGATAATAGCAGGAACAAGGCGATGTTCCTGTTCTCTAAAGCCATTCTTGATGTTATCCGGCACCATATAGAATTGTAAATAAGCAAAATAAGCAGAAAGACCAATAATAACACCAACAAGACATGATAAGAAGGTTAGACCTGTTTGTCCGAGGTCAAAGTCGTAAAATACTGGAAAGACGAGAGGAAAAACTTCAAAGAACGTATAGAAAACTCCATAAAAATAGCCGGTATAGAGGTTAACAAAAAAGATCGAGGGATCTTTCATCATGATTTCCATGGGTTTAACCAATGCAGAAAAGATAACGTCAGTAGTACTCATGTGATGTTGCTCAATTTCACTTTGAGACTGAAGCCTTGAATCGCCTGTTAATTTGCGCAGCCGGCGTGCGCGTCTTAATAAAATGGTGGACGGTGAGGTCTCGGGCATAAGTGTAAGTAAGAATAGGAGCGCAGGCGAAGACATCCACACAATTTCCCACATAGGCCATCTCCACCCTTTAGCTTGAGCAGCAAAACCCCCTATGACCGGTCCGATCGCTGGTCCTGCCCATGCAGAGAACACCCACCAAGAAAGACCAAAGGGAATGTACATGAGAGAAAACATATCTCCAACTGTTGCTCCGCCATTCGCTAAAGCAGGGCTGCCGAAGAAGCCAAGTCAGAACCGTAAAGCTAAAAGTCCACCGAAACTCTCAACAACGGCCTCAGGAAATGATAAAACCCAATAAACAATGTATGTTAGATAATAAATGGGATTTCTTCCAATGCTTGGAATTTCAGATAGTGGAGAAAAGAGGAGATCTCCAATACCATATGCTAGAACGTATAGCCCTAAGCCAAGAGTAGAAGCAACAGGGCTAACTCCAAACCTCTCTTGGATTCCTTCTTCGGCTGTTGCATAGATGGGGCCGGCGCAATATACTGTCCAGGTGTAGAAGCAAAGGACAAAAAGAACGAAATATCTCTTGGAGCGGGACCAATTCTGGGGGTTGGCTGGATCATCGGTTGTATACCAGTCAACAAGAACGATACCATCGGTTGTCTTCTGAGGGCTAATTGCAATCGATTTTGTACGCTGCAATTCGAGTTCTCTTTCGGCGTGCAGTCGATCGTTGCTGTATGGTGCCGTATGGACGCTTGTTATTGTCCTTGTTCGTCGAAGGCTCTCTATATCATCACCCTCGCGACTAATCGATCCCGAGATTTCTGAATTTTGCCCCTCGACCAAGTCAGAGAGCACTCCATCTATGTTGCGAGGCTGGTGCTGATTATTCCACTTCTCGCTTTGTTTGAGTTGAGCGATATACTCTTCGGGAAGCTCAAAGCCCTCCTTCTCTTCTGGATATTGAAGAATTCTGTTTCGTGTAATCAGTCGAAGTGCCTGGCCGAGAGGCGCTTCTCTGATAAGATCCAGCATATTGGATATAAAATCAGTAATATCCTGTAATGAAAAGATTGGATATCAGATTTGTATGAGTCCTGTGATCTTTATTTTTTGCAAGGTGAAGGAACTGAATCGAGTGAATATTTATCGATAATGATAATATTCGTCGATAGCGATGAATAGTATTTGTCAATAATGGTGAATTGTAATTCAAACCCAGCTTTGTTCCTTCTGCTATGTATAATCAAGGGAAATGGCAGTGTTTGAATCAATTACTTTCGGCCATTAGTAAAACGAGAGGGCCATCCAACTAATATATAGTGAAAAAACGCGTTGTGCACTCTGCACGCTACCAAATGGAAATAGAGTCCACAACAAGTTTTACAAAGAAAGATTACTGTACTGTTATTATCAAGCCTAATTCCTTGTTCTTTGGTATTGAGTTCTCATCAATTACCAAGCAGGTATACTAACCTTAAAAAAGTAATTTGTTGTTGTTCCAATTTCCTGGTTCCAGAAAGCTTAGCTAATAAGCCAGTAGCAAATGCCCTAAAAGCTCCTAAATCCAGACGCCATCAAACTAATCGCCCGACCATGGATAATGATATCAACCCAACCCCTTGGGTTTGTTAGCGGTACAAAGCTGCACGTTAATACGATCTGGGCAATCGAAATAGTTCCTGCCTGGCTTTCAGGATTCTGCGATTCGGCAGCTATACTAAAATTTGATAATTACAAATTAGAATTTCCAGTTTTGGAATATTCCATTTATAGTAAGGCTGGCTTGCTGCACTTGCCGTCCCACTACAGAGTACAGAGTACGGATTGGTGTGCCCATAATGGAGATTCACTCCGTGCTTGGCATGATTTCATCGCTTTGTCTTTTCAAGGCCATGACATAGTAGCGGCAAGACCGGCAGTTAGCTTACATAAATATCGAGAGCGAGGGAGGATTTGACAGCAGTTACAAAGAGGCATAGAAGTATTGACCAACTAGTCTCCCAATATTGACAAGTAAGCTTCGTACTAAGCAAGTCTTTCTTGATTCATACATACATACATACAATGTCATCCCACTGCAACACTATCGCCTTACTTTTACTAGCATCGTAAAGCCAAAACAAAAAAACCTGAGGATGGGACAAAAGACGCTTAGATAATAATGAGACCGTTCGGTTGAAGGATTCAGCTCGTCGCCTACAGCATCTCGGCATATTTCTCCAATCCTTGCCCTATAATATTGATAAATGGCCATTGAACATTGTGCTTGAATAGACGCGCCCAAAGCCGCAGCACTGCTATGCCAAGCGTGTATGGTTGTGTAACATCAATGGCCGTATCATTACTCGCGATATCAGCGTCCAAATACGACAGTGCTTCTTGAATAATGGCACTGACCCAATGTAGAATGCGGTCCTCATTTTCTATGTCGAGTGAAACAATTAACATTAAGCTGTCAGACGAAGGGTGCAGGACCTTACCGGTCAACAACTGAGAACTTTGTGATTGAGATAATGAGCACAACCATTTACTCAAAAACACCGCGCACTCTAGACTGGAAAGAGAATGCCGGACGCTCCAGAAGAACGCTTGAGAACGTGCAACACTATCAATCCCAAGTCGAACTGGGATACTGAGTGCGTGTGTAGAAAATATTAAAGCCGGGATCAAGAAGCGACCGCGCGTGGGAGAGGGAGCCATCGCGAAAGCAGTAGCGATCCGCGACGGGTCTCGGGTCTCAAGGGCTCGGTGAGGACCCAAATTAAGGCATGCACGAATGTATGCAAGACCAAGCAGAGCGCTAGAAGTGAATGGGATTGGTCCATTTTCATTTGATGGGTCGAGGCTAGATTCTGGAGCTTGTTTCCAAATTGAGGTCCATGAGCGCAGGGCGCGCCTATGTATAATGTTAATATTCGATTACTGTCAGATATCCCGAAGTATCAACTCTTAATAAACTATATAGATAATACTCACTCGATCTTTTCTGATTCTTCATCTGGCAAACTAGTTGAATAGGCCAGAGTGGAAAGAGAGAGCTCTCTGACGAGATGCATTCTCTGAAGTAATCCATGAAGAAGGACATAATTTCCGAGAGGCGCTGGTACAGGATCAATGTTAGCATTCCCGTCCGTGGTTGTAAGCAGAAGAGACAACGCATTCTGGAAATAGAGCTGCTGTTTCTTTACGTCACATCGCACAGCCCGCCACTGAGCCACAGTAGGGGCATTCCACTCTCTTGTCGAGCAAGGCAGGCGCAGGTGGATCTCGTTGCTTCGTAGGGCAGGGTATACGTTATATGCAATGGAGTGAACGTGAACGAATGTGAAAGAAACAAGTTTGGTACGCCTCACGGACTCTTGATCCGCCCAATCAATCCAAGATTGGTGTGCGTCTATTGAGTCATTCTCCAGCGTCTCCCTGAGCCCTATATCCCGAAGGCAGTGAACAAGGATGTTTTGGAGACTCAATGCTTCATTCAGTAGCTCTAAACTTTCCCAGGTAGCGTAACCCATGAGAATTAGCAGGCAGCGGATTGTTTCCATTTTTTCATGCACCGTTGGATGCAGAGTCTCCGAAAGGTCCAGTCTTGAAGAAAATCTAGCACCGGGAGTCGAGCATGAAGGCGGCTCGAAGATTTGGTACCTTAAGTTCAGAGATGGCAGGGATGACCCGGCTCCTCTGTTGAGCTCTGACCCCCCTTGCCCAAGCTTTGATAACACAATTACTTTCGCAGCACGAAAAAGACTTTGTGAGTTTCGATGCTCGAAGCAATATTGGGCCCCTGTGGCACATATCGCTAAGATGAGCTCAATAGGATGATTAGCCAGTCGGAAAGTGGGTGCGTGAAGAAATTGGAGGTGGGAATGAAATCCCCCAAAGAAGGAGACAATATATCTATTTAAGGTATGCCTAGACGGTAAGGTGAAGTCTGGAAGAATATCTCGATATTTTTCCAGATCTGCATTGAATCGCGCTCGCACATCCGAGCTTACCTGTGATAAGAAAGGATTGAAGCTTGAATCGCGAGGATCTATAGACAAATTTAGTTCTAGTTATTCCGTAACGCACATCAACGTGTATCCTGTAATTGCTGCGAAGAAGACGCAGAAGGGTGAGAGGTTGGGCTCGTTGGTACTTGATAGGGAAATAGAATACCTTTGTCTGATATAGTGCTCAGTGGCTGGTCACCTTGTGGTACCGAGGGGGGCCATGACCCAAAAGGAGAGTTTGGGCAAGGTTCGTTAGATGATGTGAGATTATAATTAAGATCTCCTTTGTCATAGCGTTGCTCATCAGCTTTGCTGACCTCAAATTCATGCCGTAAATCGGGGGGTGTCCATTCAGCTGGAAGTCCTATGCTACTAAGGAAACTGGCGAATTCTTGAAAATGATTTGTGTCATCATTGAAGAAGCCAAATGACGCCTCTTTAAAATAGTCAGTGGGCGTTTTCTTTTCTATTGGTTCCGAAATCATACCTGCACTTAAATAATCTCCCGTGTCACCACCGTTTTGAGGTGTAAGTTGTGAATGCTGTTCGATCTCTTTCTCGTTAAATGTTACGTGATGAATTGGCCTCGAACTCCGCGATCCTGTGCCTACAGCATCGGATCCATTATGGGGAAATGCCGCCTCACTTTGAAGCTGGGAGGGCCATTGGTTCTCAGTACCCTGACCAGAGCTAGGTGCAATCCAATGGGCAACGGAAAGACCTACTTCGCTTGCAGCCTCTGCAAGCGCCGGCGATGAGATATTTACATGTTCAGCTGCTGAAGACTGGTGGCGAGCTGACACTCGTTCGTTTTGACAGGATCTGTCGTGTTTGTGCGCAAGCCTTTCATGGCGAGTAAGCAGGTCGCGACGGGCGAAAGCCGTACCGCAGTGACAGATGTATGGTTTATCTTTTGTATCTAGAACCACAATTAGTTTTTGAAGGTCATTATTTCAGCCATCAAGCTGAGTAATTATATTCCGCCGTGGGCATTTGCTCACGAGTGCGAATATGACGCTGCAGGTGCTCCGCGCGCTTAAAGCTCCGTCGACAATACACACAGAAATTCCGCCTCGTTGCGATAGATTGGCAGTTCTGTTGGACTTGATGGCTCTCGTTGGAGCGGTTTGAGATTGAAGATGTCATTGTGCTGTGGAGATGCATGGAGATGGACAGGAAGTGGTTAGTGCCTCTCCAACTGTAAGTATGCATGGATGAGGAATGTTTCCCCCTCCGCTTGGGGCAACCTTATTAGCTATGGAGGCGAATGAGCCTTACTTACTATATTGGCCTTAGGCGGCTACTCTGTAACGCCCAGCCCATTATCCCGTATAGGAAAGGCTTTGTGGCTGGGCACGAGCAATTAGACAACAGAGTTGGCGAGACTTGGTTATGCACTATGTTAAGAACCCACTTTGATACATCCCCACCGCGTCGGATATGTTTACTGCAAGTAATTATATGATGAATTTGACTACTCCGTATAGATGAATAGATTGAACTTCTTATTAGCTTAACTTTACACATCCCTTTTCGCACCTTTGGATTGGCGCGTTTAGGTGCACATCCACTTTTTTAAAGGTTTAAAACAAGAGACTCTGTCAATAGCATCTATAATAATGTCCCTGAAAATGAATGAGACGGTTTCCTGTGGTGGCAGTAATCGCTGGCGCGGGCGGCCATAATCGGCGTCATACTGCGTAAAGTATATGAAACCTTGAATAGCGAAGAACGGATTGGTAATTGAAAATTGACATTCTACCAGAAATGGGTGCCGCAACAGCCAAGGCATTGCAACAGTTGGCTACACACGAATTGCTATTACTGATATCAAGGAAGCCGGCGTGTCGGAAACACGATTTAGCATTAATAGTGTACATCCTGGTACTCGAGTTTTCGCAAAACCGCCGACACTACCAATGAAGCTTTTGTTGCGTCTTTTATAGACGAGATTCAAGAAGAGTTTCGCTACATTGACTATGTTGCCTGTTGGGCCGGAGTTCTGTACGCTTCTGTATCCTCAACTAAGCTCTCAGTCAGATAATCTGACTAGATTAATCATGCCAACAAAAGGCCCTCTGAACTAGGTCCGCGAGCGGAGCTAAAGCGAATGATCAAGTAAGATCTGATACAAATTGTAGGGTAAGATCCATATAAGCCGAGTACTTTTCGAACTAGCGGTTTGATTGGGGAGCGATTGTAAATACCGCAGGTAAACCCGGGGATAGTAGGGCGCCTTGCTGCACGTGAATCCAGTCTCTCATCAATTATCTCACGTATCGTTACGTTCTGTTATTTAATTTCATTATTTCTTTGAAGTCACTGAAGATGGTCACTAGCTACTTACAAAAAATCTGCTATTACTAACCTGCTTGTCCGGTCGGAATTGTACCGGCATACTGCGCTTTTTAATCTGCCATCATTGAGATGTTTCGCTGTAGCACAATTTATTATTCATTGCATAGGATCTGAGTGAATCGCGTGAGTTCTGGCGTGAGATAGGCGCCAATGACAACCCATGCTGAAGTCAGGCAACTCCTCCGGCGGGCATAGAAATTTCACCAATGAAACGGGTGGGACAACCACATGAAGCCCACATGAAGTTGAGGGTGCAGTCTTATTTCTCTGCTCAATACAAGCACCTTGTATTGAAGTACATGCATTAATTGTGGACGGAGTTACTTTCAATTGAACGTTAGTGCAGAGAGAATGCAGGGCTTTGATACAGTACAGTATGATCTATATCGGTCAAGTCTTCGTTGCCGTGTCTACAATATATGACTCAGCTAAATTCCCTTCAACTCGAAAACTTCTCTTTCCAATTAAATGCCTTTTCCCACGAATACCCAGCACGAAGAACCTTGTCTTCCTTCCACAGTCCACCGACTATCTGCATGCCAACTGGAAGGTGTAGATGCGGCTCTTCTGTTGAACGCGCGAAGCCAACAGGAATAGTCATAGCTGGGTGACCAGTAACATTGAATACCGCAGTATTGATGGTAATTCCCATGCTTGGCTTGAGAGATTCTATCGGCGACCCTCTCTTCCCATGTCGCGGCGCTACAGTTGGCGCAGTGGGCATAAGAAGCACATCGTACCGCTCGAATACTTCCTGGTAGACATCACGCAGCTGCCGTCCTAGGTTTACTGCTTTTCCATAGAGTCCTGGAAAGCGGTCAGCGAGATACAGTCCATTGATGATAACGTTTTTCGTAGCTGGAAAACCCCTTCGAAAGCTTTCCGTCGTCCATGGAAGCCGACCACACTCCAGCTCAGTAAGATACAAGCCTCTTCTTCCGTGTTGATGTCCAACAAGATTCTGTGATCCGGCAATTCGCTGTTGGATAGTCCAAAGTGATGGGCCGCGTAGGTGAGCTGGTATTGATACCTCTTCGACTGTCGCACCAAGTCTCTCAAATCTATTAGCTGCCTCAATTACCACTTCTCGAACTTTTGGATCCACTAAGGGGTGGTTTATTCCTTCAGTAAGTATTCCAATCTTAAAATTATCCAGTTTACCGTGGAATGCCTGCATAGATACGGCAAAGTTCGTCGAGCCGTGTGCTGCCGCACCTAGGGACCGGTCGTCAATTCCATCGTAGCCGCTTATTGCATCAAGACAAAGCGCGGCATCGAGAACACTCTTAGCAATGGGGCCCGCATGATCATTGATAGCATCGCCGCTACTAATACCTGTGTATGGAACTAATCCATGAGTAGGCTTAAATCCAACGCCTGTCATACTATATTAGATATTGGGAGTACCAGAATTCAGTAGTCTACTAATGCTCACATCCACAGAAAGCTGAAGGAATTCTGATGCTGCCACCTTGATCCGTGCCGATGGCGATGTCAACAAGACCACCACCGACGACCGCAGCCCCTCCGGAAGTGCTGCCTCCAGCTGAGAAACCCACAGCAAATGGATTGTCGACTGCTCCTTGAGCGCTAGTAAATGAGGAGGTTGAATGGCACAAATTCTCACATGTGGTTGTCCCAACCACGTCTCCACCAGCGTCAAGCACTCTCGTTACGACAGTGGCGTCTGTTGTGGGAGTCCAGGGAGGGAAAATATCCGTTCCATAGAGTTGTGGGACATCTGCTACAGCGATGACATCCTTGAGACAGACCCTTTTGCCATTTAGAAGCCCAGCTCCAGCACCTCTGATGAGAAATCGATGTGCCCAAGCTTGACCTGAGAATTGATCTTCTGCAGATGGGCGATATATGTCTACTCGTGGGTAGCGAATTCTATCAGGAGTGGGTTGGTAATCTGGTAGCTGTTGGATCTCCTCCGCGCAGTCGTGAACAGCTGCAAGCAATTCGTGGAAATCATCCTCTTCCTCTGAATCAAGAGAGACCCTCAAGATATCCAGAACATCCTGTACATCCTTTTTCTCCACGGGATTGCCTCTAGTGCTGGTATTAGCTCCTTTCTAAAATTTGGCAGAGCTAATGTTATCTTACGAAGATATAGATGTGAATAGAACCGACATGTTCTAGTTGTGCTAAATTAAATCCCAGTCCAACGATTAAGCGACAACGAGAAAGAAGATGTGGTAACAAACCTGGGCTATAGATCAGAGAGCATTTTATATGATAAGCAGGCATCTTCTGGCGCCATAAACTCGGATGAGAACCCTATAATAAGAGTTCAAATAACGCTATTCCGGAATTAGATACAAGCATCTTCCTTGAGCCCAGTCTATGCGTTCACCTACGGGGCCTGAGGAGATCGGCTAGAGCAAGCCCCACAGTTCTCCAATAGTTGGAGACATGACTCCAAGAAGGGTCAAAAAAGTATGATACCAAGAATGGAAACAGGAGAGAGAATTATTTCCAGTTCAGGGGGTCCTGGCATTAGTATGATGCGCGAGATTATTAGGCATTATTAACTATATTTCTCTCCGTTGATGGCGGACTTTGCAACTTCCGATTTGCAGTAGCATGAGTGAGAACAAATCATGTTTTCAATGATAAATTAAATATATTCTAGCACTGGATATACCTGTCTAAAGTGCCATATTTCATTTTTATTTTTTATATTCCATTATCGGCACAACTGAATCAAAGCGATTCAAACGGCTACTACTGGGAGGGTTTATGCTCGACTATCGAATAGTGATGGCGCCTCTTGATCGTTTTAAGTGCATAGAATGAGCATGTTCAATTGCCGTTGGCTCTGTAAGATTATTCACAGCGCGCTAGTTCTAGGTACTTTAATCATCGCAGAGGCAACGCTAGTCTCCAAAACTCACAGCGGAGTCTCTGACGCACTCGGGAAAATATGTCTGGAGGAGCATTATTAGTAAACTTTGCGTAGGAATTCACCAGCCATGTTGAGGTTATTTTCTACTTATATTAAAAAATACTATCCTTGCATGGAGCCAGCCAGCAGTTCGAAAATCGACAGCGCCTTTCCCTCTTCTAAAAATTTGAAGGTAATTTTCATCGATTTCCTGAGAAAATTCGACACATTCATCGCTTCCGAGCACCATCTCGATGTGGCCAATTCCGCAATCTATCTCCTCTGTCTTAGCCATATCCAGAATGAATAGAATATGAGAACGGAAATTGCTTTATTCATAACAAGTTTTAATGTGTATTCAAAACGGCCAGCTGAAAGCTCAATAGGAAATGTAAATCCTGAGGTTGATCTTTCATGTAAAGATAAAGATATCATCAAAATTCAAATAAGTGATCCATTTCTGGAGTAATATGGGCAGATCAGTATCGAGACCTAGGTGCCCCGCATCCGGCACCCAATTCAGTGTAAGCAGCTCCTTCAAATGTATTACTATTACTGCGACATTATGCCCAAGCCATATTTCAGCAACTAGCTTTCCTAAACCTCTACGAAGGCATTGATAGCTTGTAGTTATAGTAGCACTCCAACATGGTGGAGACCTTAGACCTGTCGGAGTAGTTGGAGGCGAATTTTGCGGCGTGAATTGGAGATAAACAAGAACTTCAAACATTATGTCATTAAAATGAAGTTCGCAAGATATCGATGTACACACTAGACTAGAATATCCTATTCAGCTAGCAATTTTTGATTTATGGCTTACAACTCTAAGATTCGAGATTGAAGGAATTCATGAAATGGACAGCCAACTAACAGAGTGCGCAAATGATATATACATGGCTTATTTATTGAGAGATAAACAAGGTTTTCCATGAAGCTTGTGGTTCATTATTCCCCAGGGGCCATGCGTCATAATAAAATATGCTTACATGAAAAGAGAAAACGTGTTGAAATTCCATGTCCTTCCTTTTTAAATGTAATGAACATTGATTTGAACTGTTTATTTATTTTATCTTTTCGAGAAAGGAAAAAGGTACAGCGCTGAGGTTTTATTCCTCTGTGTAATTTGATAACTCACTATGTGCATTTAGAAGATAATAAAAAAAACCAAGCAGATAGTCTCAGTCGAGCTTCAGTCAGGATTTATCAATTACAAAAGAAGGCAAGTCGCACTTTACTTATATGAGATAAGTAATAAATTTATAAAATCAACCTAAATTTTATTATATATAGAGGTAAATTTGGTCAAGTGACCATGGCGATAAAAAGCGCGTGGTGGCAACAAAAGGTGGAAATGGTAAACCTGCGACCTTTCATTGGTCCCGTGTGTCACCGGCATGAGATACCGCAGTGCACATTTGCACATGGACCCATGCATATTACATTGCCATTATTCATTTTATATTTGGGCTTCCTGCTTCTCCAGTTGATCGCCTGCTGTGGCTGGCATTGAAGCCCCAGGAACAGCAGAGTTTCGTTTCTTGAAATCATCGGATATATATCCCATGGTCACAAATTCAACACCGTCGTGTCGCATGAAATGCTCTATAAGACTGAAAATAGATATTAGCGTACATGAGTATCAATTAAATGTGATCCATACGAAGGCTGTTATTACTCACCGTTCATGCATTAAGATAACTTGTGGCCGTCCTGAAACGTCAGGGTGGCACGTAATTGGAAATATGAACTCATCATACTCTCTGTAGCAGTAATCGAATGTGTCTCTCCAAATATCTTCCACGTCACGGGGATTGACGTACCCATGGCTATTAGGGGCAGCTTTGATAAACATCATGGGTGGCAAGTCATCGATATACCAGTTCGCGGGAATCTCTACAAGTCCGGTTTCCTTGCCACCGACCAGTGGTTTCATCCATTCGTTTGGGTGTTTGCTGTAGTCGATCTTCGTCCACGAGTCACCTGTCCGAAGATAATACGCCTGACAATCATGATGACTAAGACTATGGTCGTACTCGATCCCATAGTCTAGTAGCAGTTGCGCCCCTTCAGTGCTGGCCTCCCACCAAGGTGCAACACTACCCTTAGGAGGTCTACCACAAAATTTGGTTATTTGTTTATATGTCTTATGGAGAACGATGCGCTGCTGTTCCAGCGTCATATCTGCTGGATTCTCATGCGAGTAGCCGTGCAAACCAATTTCATGACCGGCGTCTCGTACTGCGGCCATTTCCTGAGGAAATGACTCAAGAGTGTGGCCTGGAATGAACCATGTTGCTTTGATGTTGTATTTCTCGAACATCTTCAGCATGCGTTTTGTACCAACAGTGGCGGCAAAAATACCTGTTCAGGATAGTTTAGCAAAGTTGTAGTTTAAAAAAGAAGAACTCGGTCTCAGTCGTGCCTCTACTGATGTCGTTTGTCGAATCCTCGCCTCCATAAGAGCCCAGCCATCCGGCGACTGCGTCAACATCCACGCCCCAGCTCACCAAGACACGCTTCTTTCCCATATTTTAATGTTATATATGAGTTAATTTATCACGGCTTCCAAGAAGACAACATATGAAATCCACTCAAAGTCAACGAGTAACAAAGTTGGCGAGTACAAGAGATAAACTTACTACGTACGCATATGTGTAATTACACACAGATGAGGATGCATCACGTACTTTGAACAATTTATTCTCAACAATAGATGATTCGTGAGGGCCAAAGACTAATTCAGCTCAACTGTTGGTTTAGTAACAATCTCCATGTTAACTAATCTTCTCAGACTACAACTACTCCAATCCTGATTATGGAGACAGGAGGTGGCTGATTTGGCCCACATCTTCGTCGGGGTAGCGGGGCTCAACTCCAACAGTTTTGCACGGCCTTCTTCAAAAGGCCGATAAACGACACAAACTGGAAAAGAAATGAATTCTAAGAATTCGATGAAGAATTTCTACGTTGTTTGCCTGACAAATCTTAAATCATTATACATGATTCTCCGCAGCGATGATTAACGGATTACTAAACTTCCCAAGATGACAACAGCAATGATTCCATACATATCGTTGGAGTACTCAGGCTGGTTTGAGAACAATTGGCATGTTAAGCAAATCAGGTTATGGTTCGATTAATATATATTGTTATTATTGCTGCGCTCCCCAATCAATGGTCAAGCTTGAAGAAGTATCAAATCTTTCATTATTTAGAAACGTAATTGTCTTTCTCAATATACCAAGCGCCATCTCTCTATTGTCACGTGAGTGATACTGCCTTGCGTTTCATAATGGCCTCCTGGGACGAATTGCTTGAGCGCAATCGGTGTGTCAAGCTTTTTTTAAGTTTTTAAGATCAAATTCAATACTAACCTAACTTAGTACATACTCTCACACAGCGCATACTCCTATGCCTAATCTCTCTGAATTCAAGCCATCGCCAATCATTATTTGTTGGTATTCTAGAGGCCTGTCTGCTGTGATAAGACGCTGAGATGAGATGGATAGTTTGCTGCATCGATCTTCGCGTTCCTGTTCAAGAGTTCCTCAACATTACCTCAGATGGTACGAATTATATCGCTGCATTCAGAACTGCTGATTCGATATCTGTATTAATATGTTTGACAGAAGCTTTCATTATCCGAAACTGTGGTGGCAGAGTTAAACCTAATATAAATGATTTGATCTTCATGGAGACAACGCAGGAAAGAGTTTTGCAAGAGATTATTGTTATTCATCATACAGGTAAGTATTTAACTCTATGTCGAGTATACCTCCTTACAGATGAATTTCTCACAAATTACTTAGATTGTGGGTATACATACCACACTGACGAGGGCCTCAGAGAAAAGTTGAAATCCAAGCACCCCCATCTGACCAAGGACGTCGATCAACTAAGTTGGGACACTTTTGGTTCTAGCGAGAGGTGAGTTTAGAAAATTATCTTAAGTTAAAGGAACATCCTTCAACATTCAATATACTGACTAAGGTCATATTTGAAGGCTTGAAGACAGTGTCCGAGAGGACCTACACATCGTGAAATCCCAACTATTTATTCGGCAGGAGCTTAGAGATAATGCGAAGGGATATATATATGATATCAAGACTGGAAAACTTACCTTAGTTTTGTAAAATGGTCCACAGCATAAGCGTACACAACCTAAACATTGGACAATTATTATGCGTGTAGTTTACAATATGCCACTTGGTATATGCATGTAGTTCTTTCAGTGTAGATTCCTATACATTACGACTGTGGTACCGTGAAATGTAAAACACCAGGACATATTGAGTCATCTGAGTTAGGAGGTGAATTATTGCTATCCTCACTTGAGTGAACCTTTTTGTATAGCAGACAGAAGAGAATGCAAGACAGAAATCACTAGCTAGACCCAAAGGATTAAGGTGAAACATGTAACTCATGATTTCTCCAGAGCGCCTCAGAGAGAAAGATGACAAGGTAACCAAAGGCAGACATAAATACGAACTAAACTTCAGGCACAGAGCTAAAGCAACTCCGTTAGGGATTGGAACGTATCGAACCTTATTCGACATCCGCAATGAGACACTGAGATAGACAAATGATGTCTTTCTATCAGGTCATTGCGTGTAATTGGCTCGAATCCTGATATAGCCAACAATGTCCCGGCCATGTTCATCTTCAAACACATATATTATCTGTAGAACAGTTAATATAAGCTGCATTAAGTTACGAGGTACCAAAAAAACACAGTTTTTCGTACCTTATGCGCATTCTCGTGAAGCATACGAATATTTCTATGAGGAATAATACGAATTGAGCCGGTTTCAATGTGGCGTATTTCGACAAAGTTCGGCTCAAATGCAACAATCCATGGGTAACTAAGCGCGAAGTTCTGAGGTGTTCCCTCCCAGTCAATGTATAAGTCAGGTCGAGCTCTCCAGCCGCTTCGGTTAACGAAGAATGAGAATTCAGAATAGTTTAGTAGAAAGTCTCCACCAACTCGCTCAATATGTATAGGTTTAGTGCCTTTCTTATGAGCAAACTCAAGAGTGGTATCCGCTTGGTCAAGGAGTGACTGAGTTTCGAGGGTGTCAAGCGATACAACTTCAAAACCCTGAGAAGATGCTACACAAAGCTCCGATCTAAGGAAATGTATCGATAGACATTTCTTTGGGATGTAAAATTCCTTCAAGAATCTAAGCCCACCAACCGGAGGCTCATCATCTATCATAAAACTTTTAAGTTCAAATACCTTGACTGTGGTTGATAGTGGTCCTGCCTTGACGCATGATACTATATGCTTTTTCATACAAATTCCGGCTTTGAAGAAACTGCATCGATTTTGGACGTTCTTTGGGCTCTTTTTGATGGCAATTTGCTTAGATCCAACGTTCGTAAGCGTATATAATTGTAAGGTCTTATTGGACAGCACGAGTAGCAGGTTGTACTCTTCTAAAATGTCGATCTGGGTAATCTTTCGACCTTCTGATATTTTTTGGGGTTTCTCTTCGTTATTCTCGCTGCAATATAAATAAATGCCATTATCTGTCCCATATAAAAGCTGGCGTCCATCGTCTATGAAATGCAATCAGTGAGATGAGATTGGCCTTTCATTAGACAAAATAGTCATACCAAAAGACGCGGCACAGTTGACTTTGTTATCGCTTGCGAAGAGTATGCTGGAAACAATGCTAGGGTGCAAAATTTCAGACTTGGTGTGAAGACGCTTCTGGGCGATGTCGATATGCTCTCGCCATCTCTTTTGATCTGCCCGGCTGGAAGCATATAGAGTCAACTCATAGCCTGCCTTGCCTAAATGATGAAAGGTTATTGGCCATATTTCGTTCTTCTTGGTATCGGCCCTGCTGGCTTTCAGGAATGGGATCAGAATAGATGAACGTTTTTCTCGTGGTGCAAAGATATCCTTCTTCATTTTGGGCATATCCAATAATGCGAGAGGAATTGGCCGGCGATAGACTTCAAATTCTTCATTTTTGTGATTCTTTTTGGTTTGAGTTAATAAAACGGCGTGATCGAACAGAAATGCGGTAATGTCTACGATGTCGGTAGGAGATCTCTTGAACTCGGCTGTGAACACTAGCTCTCGCTCGCCCTCATCAAGTCTTAAATCGACTATTTGGCTGGCTTGAAGCTGGAGCAATTCGCGAACCTTTTTCAGACCGAACCTATCTCCCTCTTGTACAGATTCATCGTTGAAACCTTGATCGATATCCTGACTCATGTTCAAGGATCTCACCGTGATTCGTCCTTGAGGATCACCCACCCTTCCAGTACAACTTAGCCGTCCTGTTGTTAGAATACGCATAAAAGAGAATGGATAATTGAGTCGGTAAATCAAGATCAGTTTGTCAATATCTACTATTATATAGCTTGGGTTAAAAGAATAGCTTTTGATATTCTAAACTTCTGTCTAGACGACGTGTTGGCGCAATTAAATGTAAAGGCTATTCCGTAACAATACGATCTAGCCATGTCAGCACCGATTTTTTAAGTACATATTAGGAGGCGCCGTTTTTTGAGCCTCCAGCGCTAATCGTAAAGGAAGTGGCGCAGCCCATTGCCGAGCACTATTGGCGATAAACCACGTGTTCACTAGAGGCGTCCTTTTCCGGATAAGGAAGGGGATGCTTGTTATGAAAGCACTGATTATGGCTTTAGTGCACACTGCCAGTTGATATGTGCTACATAATACGAGAGGTTCCCTGAAGCAATGACATAAGAGCTAACTAGTTGATAGAATATATTATCATACAGCGCAGATATAGAGCAATCAGCAATATGCAAGGAGAGTGAGAGCTTTATAGTGGCTGTAAGGGGTCAGGTGACCCTAAACCTTATCTTATAGTATATAAGATAGCATTAGCTCCTAGACTATAGTAGTAGTCATTAAGCCTTTCTTTATATTACCTTTAGTCCCTGTTTAAGATTATTGTAGTATAGAGATAGTCCTATATATAGTAGCAATTACTTTATGCTCTAGGATGCTCTAGGATGCATTAAATACTTAAATATATCCTTAGATTAAATCTTAGCTATGCTTTTAATCTTAACTATCTTTGGCCTTTTTAAATAAGTTAATTATGGCCTCTTGGCCTAAGCTTACTGCATCTTGCTTACTATGCCTTATAATAAAAAGGCTAAGAGATAGTTAATTTTATAATAAATAAAGATATTTTATATATAAAACTATTACTATATTAATTATAATATCTTTAGCTTTAGCTTTAACCTTAGCAGCCTAAGGCCTTGCCTATACCCTTGCAGTTAAGCAATCTGCCCTATTAATATTAAATATACTATCCTTATTTATACTAAGATCTTTAGACCTGCCTAAACCTCTATTAATAAGTAATTAAACCTTAATTAATAAAAATATATTATTATTAGTAAATCTTATTAAAATAATAACCTTAGCTAATTAGCTAAATTGTAGGTAAGATTATAAACCTATAGTAGAACCTCCTTTAATAAATAAATTAGTTATAAGACTAGCAATTGCAGAACTTATATTTAATATAGCTAGATTGGAAATTGCTAACTCCTTAATATAGGAGAATTAAAGTAATATCTCTTTTTTAATTTTGCCTTCTTAGAGTATTAAGGAATTATTCTTAATAGCCTACTTAAGGGCTTTTATTACCCCCTCCTTTATAAAAAGATACTTTAAGAGGATTTTCTATCTTTAAATAATATATTAATATTAGCTATAATAGTTAAAGATATAACCCTTTAAGTAATAATATTCCTTATTTAAAGATACTACCTTTTTAAATATATTAGAATTAAGTAAATATCCTCTAGCTATAGAATTAAATATTAATATTATAAGGATAACTGTAATATTAATACTATAGAATAATAAATAGTAAATATCCTAGTAGCCTTTAGTTACCCTAGGTATACTATAGCTAATAACTCCCTTAGTGTGACGAACCGTTATCTATATGGTTAGTATAAGTAGTAATTTCCAATTACCTGTTTGTGGGTGGTTTATTGGCAGTATAGCCAGGTTGGACTTGGGCAATGCATTATATATTATATAGTAATAAGAGAGTAGGTTAATCTAATCTTAATACTATACATCTGCATTATGCTATTGAGTTAATAATTAGCTATCTTAGCTATTTAATAAGTGACTGTTGAATTGTATATATAGTTATGTATTTACTTATATTTACTTTTAAGAAAGTGAATATCTTCTTATTTAGGTGACTGTTTATTAGTATTTACTTTTTAAAAAGTGAATACTTATGTAATTAGTTGGTTCTTCTATAATTACTCTAGCAATTGCCTTACCCTATAGGTTTCTTTAGGGGTTATTTATGTTAGGTTATAATATAATACTCCCTCTCTATTAGTCTTGTCTTTAAGACCTAGTTATTCCTATATAAGTATTGCAGGCCCCAGTTGCATTAGGTAAGTAACTTGTTTTCTGCATTATTTATTATAGCTAATTATATCAAAAAGTCTATGCTTAAATCTTATTCTTTATATTATTGGATATCTTAGCTGAATTTTATTTAGGCTATTGGTTTTAAGATTATTCCTTATACTTATTGTTTAGATAAGAAGATTAGTTATATGATTGTAAAGGGTATTGCTAATTGTGCTTATTGTTGTTCCTTAGGTTATATATGCGATAGTTCTTGTATCTTAATATCTAGTTGTATGTAATTATTCCTTTCCTTAATTCTTATTTTAATCTTATCTTAGTTAATTATATTACTAAGAAATTAAAGCACTTAGAGCATTAAGAGGAACTAGCTAAGGAGGTTCTTTTAGAATGTTATTATTAATAGGTTAAGTAATAAAAGCAGGTAGATAAGGCCTTAGCCTGTCTGATGCATTTGTATAAGCTTTGTTATATACTTTGCAATTATGGTATAAAGATAGTAAAATATAGGTTAAATATTAAGGAGATAGAGGAGGCTGATTATTATGAGGAGGAGGAGCAGCAGGTAGAATTAATTTATATTTAGTGTAAGGAGGCGCAGCTCCTTTATAAGGTGCAGTCTATAAGCAAGGTTAGCATGCCTGATTTATTGTCTTTTAATTTATTATTTTTAAGGATTAGTGAAATTTCTTTAGCAGGTCCTTTAAATTTTCTAGGTGCTCTTTAGGTTCTTAGCTGTTTTTGCTATTGTTATATCCTTTCTATTAGATTAAATATTCTAGCGTATGGGTTTCTAGATTTAGTCTTATAGCAATAATTAATTTAACTTTATATTTAATTTTATATCCTTATATTATAATTTTGTTATAAATTATTTCTCCTGTATCTTTATTAACTAGGGCTTTTTCCAGCTATAAGATGTATTTGACTCTGTAAGCTAGATTTCTGCGTTTCTCTGGTGCTACTGGTATGTTAATTTTATAGTTAACTTCTCTTACTTTTTTTAAAATTTTATAAGGTTTAATTTTCTTAAAATTAAGGCTGTTGTTAGGTTGTGGTGATTAAATTATAGGCCTGATGTTATTTTATTAGCGTTTGGGTGTATATTAAAGCAAGTAGACTATATCCCCTTCTTAAAGAATTAATCCCTTAATTCTTCCTTAGTCAGCATATTCCTTTATTTTCCTTTATATAAGTTTAAGTTATGCTTTTACTAATTTTTGCAGCTTAAGGATGTCTTTAGTAGTAATGTATGCCTTATCTGCATTAGGTCCTTTTTATAGTACTTAGTATGCTTATAGTATAAATCTATAGTTTAACTTAAATAGTATTTTACCTATGGATTTTGATGCTATGCTATTATAATATAGCTGTGCTATAGGTAATTTTTTAACTTAATTATTTTATTAATAGTTAATATAGACTTATAGGTATCTTTTAATAATTTAATTAACTCTTTCTATTTATCTATTTATTTAAGGGTGATAAGCGGTGTTTAACTTATAGTTTATTTTTAGTTTGGCTATAAGTTCTTGCTAGAACTTGGATGTAAATGTTGGTCCTCTATTAATTATTAGATCTTCTAGTAGTCTATAGTTTGCTATAACTATTTATTTATAAGTATATGCCAATTCTTCTGCTGTATGCGTTTTCTTATAGGGCAAGAAGTATACTATTTTTATAAGTTGGTTAATTATAACTAAAATGCTATTATAGATATATCTTATTAAAAGTTCTTTTAATAGTAGTAGTCTAGTAATATAGTCTATTATTATTAAATCTTATAATTGTTCTGCAATTAGTAGCAGTTATAAGGTCTTATATAGCTTATATCTTGTATCTTTAGATTATTAGCATAAGTTATAGTATAAAATAATATATTATATATATTATTTAATTCCTATAAAAGTATAATATTATTAAACTTATTGCTTGGTTTTTATAATTCCTTTATATCTATATAGCAGGTGCTTATAGATTAATTTAACTATTTTTTATTATAGTTCTTTAGGTACCTATACTTTACCATTTAGCATAGGGCATCTATTATCTATAGTAACTTCCTCTAGAAATTAATCTATATTCTAGTTTTATATATATTTTTTTATAGCTTTAAGCATAAGGTTATTTTCTTCTACTATATATATAGCATTAATATATACTTGCTTATAATTGCCTTTATTATTTAGTCTTAGCAGTTATATAGTAACTTCTAGTGCTTCTTAAAAATAATCTAGCTATCTGCTTAAAGCATTAGCGCAACTATTCTTAGTTCCTTTACAGTATATAATTTTATAATTAAAGTCTAAAAGGTATTTAACATATCTAATCTATCTTTTAAAGAGTATTTATATTATAGTAAAATAAATAATATTCTTATAATCTATAAAGACTTTAATTTTATATATATTCCTTTAGCAATAGTATTGCTATTTTTTAAATACTTATATAATTACTATAAATTCCTTATTATAAATAAGGTAATTAAGTTCTGCTTTATATAGTTTCTTTAAAAAAAATGCTATTAGTCTAAGCTTTTTATTTTTATCTTATTATTTAAGTACTCCTCTAATAGCGAAATCTAATGCATTAGTTTTAATCTTAATGGATTTGCTTGGGTTATATATTATTAGTACTAGTTCGCTAGTGATAGTGTTTTTAAGTTATTAAAAAGCATCTTATATATTTAGTAGCTATATAAATATTTTTCCTTTTTTAATAAGGTTAGTTAAAGGTATAGCTATTTTAGCAAATCCTTTAATAAATTATTAGTAATAGTTTACTAATCTTAAGAAGCTTTATACTTCTTTAATATTTTTTAATAGTTTTTATTCTTAAACTGCTTTAATTTTATCTAAGTTTATATAAACTTCTTTTAATATTATAATATATCTTAAGAATTTTACTTCTTATATATAAAATTAGCATTTCTTAAGTTTAACTAAAAGATTTACATCCTTTAGTTTTTATAGTATCTAGTAAATATATTTTTTATACTTTTTTAATAATTTTAAAAAGATAAGAATATTATTAAGGTATATAATAATAAAATTATTAAGGTATTTCTTTAATACCTGGTTAATTATTTATTAGAATATTACTAGTATATTAGTTAATTTAAAGGGCATGATTAGATATTTGAATAACCTATAGTATATTTAAAATGCTATTTTTTATTTATCTCCTTTTTTAATTTAGATTAAATTATAAGCTCTTTTTAAGTCTAAGGCTATGAAAATTATTACTTTTATAAGTTAATCTTTAATTTTTAATATAAAAGGTAGTGGCATTTAATCTTTTTATATAATTTTATTTAGTTATCTATAGTTAATAATAAGTTATAATTTTCTATTTTTCTTAAGTATAAATATAACTAGGTATCTTGCTAAGGATATTAATACTTAGATATATCTTTTTTCTAGTTATTTTATAAGCCATTCTTATAATGCCTTTAGCTTTATTCTGCTAAGGTTATATATTTTATAAAACTTAGGCATTATCCTATCCTTAAGAACTATTTTATAATCTTATTATATATATAGTAGTAATCCTATTTCTAGGACTTATTTATATAATTTCTTATACTTATAGTATTATTATAATACCTTAGTAAGTAATTCTTTTAATTTACTATTTTCCTCTTTCTTTTTAGCTTTTTTTAATATATTATTAAGGGTTTATAATTTATTTTATAAAACTGCAATTATTTTATATATATATACCTTTTTTACTTTTTCTCTTTTATTATAGTATTATAGTAGTATTATTAATTTTTTTAGATTTTATATAATTTTCTTTTATTTTTATATTTCTTTATTTTTAAAGGTAGCTAGTTCTTCTAGCAATATATTGTCTTATTATTCCTCTTAAGTAAATTATAACTTTAATTAAACTGATTAGATTAAGCCATCAGCCTAGCTTAATATACACTCTTTTTAATTAATTATTAAGTTACTTATATAAAGCTATAGGAATTCTAAAATAGCATTATACTTAAGTAGATTATAAATATTAAACTAAATTAACTTAGTTTATTTATTAATTATAACTTTAAGTTAATTAGTCTCTTAGTTAATAAGTCTATTATTAAACTTTTCCCCCTTTAGGTTATAAAGGTATATGTTTCTTGCCTTTTTATTTTATAGTAGTTTAAGATTATTAATAATTCTCTTGCTAAGTAAGTTGCATCTTAAACTACTATTTATATAATATTATATAGCAATTCCTTATATATATTTAGTTATTATAAGCTTTATAGCTGCTGGTTTTATTATATTAATCTTAACTATAGTATAGGCTTTCTATAAGTCTATTATAGTAAAGTATTTATTATAAAGGTCAATATTAATATTATCTAATAGCATAGCAATCTATTATACCTTATTATAAAAGTTATTATAGCATTTATACTAATAGTAGTTTAATATTAAGGCATAATAGCTAGTAAGTTAATAGTATTATTTAATATACTTCTAGTTTATGCTATTGCATCTATTTAGTTATATTCCCCTTATATAGGTTTTAAAGTTATATCCTTTATATATAAGGGTTTTAATAATAATTTATAAGGCTATTTATTATTCTTAGTATATAATATATTTATTAATATTATATTTTATCTATTTAAGTTGCCTATATATAGGTAGGGCTAAGTTTTTATACTATTTAATAACCTTATCTAGTATATATTTTTTATAGAAATAGTTAAGATATTTTTATAGTTCTTTTTTTATATAATCTTCCTTAAAGAGGTAATAATAATTTTAATAATCTTCTTTCTATTTAAGGAATTATTATATAGTTATAATAGGGTAATACTTATATTCTTTAGGATATTCTAGTATGGTTTTCTATAAAGGGTCTGGTAAGCTTGCTATGCTTACTAGGCTTTTGTTGTCTAACTTGTTTTCTTTTAGTTATTGTGTTAGTTATTCTAGGTTGTTATTGTTAATTCTTTTGTTATTGAATTCTTTATTAAGTGGTTGTTTATATATAGTTATAGTGGCTATAGTAATTTTCTTAGGTGGTTTTAGATACTATCCTGCTCTATCCTTTGCATCCTTGTAGGTTAAGCAG
This sequence comes from Trichoderma arundinaceum, assembly GCA_025919625.1. Classification (NCBI taxonomy): domain Eukaryota; kingdom Fungi; phylum Ascomycota; class Sordariomycetes; order Hypocreales; family Hypocreaceae; genus Trichoderma; species Trichoderma arundinaceum. The sequence continues at coordinate 191,657 of JAMQTF010000024.1, forward strand.
TTGTTATTATAGCATGCTGTCTAGCTATAGCTAGCATAATTATCTTTTATTATAATAGTATTAACTTTTATTTTTTCTAGTTCTAGGGCAGGTTTTTATCCCTTTTTTTTATTATTTATTTAGGTTTTATATTCTTTTTATAGGGCTCTGCAATCCTTGGATATATATTTATACTTATTATAGTTATAGCACTTTATGCCTTTTTTAACCTTAATAGTATTGAGATCTATTCTGCTAGGCATTTTATTATTTATATTAGTAATATTTTTATAGTATTTCTTTCCTTTATTTGCCTTATAGTTATTTTTCCTGCTAACTTAGAAGTTTTTATATTTTTTAAGTTTCTATTCTTATGCTTATTTTTAATTGCAGTTATTAATGTTAATTGCTTTTTATATATAATCTGCAAAAGATTTTTCTTTATATTTAATTTTAAAAAGTTTGTCTTTTACTTTAGGTTTAATGCTTTAGTAATATACTTCTTTTTTTATTTATTTAGTCTAATTAATCTTAGTTAAAAGCTAATTAAAGGCAGTAGTATATTTATATAAGGGTCCTTTTTATTTAATAAATTAAAGTTCCCTTTTTGCTTTATATTCTTTATTTATAGCTCTAAAGAATTTTATTAATTATTCTTTATAGACTTTATAACTCTTAAATATTTATTTTATTTTTTTTTTTATATTATCTTATTTAATATTATCTTAATTAAAGTTTTTAATAAAATTATCTATTATAAGTTAAAACTATATTTCTATAGCTTTTATTAAGCATCCTTTTACTAATTATATTTAATTATAAGGTTTAGCTATGCTTTATAAGTAGAAGCTGAAATATATTTATGCTTTTACAAAATATTTCTAAATCTTGCATAGGTCTTTATTAAAGAGTTCTAGGAGTTTAGATTTTAAGATTTCTTTAAGTTCTTTTTTATATCTAGTGAAATATTTATCTTGCTTTTTAATAGTTTTTTGCTATATTTTTATAATGCTGCATAAGGCCTTGATTTTAGTAATGAGATCTTTTAAGGTAGGTTAAGGTGCTATATTATTATTTAAAGCAGTATTATAGTTATTGCCTTTAGAATTTATATTATCTAGAACTCTGAAACTTATTTATATCCTTATTGTTATTGCCTAAGGTCTAAGGTGACTATCTAAATAAGAGTTATTAATATATAATAAACTATTACCTATATAGTTAGTATAAGTAGTAATTTCCAATTACTTATTTATAGGTAGTTTATTAGTAGTATAGCTAGGTTAGACTTGGGCAATGTATTATATATTATATAGTAATAAGAGAGTAGGTTAATTTAATCTTAATATTATATATCTATATTATACTATTAAGTTAATAACTGGCTATTTTAGCTATTTAATAAGTAATTATTAAATTATATATATAATTATATATTTACTTATATTTACTTTTAAAAAAGTAAATATCTTTTTATTTAAGTGACTATTTACTAGTATTTACTTTTTGAAAAGTGAATACTTATGTAATTAATTGGTTCTTCTATAGTTACTCTAGCGATTGCCTTACCCTGTAGGTTTCTTTGGGGGCTATTTATGTTAGGTCGTAACACTTAGTCTTAATAGCTAAAGTAATAAGGTCTAGAATTAATATTTAAAAAAAGGGAAAAGAAGTTAAAAGACCTTTAGTTACTAAAGTATACCTATAATTAAAATACCTTTAAAATACAATGCTTATATATCTTATAATAGCTAAAATTAAAATAAAATAATATTAAAAACTAGTTTTTATCTTACTAAATAAACTAGTGATATTAGCTATAGCTATTATAAAAGGCATGCTATAGTAAGAATAATAGGTCTTAGAAGCTGCTATGCTAAATAACTTATATAACTATATCTCTTTGCTAAACTATCTGTAGATAGTATAAATAATAGCTATTTGCTTTTATGCCAGCCTTATAATAGAGGATATAGCAGAATCTTTAACCTATAACCTTATTTTACTAGCTAATAAGAAGGGACTACCTTTAATATTATTTAATTATAAAAAAGGAAGAAATAATTACTATTACCTTTATTAAGTATTAGAATCTTTAAGGTAAAATTAAGGCTTAGGGGGATAATATAAATATAAGCCCTTTTATAATTTTTATTATTATTATTATCCTTTACTAAACTCTTTATAATATATATAATAGCTTATAATATAATATAAATTAAGGCACTTTAAGAGCTATAAAAATAATTATAGACTAAAGCTATTTTACTAAGAAGGGGAATATTATTAGTAATATTAGTAATATTAATATAGACCCCCTTTAGATATAAATAGTAAATAATATATTCTTGCTAAGATATATTATAAGACCTTATTAAACTAAATAAAAAGGGAATATTAATAAGGTCTACCTTTTAATATAGTAAGTAAAAGATATATTCTTGCTAGAGTATATTAAGGGACCTTATTAATTAACCCTTTATCTGCCTGCAGATTGTTTAAAGTAGATATACTTGCCTTAGATATATCTTATATATTAATTTTTATATATATTAATTAATTAGATTAGCTAGTAATCTTTTATAGTAAGGAGATAATATTGTAAAATATTATATTAAGTATTTTTTTATAATTTGGTTTTAATAGTTGCTATTAGTTTTAGTTTTTAAATAATAAGATTAGATAATACTTAACTTATAATCTAAGAGCTTAAAAGAGTATATTATATTAGTATTTCTAGTATAACTATAGAGCTATTATATTAGAAGTAAATAGCTTATAATACTTTTTTGCAATTAAAAAAGATCTGCCTCTTTAAAAGTATATTAATAAGAAGTTAGCATTATATAATAAAGCTAGAGAGATAAATAAGGATGCTAAGGCATAGTATTTAATCCTAGGCGCTAATCTAGCCTTAGCTAAGCTTATAGATATTAATTAATATTAGGTAATAGTAGATAAGGTAAAAGCCTAGCTAACTAGCAGGGAATGGGCAGCTTAAAAAGATTAAATAAATTAATAAGATATTGCCTTATAGAACTAGATATAACTATAGGAAGTATAATGCGCCTTTAAGGAATTGCAGGCAAGCTTATATAATAGCTGAAATTAATAAGTAGGGAATTATAAAGGATAATATTAAGACTTAAGATATAATTAAAATAACTAAAGGGAATGTAAGATAAGGGAGTTAAGATAAAACTCCTAAGACTATAACTAAATTAATTATAACTCTTAAAACTATAACTAAACTAATTATAATATAATATAAGTATAGGATGATGATTATTAATAAGATTAATAAAGAGATTAATTAAGAGAATATATAATAAGGGATGTAGGTTTTATATTGCCCCTTAAGACTAATAACCCTTAATATGCCCTATAATAAAATTGCTTTCCTTCTACCTTTAGATAATATAATAAAAATAGATAAACCTTAATATTTATAAAGGCATATATTATATTTAAATAAGAATAATAAGAAGATAACTAAATAGAAATTAATAATATAGGTGTATCTTTAGACTTAGATATGCATTTAGTTATAATAAATGCCTTTACTAACTTAGACTTAAAAAATTAAAAGGGCAATAGTAAGTTAGGGCTATATTGCTTAAGGTTACTAATTCCCTTAACCTTAATATAAGTATTTTTATAATAGATTATAGCCTTTTTATTAAATAGACCCCTTTAGATAAAGATATTTATTAATATATTTAATACTTTATTACTTTACTATATCTTAATACCTTTAAAAAGCTTATAATATTATATAATCTTAATAAACCTTAAGTATTTTGCCCTTCTCTCTTAATATAAGAGGGCAATATTATTTATAAGCTAAAAATATATATATAGCTATAAATAATATATTACTCTTTTAATATATATATAGAAGTATTATTAAATATAAGATCTTTTATTTTTATTATTAATTATATATACCTTAAGTATTACTTTTTAAGCTTTGCTAATATTTTATTATAAAAGTTAATCTTAGTAGGCAGCATGGGTAAGGGAGGCTTAAAGATATTAAAGGCTATAGCTATTTAGCTCTTCTTTTAAGTAAATAATAGCAAGGCAGTATTTTTTAAAGTAACCTGCCTAGTGGTAGATAAGCTCTTTTATAGTTTGCTATTAAAGACCTCCTTCTTATACCTTAATAAATTAAATATTTTATAAAGAGAAAGAATAGAGAATAACTACTTAAATATAGGTTAAGGATATCTTATATTAATAATATACTTATTAAAAAATTATAAATATTAAATCTATCTATTATAAGTAGGATAGGATATATAGTTATTATTAAGGGAGGGATATAATATTTATATTTATTTTTAATATTTAATTCTAGTGGCTGCAGGTGGATATATTTTAGAATTAAGAACTTATATTAATATAGCGCATTTGGCTTAGGCTATATTACCTTATATAATAGTAATAGGATAGGATATCTACCTCCTTATAGTAAATTTAAGAGATAGTTTTATATATATTTATAAAGGTACCTTTATAGGTTAGCTGTGTCTTGTCTAGCTTACTACTGACCTAATTATATACTTTATAAACCTAGATAGTGGGATTGCTTTGGTAGACCTTTTAGGAGGGGATTACCTTAATAAGGATATTAAAGACCTTAAATATAAAGATAGATATTTATTTTATATTTTATAACTTAATAATAATAAAGTTGATTTAGAGTGAGTGGATATTTTTAATACTTAAGACCCTGGCTAATAATAGTATATCTTAATAGTGCTTTATAAATATTAGAAGTTATTTTATCCTGGCCTAGGATAATTTAATAATAGTATTAAAATGCTAATTCCCTTTAAGCTAGGAATTAATATCTTTAATTTATTATAATGCCTATTTAGACTCTTTTAATGAGATTGACTGGCTATAGATAGCATCTTAGATTTACTAAAGGATATTAGCGTTATTAAAGATATTCTTCTTAATTAACCCTCTTTAGTTTTATTGCTGGCATTTATTATTTAGAGAAAAGATAAACCTTATTTAGTTGTTAACTTATATTATATAAATACTAAGGTTAAATTAAATGCCTATCCTTTACTAAAATAAAAGGATATCTTATTATCTTTATAAGGTAGTGTAGTCTTTATAATTATAGACTTAATAAAAGGATTCTTTTAGTAATTTATTGTGGAGGAAGACTATTAGAAGATATCTTTTATTATACCTTATTAAGAATATAAGAGATTTACTATTAATATAATAGGTCTTGCAATAAGTCCTGCCTTTTTTTAATATTAAATAGAATTATTATTATATTAATATATATAGAAGTTTATATTAATATATATTAATAATATTATTATATATTCTTAAGACTTAGAGGAATATTTTAGTTATTTAAATACTATTTTAAGAGTCTTTATAAACTTTAGATATATAATAGCATTAGTAAAATACTACTTTATATAGCTAGGCCTAAAAGTGCTAGGTTACTTTATATTTAGATTTAGTCTTAGTATATTAGCTGAGAAGATAAAGGCTATATAATATCTAAATATATTTAAGATATTTAAAGATTTAAAAGGTAGTCTTAGTTTAATAAAATATTATTATAATTTTATACTTTTTTATTTTATAATTATAAAACTATTATATAAACTAAAAGTAATAAGGTTTTAATATACTTTAATTAAAAACCTAAAATATTTATCTTATATTATAAAGGTTATTTTACCCCCTTTAAAGATAATAGATATTGCTTATTTACTAAAGAAAGGATAAGCTTAGAATAAGCAAGATAAGATTAATATAGTATATTATAAGCTATAAGAAGATATATAATATACTTAAGAAATCTTAAAAGATAAACTATATAATATAATTAACCTTGCATTTTTAAACTATACTTTACCTTTTAAACTATATATAAATAGTAATAAAGAATAAGGCTTTAGCATTGCTTTATATTAAAGGCAAGATAATAAAATATAACCTATCTTATTTTTATTTAAATTATTATTATTAGTAAAGAGGAATTATAGATTAATAGAGTTAGAGATAGTAATGTTGGTTTAGTCTTTGCAGAAGTTATTATATATCTTAGATTATTCTTAAATATATATAGTTATTAATTATATTATAATTTATAATACTTTTTAAAATATAAGCTTGTAATAATTAAAAGGGAAGTATTAGTTAGTTAATTAGTATTTATATTTAAAGAGGTAGAAAAATTAGATTAGTATTAAATATTGCTAAGGAAAGAAATTGTTACAACCCAACATAAATAGCCCCCAAAGAAACCTATAGGGTAAGGCAATTGCTAGAGTAACTATAGAAGAACCAACCAATTATATAAGTATTTACTTTTTGAAAAGTGAATATTAGTAAATAGTTACTTAAATAAGAAGATATTTACTTTCTTAAAAGTGAATATAAGTAAATATATAACTATATATATAATTTAATAGTTATTTATTAAATAGCTAAGATAGCTAGTTATTAACTTAGTAGTATAATGTAAATATATAGTATTAAGATTAAATTAACCTACTCTTTTATTATTATATAATATATAATGCATTGCTTAAGTCTAACCTAGCTGTATTGCTAATAAACTACCTATAAATAGGTAATTAGAAATTACTACTTATATTAATTATATAGGTAATGGTTTATTATATATTAATAACTCTTATTTAAATAGTTACCTTAGACCTTAGGCAATAATAATAAGGATATAAATAAGTTTTAGAGTTCTAGATGATATAGATTCTAAAGGTAATAATTATAATACTGCTTTAAATAATAATATAATACCTTAATCTATTTTAGAAGATTTTATTATTAAGATTAAGGCCTTATGCAGTACTATAGAAATATAGTAAAAAACTATTAAGGAGTAAGATAAATATCTTACTAGATGTAAAAAAGAACCTAGAGAAATCCTAAAACCTAAACTCTTAGAACCCTTTAATAGAGACTTATATAAGATCTAGAAATATTTTGCAAAAGTATAGATATATTTTAGCTTTTACCTATAAAGCATAGCTAAACCTTATAATTAAGTATAATTAGCAGGAGGATGCTTAATAAGAGCTATAGAAATATAGTTTTAATTTATAATAGATAATTTTATTAAAAACTTTAATTAAGATAATATTAAATAAGATAATATAAAAAAAGAAATAAAATAAATATTTAAAAGTTATAAAGTCTATAAAGAATAATTAATAAAATTCTTTAGAGCTATAAATAAAGAATATAAAGTAGAAAGGGAACTTTAATTTATTAAATAAAAAGGACCCTTATATAAATATACTACTGCCTTTAACTAGCTTTTAACTAAGGTTAATTAGACTAAATAAATAAAAAAGAAAGTATATTATTAAAGCATTAAACCTAAAGTAAAAGATAAACTCTTTAAAATTAAATATAAAGAAAAATCTTTTATAAATTATATATAAGAAGCAATTGATATTAACAACCGCAATTAGGAATAAGCATAAGAATAGAAACTTAAAAAATATAGAAACTTTTAAGTTAGCAGGAAAAATAACTATAAGGCAAATAAAGGAAAGAAATACTATAAAAATATTGCTAATATAAATAATAAAATGCCTGGCAGAATAGATCTTAATATTATTAAGGTTAAGAAAGGCATAAAGTACTATAACTATAATAAGCATAGATATATATTTAAGGATTGCAGAGCCTTATAAAAAGAATATAAAACCTAAATAAATAATAAAAAGGAGGGATAGAAACCTACCCTAAAACTAAAAAAAACAGAAGTTAATACTATTATAATAAAAGATAATTATGCTAGCTATAGCTAGACAGTATATTATAATAATAACTACTTGACCTATAAAGATATAAAGGATAGAGTAAGATAGTATTTAAAACTACCTAAGAAAATTACTATAGCTACTATAATTATATATAAATAACCACTTAATGAAGAATTTAATAATAAAGGAATTAATAATAATGACCTAGAATAACTAGCATAATGACTAAAAGAAAACAAGTTAGATAATAAAAGCTTAGTAAGTATGGCAAGCTTATTAGACCCTTTATAAAAAACTATATTAAAATGTCTTAAGGAATATAAGTATTACCTTACTATAACTATATAATAATTCCTTAAATAGGAAGAAGACTATTAAAATTATTATTACCTCTTTAAGGAAGATTATATAAAAAAAGAATTATAAAAATATCTTAACTATTTTTATAAAAAATATATACTAAATAAGGTTATTAAATAGCATAAAAACTTAGCTTTACCTATATATAGGCAACCTGAATGGATAAAATGCAATATTAATAAATATGCTATATACTGAGAATAATAAATAGCTTTATAAATTATTATTAAAACCTTTATATATAAGGGATATAACTTTAAAACCTATATAAAGGGAATATAATTAAATAGATATAATAGCATAAACTAGAAGTATATTAAATAATATTATTAACTTACTAGCTATTATGCCTTAATATTGAACTGCTATTAATATAAATGCTATAATAACTTCTATAATAAGGTATAATAGATTGCTATACTATTAGATAATATTAATATTAATCTTTATAATAAATACTTTACTATAATAGACTTATAAGAAGCCTATATTATAGTTAAGGTTAATATAATAAAACCAGCAGCTATAAAGCTTATAGTAACTGGATATATATAAGGAATTGCTATATAATATTATATAGATAGTGGTTTGGGATATAACTTATTTAGCAGGAGAATTATTAATAGTCTTAAACTATTATAAAATAAGAAGGCAAGAAATATATACCTTTATAACCTAAAGGGGGAAAAGTTTAGTAATAGACTTATTAACTAAAAGACTAATTAACTTAAAGTTATAATTAATAGATAAACTAAGTTAATTTAGTTTAATATTTATAATCTACTTAAGTATAATACTATTCTAAGATTCCCATGGCTTTATATAAGTAACCTAATAATTAATTAAAAAGAGTATATATTAAGCTAGGCTAATGGCTTAATTTAACTAGTTTAATTAAAGTTATAACTTACTTAGGAGGAATAATAAGATAATATATTGCTAGAAGAACTAGCTACCTTTAAAAATAAAGAAATATAAAAATAAAAAAAAATTATATAAAATTTAAAAAAATTAATAATACTACTATAATACTATAATAAAAGAGAAAAAGTAAAAAAGGTATATATATATAAAATAGTTACAGTTTTATAAAATAAATTATAAACCTTTAATAATGCACTAGAAAAAGCTAAAAAAAAGGAGGAAAATAGTAAATTAAAAGAATTACTTACTAAGGTACTATAATAATACTATAAGTATAAGAAATTATATAAATAAATCTTAGAAATAGGATTATTACTATATATGCAATAGGATTATAAAATAGTTCTTAAGGATAGGATAATGCCTAAGTTTTATAAAATATATAACCTTAGTAGAATAGAGCTAAAGGCATTATAAAAATAGCTTATGGAATAATTGGAAAAAGGATATATCTAAGTATTAATATCTTTAATAAGATACCCAGTTATATTTATACTTAAGAAAAATGAAAAATTATAACTTATTATTAATTATAAATAACTAAATAAAATTATATAAAAAGATTAAATACTATTACCTCTTATATTAAAAATTAGAGATTAACTTATAAAAGTAATGATTTTTATAGCCTTAGACTTAAAAAGAGCTTATAATTTAATTTAAATTAAAAAAGGAAATAAATAGAAAATAGCGTTTTAAATATGCTATAGGTTATTTAAATATCTAGTCATGCCCTTTAGATTAACTAATGCACTAGCAACATTCTAATAAATAATTAACCAGGTATTGAAGGAATACCTTAATGATTTTGTTATTATATACCTTAATAATATTCTTATCTTTTTGAAATTATTAGAAGAGTATAAGAAATATATCTACTAGGTATTATAGAAACTAAAGGATGTAAATCTTTTAGTTAAACTTAAGAAGTGCTAATTCTATATATAAGAAGTAAAATTCCTAGGATATATTATAATACTAAGAGAAGTTTGCATAGACCTAGATAAAATTAAAGCAGTCTAGGAATAGAAACTACTAAAAAATATTAAAGAAGTATAAAGCTTTTTAAGATTAGTAAACTATTACTGATGATTTATTAAAGGATTTGCTAAGATAGCTATACCTTTAACTAACCTTATTAAAAAAGGAAAAATATTTACATAGCTACCAAATATATAAGATGCTTTCTAATAACTTAAAAACGCCATCACTAGTGAACCAGTATTAATAATATATAACCTAAGTAAACCTATTAAGATTAAAACTAATATATTAGATTTTGCTATTAGAGGAGTACTTAGATAATAAGATGAAAATAAAAAGCTTAGACTAATAGCATTCTTTTTAAAGAAACTATATAAAGCAGAACTTAATTACCCTATTTATAATAAGGAATTTATAGCAATTATATAAGTATTTAAAAAATGGCAATACTATTGCTAAGGGAATATATATAAAATTAAGGTCTTTATAGACTATAAGAATATTATTTATTTTATTATAATATAAATACTCTTTAAAAGATAGATTAGATATGCTAAATACCTTTTAAACTTTAACTATAAAATTATATACTATAAAGGAACTAAGAACAGTTATGCTAATGCCTTAAGCAGATGGCTAGATTATTTCTAAGAAGCACTGGAAGTTACTATATAATTGCTAAGACTAAATAATAAAGGCAACTATAAATAAGTATATATTAATGCTATATATATAATAGAAGAAAATAACCTTATGCTTAAAGCTATAAAAGAATATATATAAAACTAGAATATAGATTAATTTCTAGAGGAAGTTACTATAGATAATAGATGCCCTATGCTAAATGGTAAAGTATAGGTACCTAAAGAACTATAATAAAAAATAGTTAAATTAATCTATAAGCACCTGCTATATAGATATAAAGGAATTATAAAAACCAAGCAATAAGTTTAATAATATTATACCTTTATGGGAATTAAATAATATATATAATATATTATTTTATACTATAACTTATGCTAATGATCTAAGGACGCAAGACATAAGCTATATAGGACCTTATAACTGCTACTAGTTGTAGAATAATTATAGGATTTAGTAATAATAGACTATATTACTAGACTACTACTATTAAAAGAACCTTTAATAGGATATATTTATAATAGCATTTTAGTTATAGTTGACCGACTTATGAAAATGGCATACTTCTTGCTTTATAAGAAAATATATATAGCAGAAGAATTGGCATATACTTATAAATAAATAGTTGCAGTAAACTATAGACTACTAGAAGATTTAATAACTAATAGAGGACTAATATTTGCATTTAAGTTCTAGCAGGAACTTATAGCTAAACTAGAAATAAACTATAAGTTAAGCACTGCTTATTACCCTTAGATAGATAGATAAATGGAAAGAGTTAATTAGATTGTTAAAAAATACTTATAAGTCTATATTAACTATTGATAAAATAATTAGGTTAAAAAATTACCTATAGCATAGCTATATTATAATAGCATGGCATTAGAATCTATAGGTAAAATATTATTTAAGTTAAACTATAGATTTATACTATAAGTATACTAAGTATTATAAAAAGGACCTAATATAGATAAGGCATGCATTGCTACTAAAGATATCCTTAAGCTATAAGAATTAGTGAAAGTGTAATTTAAACTTATATAAAGGAAAATAAAGGAGTATGCTGACTAAGGAAGAATTAAGGGACTAATTCTTTAAGAAGGGGATATAGTCTACTTGCTTTAACATGCACCTAAACGCCAATAAAATAACATCAGGCTTATAATTTAGTTACTATAACCTAATAATGGCCTTGATTTTAAGAAAATTAGACCTTATAAAATTTTAAAGAAAGTAGGAGAAGTTAACTATGAAATTGATATACTAGTAGCACTAGAGAAACGCAGAAATCTGGCCTATAGAGTTAAACATGTCTTATAGCTGGAAAAAGCCCTAGTTGATGAAGATATAGGAGAAATAATTTATAATAAAATTATAATGCAAGGATATAAAATTGAATATAAAGTTAAATTAATTATTGCTATAAGACTAAATCTAGAAACCCATGCGCTAGAATATTTAATTTAATGGAAAGGATATAATAATAGTGAAAATAGCTAGGAACTTAAGGAGTACTTAGAAAATTTAAAGGACCTGCTAAAGAAATTTTACTAGTCTTTAGGAATAATAAATTAAAGGATAATAAATTAGGTATGCTGATCTTGCTTATAGACTGTACTTTGTGAAGGAGCTGTGCCTTCTTATGCTGAATATAAATTAGTTCTGCCTGCTGCTCCTCCTCCTTATAATAATCAGCCTCCTCTATCTCTTTAGTATTTAACCTATATTTTACTATCTCTATACTATAATTATAAAGTATATAATGAAGCTTATGCAAATGCATTAGATAGGCTAAGGCCTTGTCTACCTGCTTTTGTTGCTTAACCTATTGATAATAATATTCTAAGAGAACCTCCTTAGCTAGTTCCTCCTAATGCTTTAAGCGCTTTAATTCCTTAGTAATGTAATTAACTAAGATAAGATTAAAATAAGAATTGAAAAAAGGAATGATTATATATAACTAGATATTGGGATGCGAGAACTATTGCATATATAACCTAAGGAATAATAATAAGCATAATTAGTAATACCCTCTATAATTATATAACTAATCTTCTTATCTAAATAATAAGTATAAGAAACAACCTTAAAACCAATAGCCTAAATGAAATTCAGCTGGGATATCTAATAATATAAAAAATAAGATTTAGGCATAGACTTTTTAATATAATTAGCCATAATGAATAATGTAGAAAATAAGTTACTTACCTAATGCAACCAGGGCCTGCGATGCTTATATAGGAACAACTAGGTCTTAGGGACAAGACTAATAGAGAGGGAGTATTATATTATAACCTAATATAAATAGCCCCTAAAGAAACCTATAGGGTAAGGCAATCGCTAGAGTAACTATAGAAGAACCAACCAATTATATAAGTGTTTACTTTTTGAAAAGTAAATATTAGTAAATAGTTACCTAAATAAGAAGATATTTACTTTCTTAAAAGTGAATATAAGTGAATATATAACTATATATATAATTTAATAATCATTTATTAAATAGCTAAGATAGCCAGTTATTAACTTAATAGTATAATGCAGATGCATAGTATTAAGATTAGATTAACCTACTCTCTTATTACTATGTGATATATAATGCATTGCCTAAGTCCAACCTGGCTGTACTGCCAATAAACCACCCACGAATAGGTAATTGGAAATTACTACTTATACTAACCATATAGGTAACGGTTCGTCACAGAAATATATTAATATAAATGCTTTATCTTAGCTATTTATAATTGTAGATGCCCCTTAGGTCTTTATGGTTATTTATAGATAAGTATATTAATAAAGCTAAGTAAAGGAAATAATACTTTTTATATTAATAGAATTAGTTATAGTGCAGATAATAATATTTTTTAAGATAATAAAGGCATTACTGGAATTATTTAAAGATATTATAGAATCTTTATTATTGCTAATATATAACAAACCGGTTACCTATAGATTAGTATAGATAGGGATTTCCAATTACCTATTCAGGATTTCTATTAGCAGATAGGTTAGGTTGGACTTAGGTAGTATATAATATTATGCAGCTAGTAGAGAGTATATAAATCTAATCTTATTACTATATTAATAACTAGCTATTTAAGCTATTTAAATAAGTATAATAAGTATAATAAAGTAAATTTATATACTTAGTTAATCTAAGTAACTTATTTATAGTTCTAGTAAATTAACTTATTAAGTTAATAGTTAAGTTAATAAATCTTAGCTAATTAGTTAGGTTATTTAAGATTAATCTACTATACCTACCCTATAGGCCTTCTATTAGGCCTATATAAATTAGGTTATAATATAATACCCCTCTTCTTATTAATCTTATCCCTAAGACCTTAAGGACCTAGTATAAATAATAACATCTTTACTTAATAAGTATCTTTTTTACTAATCTTTCTTTAATATATTTCTATCTTTTTCTTATTAACCTAAATATACTAAATAAACTTATTAAAAAGTCTTTTTATAAAAGGATATAATAATATAATTCCTTATTATAAGCTATTATATTTAATATAAATAAATTTAATAAGCATTATTTATATTATATTTTAAAAAATCTTAAAGATTACTTAATTTCCCCTTTAGATTTATTATATTATTTTAAATATATTTATTTAAATAAATCTTATTATAATATTTAAGATTTAATATTTAATTAATTAAACTAAGTATCTATATAATATTTTTATTTAAAAAAAGAGTTAAAAAAGATAGAAGATATTTTTGCAAAAGCTACTGCTAAAATTGCTTATCTTTATAAGCAAAAGAAAGTTTAATATAAGTAAATATACTATATAATATTATAAAGTATTTCTAACTTAAAGAAATTAAACTAAATTAAGTATAAAAAGTAAGAAGTAAAGGCCTTATATTAGGCTAAAATATTAATACTTAATTTAGCTAGTTTTATTAATATAATTAATTAAAATACCTTTATCTTTAACTTATTATTATTATAAATCTTAAATTCTAGTAAAAGTCTATTAATAAGGTCTTTAAGTATTTAAAATACTTAATAAGTTCTTAATTATTTACTTTATTAAAATATCCTTTTTATTTAATTAAATATTATAATATTTTTATTTTTAAGTTTAGTTTAATAGTAAAAATTAATTTAACTTTATATTTAAGCTTTTTGCTTTTTATTATAATTTTATTATAAATTATTTTGCCTATTTCTTTATTAACTAAGGCCTTTTTTAATTATAAAATATACTTTATTTTAAAAATTAGTTTTTCTTTTTTATTTAGTAATAATAAGATATTTATTTTATAGCTAACTTCTTTTGCTTTTTATAATACCTTATAAAATCTAACTTTCTTAAAATTAAGTTTTTTACTAAGGCATTTTATCTTAATTATTATACTAATGCCTTATTACTAGCTTAAGGGTAGATATATTAAAATATAGACTATATCCCTTTTCTTTAAGATTAATCCCTTAATTTTATTTTTATTAATATATTCTTTTATTTTATTATATATAAACTTAAGTTATATTTATAATTTATTATATAGCTTTTTTAAATTATCTGCTTAAATAATAGCTTTTTTTATATCTTTACCTTCTTATAGTAGTTAATAAGCTTTTAATTTAAATCTAAAATTAAAGAAAAATAGTAATTTCCTTATAGATTTTAATTATATATTATTATATATAAACTATATAATAAATAACTTTTCTACCTAATCTTTTATTTTTAAGTTAATATAATATATTAAGTAGTCTTTTATAATCTAATTAATTTATTTAGTTTAATTATTTATTTAAAGATAATATACTATATTTACTTTATAATATATTTTAAGTTTATTATTTAATACTTTTTAAAACTTAGATATAAATATAGATTTTTTATTAAAGATTATTTCTTTTAGTAATCTATAGTTTATAATAATAAATTTAGTAAATATATATATTAATTCTTTTATAATATTTACTTCTTTATAAAAAATAAAATATAATATTTTTATTAGTTTATTAATTATAATAAATATATTATTATAGGTAATTTTTATTATTAGTTTTTTTAATAGTAATAGTTTTATAATATAATTAAATAAGATTAATTCTTATAGTTATTTTAGCACTAGTAGAGATTATAATAACCTATATAGTTTATATCTTCTAGCCTTTGCTTATTAATATAGATTATAATATAATACTATATATTATATTTATTTCTTAATTTTATTAAAGATATAATATCTTTATATTTATTTCTTTATTTTCTTAATTCTCTTATACTTATATAGCAAATATATATAGACTGCTCTTACTACCTTTTTTTATAATTCCTTTAATACTTATATTTTATTATTAATTATAAAAAGTTTATTATATAAGCTAGATTCTTTTAAAAATTAATCTTAATTTTAGTCTTTTATATATTTTTTAATTTCTTTATTTATTAAATTATATTTTTTAAATTTAAAGATAGTAGTAATTATTTTTTACTTATAATATCCTTATTTATTTAAGTATATTACTTAAGTAATAACTTTTAGTATTTTTTAAAAAAGTTTAGCCTTATAATTTAATATATTAGCTTTTTTATTTTTTATTCTTTTATAATAAATAATTTAATAATTAAATTATAATAAAAACTTAAAATATCTTATTTATTATTTTAATAATACTTATATAATTATAAAATAAGTAATATTTTTATAGTCTATAAAAACCTTAATCTTAAATATACTTTTATAATAATAATATCTTTATTTCTTAAATACTACTATAATAGCTATAAATTCCTTATTATAAGTAGTATACCTTAGTTCTAGTCTATATAGTTTTTTTAAAAAGAATATAATAAATTTAAGTTTTCCTTTTTTATTTTATTATTTAATTACTCCTTTAATAGCAAAATTTAAGGCATTAGTTTTAATTTTAATTTCTTTAATAAAGTTAAATATAATAAATACTAATTTTAATATTAAAGTATTTTTTAATTATTTAAATACTTTATTAATATTTAATCTTTATAAGAATTTCTTATCTTTTTTTATAAAGTTAAATAATAATATAGTAATTTAAGTAAAGTTTTTAATAAACCTTTTATAATAATTAGCAAACCTTAAAAAGCTTTATATATCTTTAATATTCTTTAAAGGTTTTTATATTTTAACTACTTTAAGTTTTTTAAAATCTATTTAGATTTCTCTTAAGCTAATAATATATCTTAAAAACTTTACTTTTTATATATAGAATATATATTTTTCTAAATTAATAAGAAGTTTAATATCTTATAACTTTTATAATACTTTATAAATATATTCTTTATATTTTTTAAGGGTTTTTAAAAAGATTAAGATATTATTAATATATATAATTATAAACTTATTAAGATATTCTTTAAAAATATAATTAATATATTTTTAAAATAAAGTAAGTATATTTATTAATCTTTATAATATAATAAAATATTTAAATAATCTATATTTTATTTTAAAGGTAGTTATTTATTTATAGCCTTTTTTTATTTATATAAGTTTATATACTCTTTTAAAGTTAAGTATAGTAAACTAATTTATCTTTTATAGCTATTTTTTAATTTTTATTATTAATAATAAAAGTATTTTATCTTTAATAATAATATTATTTAATTATTAATAATTAATAATTAATTAAAGCTTTTTATTTTTTTTTAATATAAAGATAATAAAGTATTTTATTAATAACTTTAAGACCTTAATATATTTTTTTTATAATTACTTTTTTATTTATTCTTTAAGTATTTTAAGCTTTATTTTACTTAAGTTATAAATCTTATAAAACTTAAGTAAAGCTTTATTTTTAAATATAATTTTATAATTTTATTTTATATATAGTAAAACTCTTTTTTTTAAAACTTTATTATAAAGTTTTTTATATTTTTAATATTATTATAGAATCTTTTTAAGATATTTTTCCTTAAGGGTATTTTCTTTTTTAATTTTTGCTTTTTATAAGGCTTTATTAAGTGCTATTAATTTTTTTTTAATATAGGCTATATATTTTTTTATTTTTATTATAGCTAATTTTTTTTATTTTTTATTAAACTATAGTTTTATATTAGTTTTTTTTTTAAATTTTATTTATTTTTTAATCTTTTCTTTTATAAATTATATAAAGGCATTTAGTTTTTTTAGTAATATTATTAGCCCTTTTTATTACTTATCTTAGCTAAGTTATAACTTTAAATTAATTAAAAGACCTAGGTTATCTTATAAACCTAGTTAGCCTATTTTTTAATCTATTACTAAATTTACTTTATATAATTATAATTAATTTAAAATAATATTATATTTAATTTTTATTAAATTAAGCTAAAGTAATTTAATTTAATTTTAAAACTTAATTTTAAAATAATTAATCTTTATATTAATAAGCCCTTTATTATAGCTATAAAGCTAATCTTTAATAATGCTTATTTTATATACTTTTTCCTTAAGCTTTTTATACTAAGGTAATTATAGTTAATTAATTAGGTTATAGTTAATAAGATTATTATTTAATTTATTATTTATTAAAATTAAAACTATATATCTCTTTATAATTCCTTTAATAATTAGTTTATTATTTTTTTAATTATTTTTATAAGTTTTATTATTTTTATAGCTATAATTTCTAATATATTTAAGTAGCTTTACATTTTTTAAACTATATTTTTATATTTACTATATTAAGTATATTAATAATAGCTTAATATTAAGATATTATATTTTATTATATTATAATATTATTTTATAAAGTAATTATTTACTTTTTTCTTTTTTTTATTATAGTAGGTTCTTTTATTATAAGTAATAAAATCTTATTTTATTAATTATAATTCTTTAATAGTTATTTATAAAGAAATATATTAATAATAATATATAATATATTTTATATTATTATAGTTTTTAAATTCTTCTTATTTATATATATATTTTATTAAATAGTTATATTATTTAAAAAAAATTTTTAATATATAGTTTTTATAAAATAAATCTATATAATTTTTAAAATTACTTTATTTATAATTATTTTAAAAATAATTTCCTTTTTTAAGTTTTACTTTTTAGTTTAATATTTTTTAAATTATTAAGACTTTAAGATTTTAAATAAGGCTTTTTATTATTTTTAAAATAGCTTCCTTTACTAGTCTTTAATTAATTAGGGCAGTATTAAGCAGGCTATTATTATTATTATTAAGCTTAGTATCTTAGTCTAATTAAGCTAAGTTCTTATTTATAATTCTTTTATTATTAAATTTTTATTTTAGTAGCTGCTTAAATTAAGTAATTATTAAAATATTTTTATATTTAAATACTTTAAGGTAGTACCTTATAGTATTTTTATTACTACTATAGATTTTATAGCTATTATTATAGTATATAGTTTAATAAAAGCTAATATACTTATTTTTAATAATAGCCTTAACTTTTTTTATTACTTTTTTATTTTCTTTTATAGGTTTTTAATTATTTTTTTTATTTTTATTATTCTTCTTTAAGTATTTAAAAAACTTATAACCTAGCTTTTTATAGTTATAGTAAATAATACTACTAAGGTCTATTTTTCTTAGCCTTATATTATTATTACTTATAATATAGTTATTTTATTATTTTCTTTAATTTATAATATTTTTATTATTATTTTATCTTAATAAGTTTTAAAAGTTTTAAATACTTTTATTTTTTTTAATTTTTTACTTTTATTTTTTTTTTATTATTAATTATTAATATTAATTATATCTTAAGTATAATTAATAAATAATCTATTTTTTTTTTAATTTTATAAAGTTTATCTTTTACTTTTAATTTAATGCTTTAATAATATATATCTTTTTTAGTTTCTTTAGTCTATTTAACCTTAATAAAAAGCTAAATAAAATTAATTATATATTTTATTAATACTTCTTTTTATTTAATTATTTAAAGTTAGTTTTTAGCTTTATATTCTTTATTAATAAATTTAAAGGTTTTTTATAATTATTTTTTAAAGTTTTTATATATAAGAAAGATTATTTATATTTATTTATTTTATTTATCTAAAGTATTTTTTTTAAAATCCTTTAGGATTAGGTTAAATTATATTATTGCTAGTCTTTTTAGTTTAGTTTTTGCAAATTATATATAATTATATACCTTATTAAAGGCAAAGGTAATAAAATAATAATATTTAAAATAAATATATATATTAATAAAGAATTTTTAAATTTTTATAAAATCTTTTATAAACTTTTTTAATAATATTAATTTTATAATTTCTTTAAGCTATTTCTTATATTTATAAGATATAATAGCAAGTATTAAGTTAATTATATTAACTTTTATATTTTTAAGTTATTATTATAGCTAGGCAATTATAACTTAATCTTAAGCTTTTTAATTTTAAAGCTATTAAAGCTATTTTATAAGATTATTAAGTATTATAATAACTTTTACTAAGGTTATTTATAGATCTTTTTTTTATATCTTAATATTATTTTAATATATATCTTTAATTTAGTAAATAATATTTATAGTTATAAGGCTTATATAGTTAGTTTTTTTTTTATTTTAAAATTTAAATATAACTATTTAATTTTACCCTTTAGGTTTAAGGTAACTATCTAAATAAGAGTTATTAATATATAATAAACTAATTACTTATAAATTAATATAGATAGGGATTTTTAATTACTTATTTAGGATTTCTATTAGCAAATAGATTAGGTTAGACTTAAGTAGTATATAATATTATATAGCTAGTAGAGAGTATATAAATCTAATCTTATTATTATATTAATAATTAGCTATTTAAGCTATTTAAATAAGTATAGTAAAGTAAACTTATATACTTAGTTAATCTAGGCGACTTATTTATAGTTTTAGTAAGTTAACTTATTAAGTTAATAGTTAAGTTAATAAGTCTTAGCTAATTGGTTGGGTTATCTAAGGTTAACCCGCCATGCCTACCCTGTAGGCCTTCTGTCAGGCCTATATAGGTTGGGTCGTGATATAATAACTATAAAGATAGTGAGATTAGCAGCACCCTCTAGGGTAATGGAATTGCAGATAATAGTACTACTAGAGTTATTTAAGGATATCTTAGGATTTATTTTATTATTAATGGCTATAGAGCTATAAGAGATGTATAGGGATGATATAATACCTTTATTATTTCTAGTAGAGGATTTTTAGTAATATATTATTGCTGCTTTATCTATAGATAAGATATTTAGATATATTTATATTAGTTTAAAGAAATAAATTAAATAAAAAGGTCTTAATACTTTATTTAACTTTATATTATACTCTTTTACCTTTTTACTTTATTATAATATAGATAATAATCTATACTTATATCTTCTTAATTTTATAATTAATAAGGTTTATTATTTAGTATATAATTAATAAGTATATATAAGCTCTTAAAAGGCATATAATATATTATATAAAATAGTATTTTTTTATAATATAAGATATTAAGTGGTAAATTATATTATAAATTATCTAGAATATTATAAAGTTAAATTATATTAAGGAGCTATATATAGAGATATATAACTAATACTAATGCCTTAAATATCTTTATTTACCTTATACCTAGACTTTATAATTAATCTCTTAATAATTAATAATAGTTTTAATACTATTTTGCTAATAGTAAATAAATTTACTAAATTTATTTAATATTTAATTAAGAAGATAATATAGTTAGTAGAATAGTAGGCAATAGCTTATATTAAAAGAGTATATTTAAACTAGGGATTTCTTTTTATATTTATATATAATATTAACTTTAAACTTATATTATACTTATAGTATTTATTATATTAAATTATAGGTATATAAACCTATATTAGTATTGCTTATTATTAATAGGTAAATGGATAAGTTAAGTGGATAATTTAGATAGTTACCTATAGCCTGCAAGCCTTTATTAAAGCTAAATATAATTAAGGATATTAATTAATATTACTGCTTTATATTATATACTCCTTTAATACTTTAGTATACTTAATTATAATATACTTAGTATTTAAGCTCTTATATAGTTATAAAGTAATATATTTTTTATTTATAAATTAAGATAATAAAGCTACTAAAAGATATACCTTAAGATATTAATAAATATAAAAAGATGCCTAAGATATAGTATAATTAGCTATTATAAAGATAAAAATATACTATAATTACTAATATCTTAAACTATTAAAAATTAAGAAAGGAGATTTAGTATATATTAAACTAGCTAAATTAAGGGATTTAGGTTATTATTTATAAAACTAGATAAAACTTTTATATTATAGAATAGGCCTTTTTAAGGTTTTAAAATATATTAATTTATTAAGATTTTGCTTAAAGCTTTTGGATTATTTAAAATAAAAAAATAAGTTTAATATAGAATATTTAAAGATATGCTTATCTTTTATTAAAATAGCAGAATCCCTAGGACTATTATAGATAGATAGTAAGACTAAATTTATTATATAAGATATTATTTAATGCAGAATTAAGAATAGTAAGATAGAATTTAAGGTTTAATAGATTAGATATTTAAAGATTATATAAGAACTAGAGGCTTTTTTATAGATTAATGTATTAAGATTGATATATAAATTTAAATCTTAGTAGGGGGATAGGGCAGCTGCCCTATAATAGCCTTGCTAATTAAGATCGCTAGCTTTATTAAATTGCTTTAATAATTATTGCTAATTATTAGGCGATATTGCTAGCTAATAGATAGCTGTCTTTTATTAATATACTAGAGAAGTAAAATCTTACTTTTTGTTTATTTATAATCTTTAGGTATTTTAAATATACTTTATAATATTTATTTTCTTTTTTTATTTTTATTAAGATTAAAATTTTTATCTTTTTATTTACTATCTTAACTTAATTATATAATAGCTAAGGTTTAATAATGCTATGCTAATGCTAGTTACTTAAGGAGCCTTTTTAAAAGTTAATTATAAAAGATATTTAAATTTTTAAGAAAAGGAAAAATAAGGTTAATTTTATAGCTGGCTTTAGTAATTATAAAGATGCTATAATATACCTAAATATATATTAGAAATAAGTTACTTACCTTAACCTTAATAAATATTAAGATTTTATTAAGATTATTATTTAAAGAGAATTCTTATAAATAAAAAGCTCTTAAGTATCTTTAATATTATATAAACTCTATAAAGTAGCTTAGTAAAATAGTTTTAAACTAGAGTTTATATATTAGTATTATTTTATATTTCTTAATGCCTTATTTAATAGCAAACTTCTTGCTATATTTGCTAATGCAGTTTATAAAAAAATAATACTTTAGTTATTAAAGACTACTTATTAAAATACTTTGCTATATATCTTTTAAAGATATACTATATCTATAATAATAATAATAATAGTAAATCTAATACCTTTTTAAAGCCCTTTATTGCTAAATATTAAAGGTTGGGCAGTATTAAAATATTAAGCCCTATAATAAGTTAAATATTGCTAAATAAAGCTTTAGTCTAGATAGTTATAGAATCTATCTGTGACGAACCGGTTACCTATAGGTTAGTATAGATAGGGATTTCCAATTACCTGTTCAGGATTTCTATTGGCGGATGGGTCAGGTCGGACTTGGGTAGCATATAATATCACGCAGCTGGTAG
>JAMQTF010000025.1:0-180299 GCA_025919625.1 Trichoderma arundinaceum
TACGTGATAAGATTGCTCAACGCCGTTTACACCCTGATCTCTCTGCCAACATAAACTAGATCACTGGTTTATTACCTTGGGAAACCTACCCTATACTCTTGAGTATAGACCGGATCGTCACAAAAACAAATCAAGTTTAAAGAAAAAACCAACATAAAACCATAGTTTAATAGAAAACAAGAAAAATCAGCTGCAATAAGAATATAAAAACATATAGCCTACATTAGAAGAGAATTGGTAGCGCTTAACAAGGCCCTATAAAAGGCAAAGATCAAAGAAGAAGACACCCCTAAGGAGGAATGTTTTAGGAAGATTCCATAACAATATCAAAAATACAAGAAACTTTATAATAAAGTTCTAGAAAAAGGGCTTCCACCCCACATAGAATAGGACCATGAAATTATACTCAAGGATGGAGCTTTACCTAAGTTTTATAAAATCTATAACTTTAGCAAAATAGAGCTCAAAATGCTTAAAGAATGGATAAAGGAGCAACTGCAGAAAGGATATATTAGGGTTTCGAAATCACCAGCAGGATACCTTATTATCTTTATATTAAAGAAGGATGGGAAACTTCGACTGGTCATTAACTATTAACAGTTAAACAACATTACTATTAAAGATAGGATACCCTTACCACTGATAATAGAAATTAAAGAATGGCTATAAGGGATAAATTAATTCACTATGCTTAACCTTAAAGGAGCATATAAACTTATATAAATAAAGAAAGGCCATAAATAGATGACTGCCTTTAGAATAAGATATAGATGTGACGAACCGGTTACCTATAGGTTAGTATAGATAGGGATTTCCAATTACCTGTTCAGGATTTCTATTGGCGGATGGGTCAGGTCGGACTTGGGTAGCATATAATATCACGCAGCTGGTAGAGAGTATGTGAATCCAATCTTATTGCTGTGTTAACAACTGGCTATTTAAGCTATCTAAATGAGTGTGGTGAAGTGAACTTATATATCCAGCTGGTCTGGGCTGGATCATCGTGGTTTCTTAATGATCCCTCTGGATCATCTTAGGATTCTAATGATCCATCCTTGGATCATTGGATCATCTGAACGATTGAATGATCCATGCCTGATTGGTTGGTCGGCCCGTCATTTATCCGGGTTCGCCTACCCGGGAGGCCCATTGTCCCGGCCATAAGAGCTGGGTCGTGACAATAGACTATTTAAATATCTTATTATACTATAAGGATTAATAAATGCACCTGCCTTATTTTAGAAATATATTAATTATATTCTTAAGGAATATCTTAATAAATTTATAATTACATATATTAATAACATCCTAATCTTCTTAAAGACCCTTAAGGAATATAAGGAATACATCTATAAGGTACTATAAAAATTATAAGACGCCAAACTTCTTATTAACCTAGAAAAGTATACATTCTATACACAATAAGTAGAATTTTTAGGATATATTATCAGCCTAGGAGAAATCCAAATGGATCCTAAAAAACTCAAAGCAGTTAAAATATAGGAACCCCTAAAGAATATTAAAGATATATAAAGCTTTCTAAGGTTCGCTAACTACTATAGAAGATTTATTAAGAACTTTGCTTAGATTGCCACACCATTATCTAACCTTACTAAAAAAGACAGGAAGTTCTTATAGGGATTAGATATTAACTAAGCATTCAAACAACTAAAAAATGCTTTAATATTAGAACCAGTACTTATTATATTCAACCCCACTAAGGAAATTAAAATCAAAACTAATGCCTTAGATTTCACTATTAGGGGAGTAATTAGATAATAAAATAAAGAAGGAAAACTTAAACCTATTACATTCTTCTCTAAAAAACTATATAGACCAGAGCTAAGGTATACTACCTATAATAAAGAATTCATAGCTATTATAGCAGCATTTAAGGAATAAAGATATTACTATTATAAAAGCATATACAAGATTAAGGTTTTTACAGACTATAGAAATATCACTTACTTTATAACCATATAAGTATTATTAAAATGCTAAATAGGATATTTTAAGTTCCTATTATAGTTTAACTACTAGATCATTTATTATAAAGGAATAAAGAATAGAAGAGCTAATGCGCTAAGTTGTAAGGCTAAACTCTTCTAAGAAACACCAGAAGTCATTACTTAAGTAATATACTTAAATAAACAAGGATATTATAAGTAGAAAACAATTACTACTATCTTTAGATTTAAAGAATACAACCTAGTAGATGAAGAAATCAAGGAATATATAAAGAACTAGAACCAAGACCAATTCCCAGAAGAATCCAGCCTATACAACAGACTTCCTATAATTAATAATAAAATATAGGTACTAAAGGAATTATAAAGAAAGGTAGTAAAAGCAGTCTATATATACCTGCTATATAGGCATAAAGGAATTAGGAAAATAAAGGAGCAAGTACAGAGATATTACACCTTTAACAGAATTAAGAAACAGGTATAATATATGGTATTATATTATAATCTATGCTAATAAGCAAAGGCCAGAAGATATAAACCATATGGATTATTACAACCTCTACTAGTGCCAGAATAACCATAAGAATCAATCTTATTTAATCATATTATAAAACTACTACCATTAAAAGAACCAGTAACAGGAATTACTTATAACAGCATATTTATTATAGTTAACTAACTAATAAAAATGTTATACTTTATCCCCTATAAGGAAGCAAGTACTGTAGAAGAATTAGCATATGTATTTGCTAGATTTATTACTGCAAACCATAGACTACTAGGAGAAATAATCTCTAATAGAGGATCTATATTTATATCTAAGTTCTAGAAAGCATTAAATAATAAACTTAGAATATACTATAAAGCAAGCATAGCATACCATCCTTAAACAGACAATCAAACCAAATGAATTAATCAGATTATAAAAGACTACTTAGTATACTATATTAACCTAGGAATGGAAGATTAGGTAGAAAAGTTACCTATTGCATAGTTTGCATATAATAGCATATAATTAAAATCTATAGGGAAATCACCATTTTTCCTTAATTTTAGATTTAAACTAGAAGCTTATTAACTGCCATAAGAAGGCAAAGATATAAAAAAAGCCATTATCTAAGCAGATAATTTAAAGAAGCTGCATAATAAACTATAGATATAACTTAAGTTTATATATATTAAAATAAAGGAATATACTAATAAAAATAGAATTAAGGGACCAATTCTAAAGGAGGGGGACATAGTCTATATTTTAATACATCTACCCTTAAGCCAGCAATAAGGCATTGGCGCGACAATCAAGACAAAACGCCCTAGTGAAAAACTTGATTTTAAGAAAGTTGGACCCTATAAGGTATTATGAAAAGCAGGCAAAGTCAGCTATAAAATAGACATTCCACTGCCACCTAATAAAAAAGAGAAACCAATTTTCAGGACAAAATATATCTCACAACTAAAAAAGGCCTTAGTTAACAAAGAAACAGGCAAAATAATTTATAACGAAATCATAATAGAAGGCAAAGAACTTGAATATAAAGTCAAATCAATTCTTGCTATCAAACTAGACCCAGAAACAAGAACACCGCAATATCTAATCAAATAAAAAGGATATTCCAATAAAGCAAACAGTTAGGAACCTATCAAGCACCTTAAACACTTAAAGACCCTACTAGCGGACTTTCACTAGAACCTAGGATTTGCAATAATAAAGGATCTAGGACAAAAGCATCCCAGTCAACCACATTAACAGAACTAGCTGGATTAGGCATTAACGTTTTAGCCTGATGAGCGGCCTCCGCTTCCCGCTCCTTATGCTTAACCCTATCCAATTCCTCTATATTAGTGATACCCCGCGAAATGCCACAACGCATTTTTTTATACTAATGTTTCTTTTCCTTATAAAGATATTTAACCTTCGCATTAGCAGCATGCCGTTCCTCTTCAGCTGCCTCAAGCTTGTCTTCTAAATAGAAATAATAAGCAGCAATACGCTCTAACTGCTTAGAAGATAAACCATGAATATTATAATAAGATTTGTTTAATTAAATGCATTTGGCGCAGCGCGATAAGTTAGAAGGAGATAAAAGACACTCCTCATAACCATGCAATATATAATAAGAATAATGCTTGTCTATAGTAACAGCATTCCTAATAATAGAATGAAAAAGACTTTTGCGCTTCTTAGTCTTAAGATAAAGATTTTTAGTTACCCTATCTATTATTGTTAAGTAAGTCAGTATACGCAAATAGAAAAAATAAAGTAGCTACAAACCTAAGAGAAGGTAGGGAATAGGTTATTTATACTTAAATAAGCAAGGTCTTAAGGACAAGACCAATAGGAGGGGGAGTATTGTGTCACGACCTAGCTCTTATAGCCGGGATAATAGGCCTCCCGGGTAGGCGAACCTGGATAAATGACGGGCCAACCAACCAATCAGGCATAGATCATTCAATCGTTTAGATAATCTAATGATCTAAGGATAGATCATTAAAATCCTAAGATAATCTAGAGGGATCATTAAGAAACCATAATAATCCAGCCTAGACCAGCTGGATATATAAGTTCACTTTACTATACTTATTTAAATAGCTTAAATAGCTAGTTGTTAATATAGCAATAAGATTAGATTTACATACTCTCTACCAGCTGCGTAATATTATATGCTACCCAAGTCTGACCTAACCCATCTGCCAATAAAAATCCTGAACAGGTAATTGGAAATCCCTATCTATACTAACCTATAGGTAACTGGTTCGTTACATTAATCTATTTAAGATTAATAATATAACTATTAATCCTTAGCTAGATTAATAATTAAACCTTTAATATTAACTAGGTCAACTAAATATATAAGTTTACTTTACTATACTTATTTAGATAGCTTAGATAGCTAGTTATTAATATAATAATAAGATTGGATTCATATACTCTCTACCAGCTGTATGATATTATATACTACCTAAGTCTAACCTGACCTATCTGCTAATAGAAATCCTGAATAGGTAATTGGAAATCCCTATCTATACTAACCTATAGGTAACCGGTTTGTTACAGATCTAATATAAGTAGTAGCATCTCTACTTAATAAGTGCCTTTTTTATTAGTCTTTCTTTAATATATTTTTATTCTTTTTTTATTAACCTAAATATATTAAATAAATTTATTAAAAAGTCTTTTTATAAAAGGATATAATAATATAATTCCTTATTGTAAGCTATTATATTTAATATAGATAAGTTTAATAAGTATTATTTATATTATATTTTAAAAAATCTTAAAGATTATTTAATTTCCCTTTTAGACTTATTATATTATTTTAAATATATTTATCTAAATAAATCTTATTATAATATCTAAGGTTTAATACTTAATTAATTAGACTAAGTATCTATAATAAACCGGTTACCTATAGGTTAATATAGATAGAGATTTCCAATTACTTATTTAAGATTTTTATTAGCAGATAGGTTAGGTTAGACTTAGGTAGTATATAATATTATATAGCTAGTAGAGAGTATATAAATCTAATCTTATTATTATATTAATAACTAGCTATCTAAGCTATTTAAATAAATATAATAAAGTAAATTTATATATTTAGTTAACTTAGTAAAGATTAATAAATAAATTATTAATTTAATAAAAGATTAATATTTATTTTATTAATTTAAAAGGGATTAAGACTTCTTTTCTTAATCTACTTTTAATTAATCCTTTAGCTAATAATTAATTTAATTATTAGATTTCTATTATAATTATAAGAGCTAGGTTATAATATAATACTCCCCTTCTTATTAATTTTATCCTTAAGACCTTACTAATTTAAGTATAAGTATCTACCTTGCCCTTTTTCTTTTATTAATTCCTTTTTTTTTATTACTTATCTTTTTATTTTCTTATTAATAGTTATAATAGGTATTTAAAAAAGGGTTTATTTTAAAATAAAGTATTATAATATTTTTTTAAAAATTATTTTATTTTATTTTATTAAAATAAAAGATTATATTTATTATTTTAATAAAAAGAAATATTACTTTTTTAAGTATTAGATATTTAAAGGGGATTCTATTTATTATATTAAGTATATTTAAGATAATAAATTATTATATAATATTTATTCTCTTTCTTCTTTATAATTATAAAAGATTACTTTTTTTTATACTTAATTTAAAAATATATTAAAAAAGGCTAAAAAAAAGCATAATTTAGTTAATATAAAGATTAAATATATTTAAAAATAAAAGTATTTTTAATTAAAATAAATACTATATATTATTATATAAGGTATTAATAATTTAAAGAAGTTAGATAAGGTTAAGTATAAGGAGTAGGAGTTAAAGGCTGCTTATTAGGCTAAAATATTAATGCTTAATCTAGCTAGTTTTATTAATATAATTAATTAAAATGCCTTTATCCTTAATTTATTATTATTATAAATCCTAGACTTTAGTAAAAGTCTATTAATAAGGTCTTTAAGTACTTAAAGTACTTAATAAATTTTTAACTATTTACTTTATTAAAATATCTTTTTTATTTAATTAAATATTATAATATTCTTATTTTTAAGTTTAGTTTAATAATAAGAATTAATTTAACTTTATATTTAAGTTCTTTACCTTTTATTATAATTTTATTATAAATTATTTTGCCTATTTCTTTATTAACTAAGGCCTTTTTTAATTATAAAATATATTTTATCTTAAAAATTAATTTCTCTTTTTTATTAAATAGTAATAAAATATCTATTTTATAGCTAATTTTGCCTGCTTTTTATAATACCTTATAAAGTCTAACTTTCTTAAAATTAAGTTTTTTATTAAGGCATTTTATTTTAATTATTATATTAATGCCTTATTATTAACTTAAGGGAAGATATATTAAAATATAGATTATATCCCCCTTTTTTAAAATTAATCCTTTAATTCTATTTTTATTAATATATTTCTTTATTTTAATATATATAAACTTAAATTATATTTATAGTTTATTATATAGCTTCTTTAAATTATTTACTTAGATAATAGCTTTTTCTATATCTTTACCTTTTTATAATAGTTAATAAGCTTCTAGTTTAAATCTAAAGTTAAGGAAAAATAATAATTTTCTTATAAATTTTAATTATATATTATTATATATAAACTATATAATAAATAACTTTTCTACTTAATCCTCTATTTTTAAATTAATATAGTATATTAAGTAGTCTTTTATAATTTAATTAATTTATTTAATTTAACTATTTATTTAAAGATAATATACTATACTTACTTTATAATATATTTTAAGTTTATTATTTAATGCTTTTTAAAACTTAAATATAAATATAGATCCTTTATTAAAGATTATTTCTCTTAGTAGTTTATAGTTTATAGTAATAAATCTAATAAATATATATATTAATTCTTTTATAATATTTACTTTTTTATAAAAGATAAAATATAATATTTTTATTAATTTATTAATTATAATAAATATACTATTATAAATAATTCTTATTATTAATTCTCTTAATAGTAGTAGTTTTATAATATAATTAAATAAGATTAATTCTTATAGTTATTTTAGTATTAATAAAAGTTATAATAACCTATATAGTTTATATCTTTTAGCCTTTACTTATTAGTATAGATTATAATATAATATTATATATTATATTTATTTCTTAATTTTATTAAAGGTATAATATCTTTATATTTATTTTTTTATTTTCTTAATTCCTTTATGCTTATATAATAGGTATATATAAATTACTTTTATTATCTTTTTTTATAATTTTTTTAGTATTTATATTTTATTATTAATAATAAAAAGTTTATTATATAAGCTAGATTCTTTTAAAAATTAATCTTAATTTTAGTTTTTTATATATTTTTTAATTTTTTTATTTATTAAATTATATTTTTTAAATTTAAAAATAGTAGTAATTGTTTTTTACTTATAATATCCTTATTTATTTAAGTATATTACTTAAGTAATAACTTTTAGTATTTTTTAAAAGAGTTTAGCTTTATAATTTAGTATATTAGCTTTTTTATTTTTTATCTTTTTATAATAAATAATTTAATAATTAAACTATAATAAAAACTTAAAATATTTTATTTATTATTTTAATAATATTTATATAGTTATAAAATAAGTAATATTTTTATAGTTTATAAAAATCTTAATCTTAAATATACTTTTATAATAGTAATATCTTTATTTTTTAAATACTACTATAATAGTTATAAATTCTTTATTATAAATAGTATACTTTAATTTTAGTTTATATAGTTTTTTTAAAAAGAATATAATAGGTTTAAGTTTTCTTTCTTTATCTTATTATTTAATTACTTTTTTAATAGTAAAATTTAAGGCATTGGTTTTAATTTTAATTTCTTTAGTAAGATTAAATATAATAAATATTAGTTTTAATATTAAAGTATTTTTTAATTATTTAAATACTTTATTAATATTTAGTCTTTATAAAAACTTTTTATTTTTTTTTATAAAGTTAAATAATAGTATAATAATTTAAATAAAGTTTTTAATAAACCTTTTATAATAATTAGCAAACCTTAAAAAGCTTTATATATTTTTAATATTTTTTAAAGGTTTTTATATTTTAACTACTTTAAGTTTCTTAAGATTTATTTAGATTTTTTTTAAAATTATAATATATTTTAAAAACTTTATTTTTTATATATAAAATATATATTTTTCTAAGTTAATAAAAAGTTTAATATTTTATAATTTTTATAATACTTTATAGATATATTTTTTATATTTTTTAAAGGTTTTTAAAAAAATTAAAATATTATTAATATATATAATTATAAATTTATTAAGATATTTTTTAAAAATATAATTAATATATTTTTAAAATAAAGTAGGTATATTTATTAATCTTTATAATATAATAAGATATTTAAATAATTTATATTTTATTTTAAAGGTAGTTATTTACTTATAGCCTTTTTTTATTTATATAAGTTTATATACTTTTTTAAGGTTAAGTATAATAAATTAATTTATTTTTTATAGCTATTTTTTTATTTTTATTATTAATAATAAGGGTATTTTATCTTTAATAGTAATATTATTTAATTATTAATAATTAATAACTAATTAAAGTTTTTTATTTTTCTTTAATATAAAGATAATAAGATATCTTATTAATAATTTTAAAACTTTAATATATCCTTTTTATAATTGCTTTTTTATCTATTCCTTAAGTATTTTAAGCTTTATTTTACTAAGATTATAAATCTTATAAAACTTAAGTAAAGTTCTATCTTTAAGTATAATTTTATAATTTTATTTTATATATAGTAAAAGCCTTTTTTTTAAAACTTTATTATAAAGTTTTTTATATTTTTAATATTATTATAAAATCTTCTTAAGATATTCCTTTTTAAAAGTATTTTTTTTTTTAATTTTTGCCTTTTATAAAGCCTTATTAAATACTATTAATTCTCTTTTAATATAAGCTATATATTTTTATATTTTTATTATAGCTAATTTTTCTTACTTTCTATTAAACTATAGTTTTATATTAATTTTTTCTTTAAATTTTATTTATTTTTTAACTTTTTCTTTTATAAATTATATAAGGGCATTTAATTCTTCTAGCAGTACTATTAGCTCTTTTTATTATTTATCTTAGCTAAGTTATAACTTTAAATTAATCAAAAAACCTAGGTTATTTTATAAACCTAATTAGCTTATTTTTTAATCTATTACTAAATTTACTTTATATAACTATAGCTAACCTAAGATAATATTATATTTAATTTTTATTAAGTTAAGCTAAAGTAATTTAATTTAATTTTAAAACTTAACTTTAAAATAATTAATCTTTATATTAATAAGCCCTTTATTATAGCTATAAAGCTAATCTTTAATAATGCCTACTTTATATATTTTTTCCTTAAGCTTCTTATATTAAGGTAGTTATAGTTAGTTAACTAAATTATAATTAATAAAATTGCTATTTAATCTACTATTTATTAAGATTAAAACTATATATCTTTTTATAATTTCTTTAATAATTAATCTACTATTTTCTTTAATTATTTTTATAAGTTTTATTATTTTTATAGCTATAATTTTTAATATATCTAAGTAGCTTTATATTCTTTAGATTATATTTTTATATTTACTATATTAAGTATATTAATAATAGCTTAATACTAAAATATTATACCTTATTATATTATAATATTATTTTATAAAGTAATTACTTACTCTTTTCTTTTTTTTATTATAGCAGGTTCTTTTATTATAAATAATAAAATCCTATCTTACTAATTATAATTCTTTAATAATTATTTATAAAGAAATATATTAATAATAATATATAATATATTTTATATTATTATAGCTTTTAAATTCTTCTTGTCTATATATATATTTTACTAAATAATTATGCTATTTAAAAACTTTTTTTAATATATAGTTTTTATAAAATAAATCTATATAATTTTTAAAGTTACTTTATTTATAATTATTTTAAAAATAATTTCTTTCTTTAAGTTTTGCTTTTTAATTTAATATTTTTTTAATTATTAAGACTTTAAAATCTTAAATAAAGCTTCTTATTATCTTTAAAGTAGCTTCCTCTATTAGTCTTTAATTAATTAAGGCAATATTAAATAAGCTATTATTATTATTATTAAGCTTAATATCTTAGTCTAATTAAGCTAAGTCCTTATTTATAATTCCTTTATTATTAAATTCATATTTTAATAGCTATTTAAATTAAGTAATTGCTAAAATAATTTTATATTTAAGCACTTTAAGGTAATACTTTATAATATCTTTATTACTACTATAAGTCTTATAGCTATTATTATAATATATAGTTTAGTAAAAGCTAATATATTTATTTTTAATAATAGCCTTAACTTTTTTTATTACTTTTTTATTTTCTTTTATAAGTTTTTAATTATCTTTTTTATTTTTATTATTCTTCTTTAGGTATTTAAAAGACTTATAATCTAGCTTTTTATAATTATAGTAAATAATATTACTAAGGTTTATTCTTCTTAGCTTTATATTATTACTATTTATAATATAGTTATCTTATTATCTTTTTTAATTTATAATATTTTTATTATTGCCTTATCTTAGTAAGTTTTAAAAGTTTTAAATACTTTTATTTTTTTTAGTTTTTTATTTTTACTTCTTTTTTTATTATTAATTATTAATATTAATTATATCTTAGGTATAATTAATAAATAATCTATCTTCTCTTTTAATTTTATAAAGTTTATTTTTTACTTTTAGTTTAATATTTTAATAATATATATCTTTTTTAGTTTTTTTAATTTATTTAACCTTAATAAAAAGCTAAATAAAGTTAACTATATATTTTATTAATGGTTTTTTTTATTTAATTATTTAAAGTTAGTTTTTAGCTTTATATTCTTTATTAGTAAATCTAAAGGTTTTTTATAATTATTTTTTAAAGTTTTTATATATAAGAAAGATTGCCTATATTTACTTATTTTATTTATTTAAAGTATTTTTTCTAAAATCTTCTAAGATTAGGTTAAATTATATTATTGCTAATTTTCTTAATCTAGTTTTTATAAATTATATATAATTATATATCTTATTAAGGGCAAAGGTAATAAAATAATAGTATTTAAAATAAATATATATATTAATAAAGAATTTTTAAATTTTTATAAGATTTCTTATAAACTTTTTTAATAATACTAGTTTTATAACTTTTTTAAGCTATTTCTTATATTTTTAAGATATAATAGTAAGTGCTAGATTAATTATATTAACTCCTGCATTTTTAAATTACTATTATAGCTAAGTAATTATAATTTAATCTTAAGCTTTTTAATTTTAAAGCTATTAAAGCTATTTTATAAAATTATTAAGTACTATAATAATTTTTATTAAGGTTATTTATAGATCTTTTTTTTATATTTTAGCATTATTTTAATATATATCCTTAGTTTAGTAAGTAATGCTTATAATTATAAGGCTTATATAATTAGTTCCTTCTTTACTTTAAAGTTTAAATATAATTATTTAGTTCTACCCTTTAAGTTTAAGATAATTATTTAAATAAGAGTTATTAATATATAATAAACTAATTACCTATAGGTTAGTATAGATAGAGATTTTTAATTATTTATTTAGGATTTTTATTAATAAATAAGTTAAGTTAGACTTAGGTAGTATATAATATTATATAGCTAGTAAAGAGTATATAAATCTAATCTTATTACTATATTAATAACTAGCTATTTAAGCTATTTAAATAAGTATAGTAAAGTAAATTTATATATCTAGTTAACTTAGTAAGGATTAATAAATAAATTATTAATTTAATAAGGGATTAATATTTATTTTATTAATTTAAAAAAGATTAAGACTTCTTTTCTTAATCTGCTTCTAATTAGTCCTTTGGCTAATAGTTAATCTAATTGCTGGATTTCTATTGCGACTATAAGAGCTGGGTTATAACAGTATCTATATAATATTTCCATTTAGAGGAAGAGTTAAAAGAGGCAGAAGATATTTTTATAAAGGCTGCTGCTAAGATTGCTTATTTTTATAAGTAAAAGAAAATTTAATATAAGCAGATATATTATGCAGTATTATAAGGTATTTCTAATTTAGAGGAGTTAGATTAGGTTAAGTATAAGGAGCAGGAAGCAGAGGCCTTTTATTAAGCTAAAATATTAATACTTAATCTAGCTAGTTTTATTAATATAGTTAACTAAAATACTTTTATTTTTAACCTTTTATTATTATAAATCTTAAGTTTTAGTAAAAGTCTATTAGTAAGGTCTTTAAATACTTAAAGTATTTAATAAGTTTTTAACTATTTATTTTATTAAAATATCCTTTTTATTTAATTAAATATTATAATATTTTTATTTTTAAGTTTAGTTTAATAATAAAAATTAATTTAACTTTATATTTAAATTCTTTACTTTTTATTATAATTTTATTATAAATTATTTTATTTATTTTTTTATTAATTAAGGCCTTTTTTAATTATAAAATATATTTTATTTTAAAAATTAATTTTTTCTTTTTATTAAATAGCAGTAAAATATTTATTTTATAGCTAACTTTACTTACTTTTTATAATACTTTATAAAGTCTAACTTTTTTAAAATTAAGTTTTTTACTAAGATATTTTATCTTAATTATTATATTAATGCCTTATTGCTAGCTTAAGGGTAAATATATTAAAATATAAATTATATCTCTCTTTTTTAAAATTAATCCCTTAATTTTATTTTTATTAATATATTTCTTTATTTTAATATATATAAACTTAAATTATATTTATAATTTATTATATAGCTTTTTTAAATTATTTACTTAAATAATAGCTTTTTTTATATCTTTGCCTTTTTATAGTAGTTAATAAGCTTTTAATTTAAATTTAAAATTAAAGAAAAATAGTAATTTCTTTATAAATTCTAATTATATACTATTATATATAAACTATATAATAAGTAACTTTTTTACTTAATCTTTTATTTTTAGGTTAATATAGTATATTAAATAGTCTTTTATAATTTAATTAATTTATTTAGTTTAATTATTTATTTAAGGATAGTATACTATACTTACTTTATAATGCATTTTAAGTTTATTATTTAATGCTCTTTAGAACTTAAATATAAATATAGATCTTTTATTAAAGATTATTTCTTTTAATAGTTTATAATTTATAATAATAAATTTAGTAAATATATATATTAATTCTTTTATAGTATTTACTTTTTTATAAAAGATAAAGTATAATATTTTTTTAATTAATTAACTATAATAAATATATTATTATAAGTAATTTTTATTATTAATTTTTTAAATAGTAGTAGTTTTATAATATAATTAAATAAGATTAATTTTTATAATTATTTTAGCATTAATAAAAGTTATAATAACCTATATAGTTTATATCTTCTAGCCTTTACTTATTAGTATAGATTATAATATAATACTATATATTATATTTATTTCTTAATTTTATTAAAGATATAATATCTTTATATTTATTTTTTTATTTTTTTAATTTCTTTATATTTATATAGTAAATATATATAAATTGCTTTTACTATCTTTTTTTATAATTCCTTTAGTATTTATATTTTATTATTAATTATAAAAAGTCTATTATATAGGCTAGATTTTTTTAAAAATTAGTTTTAGTTTTAGTTTTTTATATATTTTTTAATTTCTTTATTTATTATATTATATTCTTTAAATTTAAAAATAATAGTAATTATTTTCTATTTATAATATCTTTATTTATTTAAGTATATTATTTAAGTAATAACTTTTAATATTTTTTAAAAGAGTTTAGCTTTATAATTTAATATATTAGCTTTTTTATTCTTTATTTTTTTATAATAAATAATTTAATAATTAAATTATAATAAAAACTTAAAATATTTTATTTAATATTTTAATAATATTTATATAATTATAAAATAAATAATATTTTTATAATTTATAAAAACCTTAATCTTATATATACTTTTATAATAATAATATCTTTATTCCTTAAATATTATTATAATAACTATAAATTCCTTATTATAGATAGTATACTTTAGCTTTAGTTTATATAGTTTTTTAAAGAAAAATATAATAAATTTAAGTTTTCTTTTTTTATTTTATTATTTAATTAACCTTTTAATAATAAAATTTAAAATTTTAATTTTAATTTTAATTTCTTTAATAAAGTTAAATATAATAAATATTAGTTTTAATATTAAAGTATTTTTTAGTTATTTAAATACTTTATAAATATTTAGTTTTTATAAGAATATTTTATTTTTCTTTATAAAGTTAGATAATAATATAATAATTTAAGTAAAGTTTTTAATAAACCTTTTATAATAGTTAATAAACCTTAAAAAATTTTATATATCTTTAATATTCTTTAAAGGTTTTTATATTTTAACTATTTTAAGTTTCTTAAGATTTATTTAGATTTCTCTTAAGTTAATAATATATTTTAAAAACTTTACTTTTTATATATAAAATATATATTTTTTTAAATTAATAAGAAGTTTAGTATTTTATAACTTTTATAATATTTTATAAATATATTCTTTATATTTTTTAAAAGTTTTTAAGAAAATTAAGATATTATTAATATATATAATTATAAACTTATTAAAATATTTTTTAAAAATATAATTAATATATTTTTAAAATAAAGTAGATATATTTATTATTTTTTATAGTATAATAAAATATTTAAATAGTTTATATTTTATTTTAAAGATAGTTATTTATTTATATCTTTTTTTTATTTATATAAGTTTATATACTCCTTTAAGGTTAAGTGCTATAAATTAGTTTATTCTTTATAATTATTTTTTAATTTTTATTATTAATAATAAAGATATTTTATTTTTAATAATAATATTATTTAATTATTAATAATTAATAACTAATTAAAGTTTTTTATTTTTTTTTAATATAAAGATAATAAGGTATTTTATTAGTAATTTTAAAACCTTAATATATCTTTTTTATAGTTGCTTTTTTATTTATTCTTTAAGTATTTTAAGCTTTATTTTACTAAGGTTATAGATTTTATAAAACTTAAGTAAAGTTTTATCTTTAAGTATAATTTTATAGTTTTATTTTATATATAGTAAAAGCCCTTTTTTAAAACTTTATTATAAAATTTCTTATATTTTTAATATTATTATAAAATCTTTTTAAGATATTCCTTTTTAAGGGTATTTTT
Organism: Trichoderma arundinaceum; assembly: GCA_025919625.1. NCBI lineage: Eukaryota > Fungi > Ascomycota > Sordariomycetes > Hypocreales > Hypocreaceae > Trichoderma > Trichoderma arundinaceum. Next base: position 15,698 of record JAMQTF010000025.1, read on the forward strand.
TTTTTTAATTTTTACTTTTTATAAAGCTTTATTAAATATTATTAATTCTTTTTTAATATAGGCTATATATTTTTATATTTTTATTATAGTTAATTTTTTTTATTTTTTATTAAATTATAGTTTTATATTAGTTTTCTTTTTAAATTTAATTTATTTTTTAACTTTTTCTTTTATAAGTTATATAAGGGCATTTAGTTTTTTTAGTAGTATTATTAGCCCTTTTTATTACTTATTTTAGTTAAGTTATAATTTTAAATTAATTAAAAGATCTAGGTTATTTTATAAACCTAATTAGTTTATTTTTTAATTTATTATTAAGTTTGCTTTATATAATTATAGCTAATTTAAAATAATATTATATTTAATTTTTATTAAATTAAGCTAAAATAATTTAGTTTAATTTTAAAATTTAATTTTAAAATAATTAATTTTTATATTAATAAGCTTTTTATTATAGTTATAAAGCTAATCTTTAATAGTATTTATTTTATATACCTTTTCCTTAGGCTTTTTATATTAAGGTAATTATAGTTAATTAATTAAGTTATAGTTTATAAAGTTACTATTTAATTTATTATTTATTAAGATTAAGACTATATATCTTTTTATAATTTCTTTAATAATTAATCTACTATTTTCTTTAATTATTCTTATAGATTTTATTATTTTTATAGCTGCAATTTCTAATTTATTTAAGTAGCTTTATATTTTATAAATAATATCTTTATATTTATTATACTAGATATATTAATAGCATTTTAATACTAGAATATTATATTTTATTATATTATAATATTTTTTTATAAGGTAATTACTTACTTTTTTCTTTTTATTATAATAGGTTCCTTTATTATAGGTAGTAAAATCTTATCTTTTTAATTATAAGTTCTTAATAGTAATTTATAAGGTTTAATATTATATATAATATATAATATATTTAAGGTTTTTATAATTTTTAAATTTTATTTAATAATATTTATATTTTATAATATATAAATATTATTTATTAATTTTTTTTAAAATATATCTTTTATCAAAGAGGTCTTTATATAACCTTAATTTTTCTTACTTATAGTTATTTTTAAAATAATTTTAATATTTTTTTAATTCTGCTTCTTAATTTAAGATTTTCTAGATTATTAAGGCTTTAGTATCTTAAGTAAGGTTCTTTACTATCTTTAAAATAACTTTTTTTATTAATCTTTAATTAATTAAGGTAGTATTAAGCAGGCTATTATTATTATAACTAAGCTTAATATTTTAATTTAATTAAGCTAAATCTTTATTTATAATTTTATTATTATTATATTCTTATTTTAATAGCTACTTAAATTAAGTAATTACTAAAATATTTTTATATTTAAGTACCTTAAGGTAATAGCTTATAATATCTTTATTACTATTATAAATCTTATAGCTATTATTATAATATATAGTCTAGTAAAAGCTAATATACTTATCTTTAATAATAGCCTTAACTTCCTTTATTACTTTTTTATTGTCTTTTATAAGTTTTTAGCTATCTTTTTTATCTTTATTATTTTTTTTTAAATATTTAAAGAACTTATAGCCTAGCTCTTTATAATTATAATAAATAATACTACTAAGGTTTATTTTTCCTAGCCTTATATTATTACTACTTATAATATAGTTATTTTATTATCTTCCTTAATTAGTAATATTCTTATTACTATTTTATAATAAATAATAGAAATTTTATTAATTTTTATTTTTTTTATATTTATATTCTTACTTTTATTTTTAAATTTTATTATTAATATTAATTACTTATTATATATAATTAATTTAATTTATTTTTTATTAATTAATATAATAAAGCTTATCTTTAACCTTAGGTTTAAGGCTTTAATAATATATATCTTTTTTAATAGCTTTAGTCTAGTTTACTTTAGTAAGTAATTAAATAAAGTTTATAATATACTTTATAAATACTTCTTTTTATTAAATTATATAAAGTTAGTTGTGACGAACCGGTTACCTATAGATTAGTATAGATAGAGATTTCTAATTACCTGTTCAGGATTTCTATTAGCAAATAGGTTAGGTCAGACTTAGGTAGTATATAATATCATACAGCTAGTAGAGAGTATATAAATCCAATCTTATTGCTATATTAATAACTAGCTATCTAAGCTATCTAAATAAGTATAGTGAAGTGAACTTATATACTTAGTTGATCTAGGCGACTTATCTATAGTTCTAGTAAGTTGACTTATTGAGTTGATGGTTGAGTTAATAAGTCTCAGCTGATTGGTTGGGTTATCTAAGGTTAACCTGCCATGCCTACCCTGTAGGCCTTCTGTTAGGCCTATATAGGTTGGGTTGTAATATAATACCCCTCTTTCTGTCAGTCTTGTCCTTAAGACCTTAAGGACCTGGTATAAGTAGCGGCATCCCCACTTAATAAGTGCCTTTCCTGCTAGTCCCTCTCTAGTATATTTCTATCCTTTTCTTACTAACCTAAATATGCTAGATAAACTTATTAAAAAGTCTTTTTATAAAAAGATATAATAATATAATTCCTTACTGCAAGCCATTATATCTAGTATAGATAAGTCTAATAAGCATTATTTATATTATATTTTAAAAAATCTTAAGGATTGCCTGGTTTCCCCTCTAGACTTATTGCATTATTTTAAATGCATTTGTCTAAATAAATCTTATTATAATATCTAAGGTTTAACGCCTAATTAATTAGACCAAGTATCTATATAATATTTCTATTTAGAGGAAGAGTTAGAGGAGGCAGAAGATATTCTTGCAGAAGCTGCTGCTAAGATTGCTTATCTTTATAAGTAGAAGAAAGTTTAGTATAAGCAGATGCGCTATATAGTATTATAAGGTATTTCTAACTTAGAGGAGTTAGACTAGGTTAAGCATAAAGAGTGGGAAGCAGAGGCCTTGCATTAGGCTGAAATGTTAGTGCCTAATCTAGCTAGTTCTATTAATGCAGTTGATTAAGATGCCTTTGTCCTTGACCTATTATTATTATAAATCCTAGATTCTAGTAAAAGTCTGCTAGTAGGGTCTTTAAGTATTTAAGATGCTTGATAGGTTCTTAATTGTTTACTTTATTAGAATATCCTTTCTATTTAATTAGGTATTATGGTGTTTTTGTTTCTAGGTCTAGTTTAATAGTAAGAATTAATTTAACTTTATATTTAAGTTCTTTGCCTTTTATTATAATTTTATTATAAATTATTTTGCCTGTTTTTTTATTAACTAAGGCCTTCTTTAGTTATAATATATACTTTATTCTAAAAATTAATTTCCCTTTTTTATTAGGTAGTAGTAGAATGTCTATTTTATAACTAACTTCGCCTGCTTTTTATAGTATTTTATAGGGTCTAACTTTCTTAAAATCAAGTTTTTTGCTAGGGCATTTTGTCTTGATTATTGCACTAATGCCTTATTGCTAGCTTAAGGGAGGATATATTAAAATATAGACTATATCCCCCTCCTTTAGAATTGGTCCCTTAATTCTATTTCTATTAATATATTCTTTTATTCTAATATATATAAACTTAAGTTATATTTATAGTTTATTATATAGCTTCTTTAAATTATTTACTTAGATAATGGCTTTTTCTATATCTTTGCCTTCTTATAGCAATTAATATACTTCTAGTTTAAATCTAAAATTAAGGAAAAATGGTGATTTTCCTATAGATTCTGATTATATGCTATTATATATAAACTATATAATAAGTAACTTTTCTACTTAATCTTCTATTCCTAGGTTAATATAGTATATTAAGTAGTCTTTTATAATCTAATTAATTTATTTAGTTTAACTATCTATTTAAGGATGGTGTACTATGCTTGCTTTATAATGTATTTTAAGTCTATTATTTAATGCTTTTTAGAACTTAGATATAAATATAGATCCTCTATTAGAGATTATTTCTCTTAATAGTCTATGGTTTGTGGTAATAAATCTAGTGAATATATATACTAATTTTTTTATAGTACTTGCTTCCTTATAGGGAATAAAGTATAATATTTTCATTAGTCTATTAACTATAATAAATATACTATTATAGGTGATTTTTATTATTAGTTCTTTTAATAGTAGTAGTTTTATAATATGATTAAATAAGATTAATTCCTATGGTTATTTTAGCATTAGTAGAGGTTGTAATAACCTATATGGTTTATATCTTCTAGCCTTTGCTTATTAGTATAGATTATAATATAATATTATATATTATACCTATTTTTTAATTTTATTAAAGGTATAGTATCTTTATACTTATTCCTTTATTTTCTTAATTCCTTTATGCTTATGTAGTAAGTGTATATAGACTGCTTTTACTATCTTTTTTTATAATTCCTTTAGTACTTATATTTTATTATTAATTATAGGAAGTTTATTATATAAGCTAGATTCTTCTGGGAATTAGTTTTGGTTTTAGTTTTTTATATATTCCTTAATTTCTTTATCTATTAGGTTATATTTTTTAAATTTAAAGATAGTAGTAATTATTTTCTGCTTATAATGTCCTTATTTATTTAAGTATATTGCTTAAGCAATAACTTCTAGTGTTTCTTAGAAGAGTTTAGCCTTGCAACTTAGTGCATTAGCTCTTTTATTCTTTATTCCTTTATAATAAATAATTTAATAGTTAAACTATAATAAGAACTTAAAATATCCTATTTAGTATTTTAATAATACTTATATAATTATAAAGTAAGTGATATTTTTATAGTTTATAAAAACCTTAATTTTATATATACTTCTATAATAATAATATCTCTATTTCTTAAATGCTGCTATAATAGCTATAAATTCTTTATTATAAGTAGTATACCTTAGTTCTGGTCTATATAGTTTTTTAAAGAAGAATATAATAGGTTTAAGTTTTCCTTCTTTATCTTATTATTTAATTACTCCCTTAATAGCGAAATCTAAGGTATTGATTTTAATCTTAATTTCTTTAGTGGGGTTAAATATAATAAATACTAGTTTTAATATTAGAGTATTTTTTAATTATTTAAATGCTTTATTAATATCTAGACCTTATAAGAACTTTCTATCTTTCTTTATAAAGTTAAATAATAGTATAGCGATCTAAGCAAAGTTCTTAATAAACCTTTTATAGTAATTAGCAAACTTTAAAAAGCTTTATATATCCTTAATATTTTTTAAGGGTTTTTATATTTTAACTGCTTTAAGTTTCTTAAGATCTATTTAGATTTCTCCTAGGCTAATAATATATCCTAAAAACTCTACTTTTTATATATAGAATATATATTTTTCTAGATTAATAAGAAGTTTAGTATTTTATAATTTCTATAGTACCTTATAGATATATTCCTTATATTCCTTAAGGGTCTTTAAGAAAATTAAAATATTATTAATATATATAATTATAAATTTATTAAGATATTCCTTAAGAATGTAATTGATATGTTTCTAAAATAAGGCAGGTGTGTTTATTAATCCTTATAGTATAATAAGATATTTAAATAGTCTATATCTTATTTTAAAGGCAGTTATCTATTTATAGTCTTTCTTTATTTATATAAGTTTATATACTCCTTTAAGGTTAAGCGCTGTAAACCAGTTTATCCCTTATAGCTGTTCTCTAATTTCTATTATTAGTGGTAAGGGTGTTCTATCTTTGATGGTAATGTTATTTAGCTGTTAATAGTTAATAATTAATTAAAGCTTTTTATCCTTTTTTAGTATAAAGATAATAGGGTATCTTATTAGTAACTTTAAGACCTTAATATATCCCTTTTGCAATTGCTCTTTTATCTATTCCTTAAGTATTTTAAGCTCTATTTTGCTTAGGTTATAGATCTTATAAAACTTAGGTAAAGCTCTATCTTTAAATATAATTTTATAGTCTTATTTTATATATAGTGGAAGCCCTTCCTTTAAAACTTTATTATAAAGTTTTTTATATTTCTAGTATTATTATAGAATCTTTTTAAGATATTCTTTTTTAAGGGTATCTTCTTCTTTATTTTTTACTTTTTATAAGGCCTTGTTAAGTGCTACCAATTCTCTTCTAATATAGGCTATATATTTTTATATTCTTATTGCAGCTGATTTTTCTTATTTTCTATTAAATTATGGTTTTATATTAGTTTTCTCTTTAAACTTGATTTATTTTTTAACTTTTTCTTTTATAAGTTATGCAGGGGCATCTAGTTCTTCTAGCAGCGCTATTAGCCCTTTTTATTACTTATCCTAGCTAAGTTATAACTTTGAATTAATTAGAGGACCTAGGTTATCTTATAAACCTAGTTAGCCTATCTTCTAATTTATTACTAGGTTTGCTTTATATAACTATAGCTAACCTAAAATAATATTATATTTAATTTTTATTAGATTAAGCTGAAGTGACTTGGTTTAATCTTGAAACTTAACTTTAAGATAATTAGTCTTTATATTAATAAGCCCTCTATTATAGCTATAAAGCTGATCCTTAATAATGCCTATTTTATATACCTTTTCCCTAGGCTTCTTGTGCTAAGGTAGTTATAGTTGATTAACCAGGTTATGGTTTATAAGGTTGCTGTCTGATCTACTGTCTATTAGGATTAAAACTGCATGTCCCCTTATGGCTCCTTTAATAATTAGTCTGCTGTTTCTTTTGATTATTCCTGTAGGTTTTATTATTTCTATAGCTGCGATTTCTAATATATCTAGGTGGCTTTGCACTCCTTAGACTATATCTTTATATTTGCTATATTAAGTATACTAATAATAGCCTAGTACTAGAATATTATACCTTATTATATTATAATATTATTTTATAAGGTGATTACTTACTCCTTTCTTTTTCCTATTATAGTAGGTTCCTCTATTATAGGTAATAAAATCCTATCTTACTAATTATAGTTTTTTAATGGTTATTTATAAAGAAATATATTAGTGATAATATATAATGCATTTTATGCTATTATAGTTTTTAAATTCTTCCTATCTATATGCATATTCTACTAAATAATTATGCTATTTAAAAACTTTTTCTAGTATATGGTTTTTGCAAAATGGGTCTATATAATTCCTGAAGTTACTTTATTTACAATTGTTTTAAAAATGATTTCCTTCTTTAGGTTCTGCTTTTTGGTCTAATATTTTTTAGATTGTTAAGACTTTGGGATCTTAAATAGGGCTTCTTACTATCTCTAAAGTGGCTTCCTCTGCTAGTCTTTAACTAATTAAGGCAGTATTAGGCAGGCTATTATTATTATTACTAGGCTTGGTGTCCTGGTCTAATTAAGCTAAGTCCTTATTTATAATTCTTTTATTATTAAATTTTTATTTTAGTGGCTGCTTAAATTAAGTAATTGCTAAAATATTTTTGCATTTAGGCGCCTTGGGGTAGTACCTTATAGTATCTTTATTACTGCTGTGGGTCTTATAGCTGTTGTTATAATATGTAGTCTAGTGAAAGCTAGTGTGCTTATTTTTAATAATGGCCTTAATTTTTTTTATTACTTTTTTATTTTCTTCTATAGGTTTTTAGTTATCCTTCTTATCTTTATTATTCTTCTTTAGGCATTTAAAGGACTTATAACCTGGCTCCTTGCAGTTATAGTAAATAATGCTGCTAAGGTCTATTTTTCCTAGCCTTATATTATTACTACTTATAATATAATTATCTTATTATCTTTCTTAGTTTGTGGTGTTTTTGTTATTGCCTTGTCTTGGTGAGTTTTAGAAGTTTTAAAAGCTTTTATTTTTTTTAGTTTTTTGCTCTTGCTTCCTTTCTTATTATTAATTATTAATATTAATTATATCTTAGGTATAATTAATAAATAATCTATCTTCTCTTTTAATCTTATAAAGTTTATTTTTTACTTCTAGTTTAATGCTTTAATAGTATATATCTTTTTTAGTTTCTTTAGTCTATTTAACCTTAGTAAGAAGCTAAATAAAGTTAACTATATATTTTACTAGTGCTTCTTTTTATTTAATTATTTAAAGTTGGTTTTTAGCTTTACATTTTTTATTAGTGAATCTAAAGATTTTCTATAATTGTTTTTTAAAGTTTTTATATATAAAAAAGATTATTTATATCTGCTTATCTTATTTATCTAGAGTATTCTTTCTAAAATCCTCTAAGATTAGGTTAAATTATATTACTGCTAGTCCTTTTAGTTTAATTCTTATAAACTATATATAATTATATATCTTATTAAGGGCAAAGGTAATAAGATAATAGTATTTAAAGTAAGTATATATATTAATAAAGAATTTCTAAATTTTTATAAGATCTTTTATAAACTTTTCTAGTAGTGCTGGTTTTATAACTTCTCTAAGCTATTTCTTATATTTTTAAGATATAATAGCAGGTGCTAGATTAACTATATTAACTCCTGTATTTTTAAGTTACTATTATAGCTAGGCAATTATAACTTAATCCTAAGCTTTTTAATTCTAAAGCTATTAGAGCTATTTTATAAGATTATTAAGTACTATAATAACTTCTATTAGGGTTATTTATAGATCTTCTTTTTGCATCTTGGCATTATCTTAATGTATATCTTTAGTTTAGTAAGTAATACTTATAATTATAAGGCTTGCATAGTTAGTTTCTTCTTCACTCTAAAGTTTAAATATAACCATTTAGTTCTACCCTTTAGATCTAAGGTAACTATCTAAATAAGAGTTATTAATATATAATAAACTAGTTACTTATAGATTAGTATAGATAGAGATTTTTAATTACCTATTTAGGATTTTTATTAGCAGATAGGTTAGATTGGATTTAGGTAGTATATAATATTATGCAGCTGGTAAAGAGTATATAAATCTAATCTTATTGCTGTATTAATAACTAACTATCTAAACTATCTAAATAAGTGTGGTAAAGTGAACTTATATATCTAGTTAATCTAGGCGACTTATCTATAGTTCTGGTGAGTCGACTTATTGAGTCAATGGTCGAGTTGATGAGTCTTAGCTGATTGGTCAGGTTATCCGAGGTTAACCCGCCATGCCTACCCTGTAGGCCTTCTGTCAGGCCTATATAGGTTGGGTCGTGACATTAGTTCTTTACTTTTTATTTTTTATTAACTATTTTAAAGGTTTTTTATAATTATTTTTTAAAATTTTTATATTTTTTAAAAATAACTTTTATTTATTCTTTATATTTATTAAAAGTTATTTAATTATTTTTATAATCTTTTAAAATAAGGTTAAATTAAGTTATTACTAATCCTTTTAATTATATTTTTATAAACTTTATTTATTTTTTTATTTTATTAAAGGCAAATATAATAAAATAATAGTTTTTAAAATAAGTATATATATTAATAAAAAATTTCTAAATTTTAACAAGATCTTTTATAAACCTTTTTAAAAATACAGGCTTTATAATTTCTTTAAGTTATTTTTTATATCTTTAAAATATAATAGCAGGTACTAGGTTAATTACTAATAGATTAACTACTAGTAGATTGCCTATATTATTTAATTACTATTATAAATTAGCAATAGTAATAGCTTATTAATCAATTACTTATTAATTAACAACCCTTTAGTTTACTAATTATTAGATTAAATTATCTAGCTCTTAAAGCCTAGCTATTAGGTTAATAAATATAATAGGCATAATTATGGTTAAGTCTTATTATATTAGTTTAGATATATTATTAATATTAATAAAGCTTTCTTAATCTATTTCTTCTTTACTTTAAAGTTTAAATATAACTATTTAGTTCTACCCTTTAGGTCTAAGGTAACTATCTAAATAAAAGTTATTAATATATAATAAACTAGTTATTTATAGGTTAATATAAATATAATTCCTAAGGGATAAACCTATTTAGATATTTATATTAGCAGATAGGTTAGGTTAGATAAAGGGTATAGTAGTTAATAGTTATAGATAAATAAGAGAGTATATTAATTTAATCTTAATATCTTCTTAATAACTGGCTATTTAAGCTATTTAAATATATATGGTGAAGTGAACTTATATATCTAGTTAATCTGGGCAGCTTATCTATCATTCTGGTAAGTCGACTTATTGAGTTGATGGTCGAGTTGATGAGTCTCAGCTGATTGGTCGGGCTATCCGAGGTTAACCCGCCATGCCTACCCTGTAGGCCTTCTGTCAGGCCCATATAGGTTGGGTCGTGACATAAAGAGAGTCGAGATATAGCAGTTTAAGCCCCGTATTGGTAACTCTGTATAATATAGCCATAAAATACACTAGAGCAGCATGTTATAATCTGGGTTTGATTGTTTATCTACAACAGATCACCTGTTAAGCACTGAGGTTACAATCAAATACCATTCATTTTAGGGGGGTTAGTGCTCTACAGTAATTAAACAAATAGTGATTACTGTACCTATTTCTCGGAGTTAATTAAATGAAAAGAGGGTGTTCGGGCTTTACAAGACAAAATATTTTTTCAACACGCACTTTGCGGAGATAAGAAATAGAGGTATCTATCAATACGGTTAGCGACAGAGTGCTTAGATGATCCCGAGTATTATTTAAACAACAATTCGTACTATTAAGTGAAAAGAAAAATCAAAGCTACCACATATCTTTCCCTACAACCTACAATAAATCTCAATCAACATTTTCACCCAACATGCCTTCTATTAATAAATATACTGCGTCCCATCAACTGCCTCAGGGTCCGGGGGACTCGAGGCCAACAGCTCTCCAGATTGTGGATAATGAGAAGATGGAAGGCAAATTGTAGGGGAAGGTTGTTCTCATTACAGGAACATCATCAGGGATTGGCCCAGAGACAGCTCGTGCACTGGCCGCTACGGGGGCTACTGTGTTTTGTGCCGCAAGAGATTTCCAGAAGGCTAAAGAGGCTCTCGCAGGTATCCATGGCAAGATCGAAATCCTGGAATGCGATCTCTCCTCTTTAAAGAGTATTCGAACAGCTGCTGCGGAGTTCATTTTCCGGTCTAGGGGGCAGCTAAATATACTGATCAACAATGCTGGTATTATGGCGGTTGCGAAGCGAGAGTTAACCGTGGATTGCTTTGAGATTCAGTTTGGGACAAACCATCTGGGCCATTCTCTACTGTTTCAATTACTCAAGGATTCTTTGCTCAAATCATCGAGTCCTTCCCACCATTCACGTGTTATAAATCTCTCATCATCTGGACATGGAGGATCAGAAATCCATTTTGATAATTACAATCTGGATGCAGAATATAGTGAGTGGGTTGCATATAGTCAATCAAAAACTGCAAATATATATATGGCGAATATGATTGAACGGCTCTATGGAACTAAAGGATTACATGGCCTGTCTGTCCATCCCGGCGGGATATGGACTCCGTTATAAAGGCATATTCGCCGGTCACAATAGATGCGTGGAGAGCAGACGCAAGGATTGAATCCTTTATGAAGAGTCCAGAGCAAGGAGCAGCCAATACAGTTTTAGCGGCTAATGGAAGAGATTATGAAGGTGTTGGTGCAAAATACCTGGAAGATTGTGGAGAATGGGGTTTGTGTGAGGTGGAAAACCCAGGACCGGCCGACCCTGGGTATTTTCCTTATGCTTTTGATGCTGAAAAGGAACAGAGATTATGGGCTGATTTGTGTGAGGTGGTTGGAGTGGTTAATAATAGTGTCTAATAGTAAAGGGGTGTACTATATACAAGGCATGAAAAGACCAAGATCAAGGAGACAGAGGAAGAATACTATTAACACCAATGCTATAGTTACTTAGTTTATTACACTACTTAAATTTAACTCAGTTTATGTATCAATATAAACTTAATAGAATAATTAAATTTTATTATTTATACTAACTTATAACTAATTATTCTACTATATATATATAATATATAATATGCTATTAGTTTAATAATATTAGCTATTTAAACCTGCTTGCCATACTCCTTAATTAATTCACTAATATATGCTTTATCAACAGAGCTGTTAGTTAGCCCTATAGCAGCCTTTGCAAAAACATCCATATTATCATCTTGGTGTAACTCCCATGTTACTCCATCCTCATCCTTCCACCCAAAAACATTGGGGCCCACTGGCGTGTAATCCTCCTCCTTATTAATTGCAATATTAAATGCGCGCCAGGAGGCGGCTGATATAATTGGAAATCCATTTGGGCAGCCACACACACCATTTCCTAACAGCGCAAGTGGTATACCACATTGGTTGTTGTTTTGAGCTAAGTAAAGAGTGGCTTCGCCATTCCCACTATTTGTTCGAAAATCTGCGCAAGTCGCGAGACCAAGATTTCCTGTAAAACAGCATACACCAGGAGGAAGTTCAAAGCATCCGGCAAAAAAACCTGATTGGCAGGCAGTTGCTTGATTATAAAATCTTATATTTGCTGTTTGAGTAAGAGCCATAGAGAATAGTGAGCTCCAAATAAAAGTTTGAGCCTTTAAGACCATAATGATTGTAGTGAAGAGTGTTTTAAACAACAAAGCTTTTAAAATTTAATACTGGTTCCCAAAGGAATAACTTCTTGTAATACACTTGGTGAAGTAATAAAAAGAAAACTGGTAGTTACAGCTGTATAAGTACTTGGCTAGGTTCTCCCTTATTTCCTCGAAGTCTCCAAGTTTGCTATATATAAAAACTGTTAGTAAAATTGCTAAGCATTAAAAATTAGCTACATTAGCGAACTCCAAATTATTGAAATTATGTGTATTCCTTCTTTATCCTTCTTACTTTATGCTACTATCGCACTGTCTTTTAACTAATGCAACTATTTGATATATCACAAATTTGGCTAGTGGTGAGGAGATAGATATTGTGGAGATGAGTGCATATAGTTTGGCCTCTATCACCTACTCCTGCTTTTAAAACTCATAATAGCAATTTAGTGGATATAGTTTAGGTCTTGCTTATTTTGAGGTATATATTGTTATTATTGAGGAGCCCCTGCAATTGCCTTTATGAACAAGAAAGCTAACTTAATTATAACTTATACCACTTAATTCCTACTAGATATATTAGGAATATATATCTAGAATATAAGTAAACATAGCCCCTACACAAAGCACAATAAAGTTAATCTGTTTATAGTTAGTTTTTAGTTACTGCGATTGATAGGGCCGAATGGCCCACTTTAATATATATTTATAGATTTTTGCTATAACTTTATTTTAAGCGGTTATAGCTTAAATGAACCTGAACAATTAATCCAATAGCACCACTGCAAGATACCTCAGGTCTTTAAATGCACTGTGTTGTAATACTTGGATTTGCCTCTGCCAAGTTGCTTAATTTCTTACATATTGTGCTCCAATTGTATAAACCAAGGTTGTTTTTAAATATACTTGCTAAAGTAATCAAGACTGCAGCTGTGTTAAATTAGTAGACAGATATGTCTTTGTGAGTGCGGGGGCGGCTATTATAAAACGTTGATTATGAGGGCTTAGTAAAAGCAGCTAAGTGTAAATGGGGTGTTCTTGATTGTCTCCTCACATAGAAAATTTCCACCACTTAAAACATCATAGAATCGCTATAACTATAGGCACACTAGAATCAGTCGAAATACTAAAAGTAAGAACTTTAATTTGTGTTTGCGGATGTTGTTTGCAGGTGTTGTTTATAGTATTTATGTCTGTGTCAACAACTTGCTACAATGCAGTCTACTGTAACTAGGATATCCTTTATAAAGCTAGTTGGTCTGCTAGATTGATGCCAAACATTGAGTCAATTGCCCAATCTTTTGCCTTGTGGCGTGTTCAAATTTGCAGGTTTGTTACACAACTATAGTTGCACAGGCCCGATGTCGGGCAATAGGTCAGTATTTGTACATGCTGTCCTTCCCGAAGTCTTATTAAAATAAGCTAACTCAATATAATTTATTCTCCTACAAGTATGGACTTATCCTTTATAACCTGCTTAACTAATAAACAGGCTGCAAGCAAATAGTTAGATATAAGAAAATTAGCTTTACTATATGGTAATTTACAAACTATTAACAAGTATTGCGGGGAATATTAACTAGCGATTTTCATTTTGCAAGATATATATAATATTCAAATACTATATTACTTTGAAGCCAAGGCTCTTCTGCTATACTTTATTAGGAAGCTGCTGCAGTGCTCCCACTAGTTTATTATTAAGTTGCTTAAACTCAAGTGTCATCAGTTGTCAGATGCATTCTATGTATATCTGCTAAAGTATAGATGCATGATATAGTTGCTTTACATAATAATTTGTCATGGAACACTATTTTCATATCTCACAACTTAGTATCAAACACCAGGTTTACGTGGCTTTGTTTGCTCGTTTTACTTGTGGGTCTCTAGCCAAGATTTCTATATAAACTACTACATGATCCGTTTAAAAAAGAGCTGAACTTTTATCAACCACATCCTTACTATTCCACACAAATATCACTTATACAAAAATAACTTCCTTGCATATACCTTACTTAAACATAACAGCCATAATGCTGACTTTTATATATCTTTTGTTTTTCACAACTACAGCTTTAGCTGTTGATGTATTCTTATTTATCGTTGATGACAATCGAACTTGCAGATTAGATAATCCTGGGGTTGTTTGCACTAATATCAACATTGGCGTATGCTGTATTCTCACCGATTTTACTGATTTGCCATCTGCGATAGTAAGGGGGCTTAGTCCTGACCCGGTTGATGGAAATGTTGCTATTGCGTTTCGAGAGACAGCCACTAGCAGATGCGGCCTGGCTTGCGATTCTGCCTTTCCAGGAAACCTTGCCTGCTTATCATGCGATGGTGGTCTTAGGGGTGCAGGCTGGAACTTAATTCGATCTGCAGAACAGTCCACGGAGTTATCTGCATGTGCAAGTTCGGTAGAGCCTGACCAGCTTAATTATCAAGGCCACTCATATTACATTAACCACAATATTCCGCCAGAAATTACAGCAGAACTTCTTAACTTAGTTAAGAATAAGATAAATATTGCAGACTTTCCAAAGCATTTATCTAAATATAAAATATAAAGGTATAATATAAATTAATAATATATCCCTTTATTAAATAATTTTAGATAAAATACTAATACTTTACTAGCTTTTATTTTTTATATAGCTATATTAAATTAGAATTAATTTATTATAGTAGTTTTATATATTTAGTTCTGGCAGTTATTAAAATAATATAATATATTAATGCTTATTATAACAATCCGGTCTATACTTAAGAATATAGGGTAGGCTTTTTAAAATAATAAACTAATAATTTAGTTTATATTAGTAAAGAGATTAAGGTATAAATAATATTAAGTAATTTTATTATATAGTTAGTAAAGTAAATAGAAGTTTTAAATTAATATTTAATTTAAATATTATATTAATAATTAATTATTTAAGCTATTTAATAAATATATTATTTTATAAACTTATATAATAAATTATTTTTAATAGCTTATTTTATAATATCTTTTTATACTTAATAAGCTTAATACTTTGATATTATAAGCTTATTTTAATCTTAATATATACCCTAGGTAAGCTATAAGCTTTATCTTAATTAGTTCTATATTTAGGCTTTAGCTGGTGCTGTTATTGGGTTGTAATAATAGTATATTTAAAAATTCTATAATTATCTAGTAGTTAAAAGTATTTATTTTAAGGCAAGATATAAGGATAGCTATAAGTATGCCTTTAAGCAGCTAAGGTTATATTATTTACTTAATTTTATTAATTAAAGTATTTTTTAAAAGTTATTTAAGCTTTTAAGCAGTACTTGCTTTTAGTATTCTTAACTATAGCTAAAAAATTAACTTTATATTTATAAAGTATTAAAATAATAAGTTTTAATTTATTTAATTATTTAATAAGCTTATAATATTTAATTTTAGCTTATAAAAGTATAAAATACTTTTTTATAATATTTAAAAAATCCTTAATTATTAAATTCTCTTTAATTTATACTAATTTATAAATAATAGCTTAAGTATAAGCTAAGCTTTAATTTATATACTATTACTTAAGTTTAATATTTACTTACTTAATATCCTTTAGTATTATATTATATTTATTTTATATAATCTTTTTAATATTTATATTACTTAATATAATTTAAGCTTATAATTTTTAAAAAATTTATTAAATAATAAATATCTTATTACTAAAGTATTTTATAAATAAAATAGTTATTATTCTTTTATATAAGCTATTATTAATAATATTTATAATCTAAGTTTAAATTATTATATTAGCTTTTATATTATTAATTATTTTAAATTACTTAATTTATGCTTATTTAAGTATATCTTTATTTATTAAAAAGACTTTTTTATTTATAATATTTACTTTATCTTTTTTAAATAATTTTACTATATATTTTTTTACCTTAAAGGCCTTAAAGAGCTTTTTAAGTTAAAAAATATTATTAAGGTATTTATCTTTACTTAGATTAATATTATCTTAAATGCCTTTAGTTAATATATAATTATAAAAGTATTATAAACCAATAACTTTTATATTTATAATATAAAGATATAGGGTAAGACTGCCTTAGATAAATACTAATTCTTTTTAAAGATATATACTTAAGAAAGTAAAGAAAGCTAGCTTTCCTTTAATATATAAAAAAGCTAGGAAATATAGCTTTCCTAGCTTTTTTAATATATTAACTAAGTATATAAATTTACTTTACTATATTTATTTAAATAGCTTAAATAGTTAGTTATTAATATAATAATAAAATTAAATTTATATACTCTTTACTAACTATATAATATTATATACTACCTTTATTTAACCTAACCTATTTATTAATAAAAACCTAAATAAGTAAATTAAAAATTACTATTTATATTAATTTATAAATAATTAGTTTATTATATATTAATAACTTTTATTTAAATAATTACCTTAGACTTAAAAAGTAAAATTAAATAGTTATATTTAAATTTTAAAATAAAAAAAAATAAATTAAAAAAGCTTTATTAATATTAATAATATATTTAAATTAATATAATAAAACTTAACTTTTATTATATTTATTATACTTATTAATTTAATAATTAAGCTTTAAAAATTAAATAATTTAATTTAATAATTAATAAACTAAAGGGTTCTTAATTAATAAGTAATTAATTAATAAGCTATTACTATTACTAATTTATAATAATAATTAAATAATATAAATAATCTATTTATAATTAATTTATTAATAATTAATTTAATATTTATTATTATATTTTAAAAATATAAAAAATAATTTAAAAAAATTATTAAACCTATATTTTTAAAAAAGTTTATAAAAAAATTTATTAAAATCTAAAAATTTTTTATTAATATATATATTTATTTTAAAGATTATTATTTTATTATATTTACCTTTAATAAAATAAAATATTAAGTAAAATTTATAAAAATATAATTAAAAAGATTAATAATAATTTAATTTAATTTTATTTTAAAAAATTATAAAAATAATTAAATAACTTTTAATAAATATAAAAAATAAATAAAAATTATTTTTAAAAAATATAAAAGTTTTAAAAAATAATTATAAAAAATCTTTAAAATAATTAATAAAAAATAAAAAGTAAAAAACTAACTTTATATAATTTAATAAAAAGAAATATTTATAAAATATATTATAAATTTTATTTAATTATTTATTAAAATAAATTAAATTAAAATTATTAAAAAAAATATATATTATTAAAGCTTTAAACTTAAAATTAAAAATAAGCTTTATTATATTAATTAATAAAAAATAAATTAAATTAATTATATATAATAAGTAATTAATATTAATAATAAAATTTAAAAATAAAAATAAAAATATAAATATAAAAAAAATAAAAATTAATAAAATTTTTATTATTTATTATAAAATAATAATAAAAATATTATTAATTAAAAATAATAATAAAATAATTATATTATAAATAATAATAATATAAGGCTAAAAAGAATAGACTTTAATAATATTATTTATTATAATTATAAAAAATAAAGCTATAAATTTTTTAAATACTTAAAGAAAAATAATAAAAATAAAAAAAATAATTAAAAACTTATAAAAAATAATAAAAAAATAATAAAGGAAATTAAAATTATTATTAAAAATAAATATATTAGCCTTTATTAAACTATATATTATAATAATAATTATAAAATTTATAATAATAATAAAAATATTATAAAATATTACCTTAAGGTATTTAAATATAAAAATATTTTAATAATTATTTAATTTAAGTAATTATTAAAATAAGAATTTAATAATAAAAAAATTATAAATAAAGATTTAATTTAATTAAATTAAAATATTAAGCTTAATAATAATAATAATAGCTTACTTAATATTATCTTAATTAATTAAAGATTAATAAAAAAAGCTATTTAAAAGATAATAAAAAGCCTTATTTAAAACTTTAAAGCCTTAATAATTTAAAAAATATTAAATTAAAAAATAAAACTTAAAAAAAAAATTATTTTTAAAATAATTATAAATAAAATAACTTTTAAAATTATATAAATCTATTTTATAAAAACTATATATTAAAAAAAGTTTTTAAATAATATAATTATTTAATAATATATATATATAAGTAAGAAAAATTTAAAAATTATAATAATATAAAATATATTATATATTATTATTAATATATTTTTTTATAAATAATTATTAAAGAATTATAATTAATAAAATAGGATTTTATTATTTATAATAAAGGAACTTAATATAATAAAAAAAAAAAATAATTACTTTATAATATAATATTATAATATAATAAAATATAATATTTTAATATTAAGCTATTATTAATATATTTAATATAATAAGTATAAAGATATAATTTAAAAAATATAAAGCTATTTAAATAAATTAAAAATTATAGCTATAAAAATAATAAAATTTATAAAAGTAATTAAAAAAAATAATAAATTAATTATTAAAGAAATTATAAAAAAATATATAATTTTAATCTTAATAAATAATAAATTAAATAGTAATTTTATAAACTAGAATTTAGTTAATTAATTATAATTATCTTAATATAAAAAGCTAAAAAAAAAATATATAAAGTAAATATTATTAAAAATTAGCTTTATAATTATAATAAAAGATTTATTAATATAAAAATTAATTATTTTAAAATTAAGTTTTAAAACTAAATTAAATTATTTTAGTTTAATTTAATAAAAATTAAATATAATATTATTTTAAATTAATTATAATTATATAAAGCAAACTTAATAATAAATTAAAAAATAAGTTAATTAAGTTTATAAAATAACCTAGGTTTTTTAATTAATTTAAAGTTATAATTTAGCTAAAATAAATAATAAAAAAAGCTAATAATATTATTAAAAAAATTAAATATCTTTATATAATTTATAAAAAAAAAAATTAAAAAATAAATTAAATTTAAAAAAAAATTAATATAAAATTATAATTTAATAAAAAATAAAAAAAATTAGCTATAATAAAAATATAAAAATATATAGCCTATATTAAAAAAGAATTAATAATACTTAATAAAGCCTTTTAAAAAATAAAAAATAAAAAAAAAATATTTTTTAAAAAAAATACTTTAAAAATATTCTTAAATAATATTATAAATATAAAAAATTACTTAAGGAAATTTTAAAAATTAAATTATTAAATACTTAAAATACTTAAAATAAAATTATTTATAAAAATAAAATATTATTTAAGTTTTATAAGATTTATAATTTAAATAAAAAAAAACTTAAAATTTTTAAAAAATAATTAAAAAAATAACTAAAAAAAATATATTAAAATTTTAAAATTATTAATTAAATACTTTATTATATTTATATTTAAGAAAAATAAAAAACTATAATTAGTTATTAATTATTAATAGCTAAATAATATTATAATAAAAAACTAAATATTATTATTATTAATTTTAAAAATAAAAAATTAATTAATTAAAATAAAATAATTTATAGCTTTAGATCTTAAAAAAGCTTATAATTTTATTTATATTAAAAAAAGATATAAATAAATAATAATATTTAAGATATACTATAGATTATTTAAATATTTAATTATATTATTTAGCTTAATTAATATATTAGCTATATATTAATATATAATTAATTAAGTTTTTAAAAAATACCTTAATAACTTTATTATTATATATTTAAATAATATCTTAATTTATTTAAAAATATTAAAAAAATATAAATAATATATTTATAAAATATTTTAAATATTAAAAAATATAAATTTTTTAATAAAATTTAAAAAATATTAATTTTATATTTAAAAAGTAAAATTCTTAAAATATATTATTAATTTAAAAGAAATTTAAATAAACTTTAAAAAACTTAAAGTAATTAAAATATAAAAGTTTTTAAAAAATATTAAAGATATATAAAGCTTTTTAAAGTTTATTAATTATTATAAAAGGTTTATTAAAAACTTTATTTAAATTATTATATTATTATTTAACTTTATAAAAAAAAATATTTTTATAAAGATTAAATATTTATAAAATATTTAAATAATTAAAAAATACTTTAATATTAAAATTAATATTTATTATATTTAATTTTATTAAAAAAATTAAAATTAAAATTAATATTTTAAATTTTATTATTAAAAAAGTAATTAAATAATAAAATAAAGAAAAAAAACTTAAATTTATTATATTTTTTTTTAAAAAATTATATAAATTAAAATTAAAGTATATTATTTATAATAAAGAATTTATAGTTATTATAATAATATTTAAAAAATAAAGATATTATTATTATAAAAGTATATATAAAATTAAGGTTTTTATAAATTATAAAAATATTATTTATTTTATAATTATATAAGTTTTATTAAAATATTAAATAAAATATTTTAAATTTTTATTATAATTTAATTATTAAATTATTTATTATAAAAAAATAAAAAATAAAAAAATTAATATATTAAGTTATAAAGCTAAACTTTTTTAAAAAATATTAAAAGTTATTACTTAAATAATATATTTAAATAAATAAAAGCATTATAAATAAAAAATAATTATTATTATTTTTAAATTTAAAAAATATAATTTAATAAATAAAAAAATTAAAAAATATATAAAAAACTAAAACTAAAACTAACTTTTAAAAAAATTTAACTTATATAATAGACTTTTTATAATTAATAATAAAATATAAATATTAAAGGAATTATAAAGAAAGGTAATAAAAGTAGTTTATATATACTTATTATATAAGTATAAAAGAATTAAGAAAATAAAAAAATAAATATAAAAATATAATATTTTTAATAAAATTAAAAAATAAATATAATATATAATATTATATTATAATCTATATTAATAAGTAAAGGCTAAAAAATATAAATTATATAAATTATTATAATCTTTATTAATATTAAAATAATTATAAAAATTAATCTTATTTAACTATATTATAAAACTATTATTATTAAAAAAATTAATAATAAAAATTATTTATAATAATATATTTATTATAATTAATTAATTATTAAAAATATTATATTTTATTCTTTATAAAAAAGTAAATATTATAAAAAAATTAATATATATTTTTATTAAATTTATTATTATAAATTATAGATTATTAAAAAAAATAATCTTTAATAAAAGATTTATATTTATATTTAAGTTTTAAAAAGTATTAAATAATAAACTTAAAATATATTATAAACTAAATATAATATATTATCTTTAAATAAATAATTAAACTAAATAAATTAATTAAATTATAAAAAACTATTTAATATATTATATTAATTTAAAAATAAAAAATTAAATAAAAAAGTTATTTATTATATAATTTATATATAATAATATATAATTAAAATTTATAAAAAAATTATTATTTTTCTTTAATTTTAAATTTAAATTAAAAGCTTATTAATTATTATAAAAAGGGAAAGATATAAAAAAAGCTATTATTTAAGTAAATAATTTAAAAAAGCTATATAATAAATTATAAATATAATTTAAATTTATATATATTAAAATAAAGAAATATATTAATAAAAATAAAATTAAAAAATTAATTTAAAAAAAGGGAGATATAATTTATATTTTAATATATTTATTTTTAAATTAATAATAAGGCATTAATATAATAATTAAGATAAAATGCCTTAATAAAAAACTTAATTTTAAGAAAGTTAAACTTTATAAAATATTATATAAAGTAAAAAAAGTTAGCTATAAAATAAATATTTTATTATTATTAAATAAAAAAAAATTAATTTTTAAAATAAAATATATTTTATAATTAAAAAAGGCTTTAATTAATAAAAAAATAAATAAAATTATTTATAATAAAATTATAATAAAAAATAAAAAATTTAAATATAAAGTTAAATTAATTTTTATTATTAAATTAAACTTAAAAATAAAAATATTATAATACTTAATTAAATAAAAAAGATATTTTAATAAAGTAAATAGTTAAAAATTTATTAAATATTTAAAATACTTAAAGACTTTATTAATAAACTTTTATTAAAACTTAAGATTTATAATAATAAAAAATTAAAAGTAAAAATATTTTAATTAATTATATTAATAAAATTAATTAAATTAAATATTAATATTTTAATTTAATAAGCAGCCTTTATTTTTTATTTTTTATATTTAACTTACTTTAATTTTTTAAGATTATTAATCCTTTATATAATTATATACTTTATCTTTTTAAATTATTTATATTTTTAAATATAAAGGCACTTTATTTATATATCTATCTTTAATTAAGCCTTTTTAACTTCCTTTAGCTTTTAATTAAGCTTAAAATAATAACTTAATACTTTATAAATTTATTAAAAAGTAAAGC
Organism: Trichoderma arundinaceum; assembly: GCA_025919625.1. Taxonomy (NCBI): domain Eukaryota; kingdom Fungi; phylum Ascomycota; class Sordariomycetes; order Hypocreales; family Hypocreaceae; genus Trichoderma; species Trichoderma arundinaceum. The sequence goes on from JAMQTF010000025.1 coordinate 38,444, forward strand.
TAAAGGCCTTATAATATAACTTTTAATATTAAATATATAAATAATAATAATAAAAATCCTTTTTTAATATAATATATTTAAAATAATAATCTATATAATAAGTATATAAATATATAATAATAATTAAATTTTCTAAAATAAAATTAATAAAAGCCTTATACTTATTTTTTTTTAATTAAATTCTCTTTTTTATTTTAATATAATAACTTAAATAAATAAAAAAAAGAAATAACTTATTAAAAAATAAGCAGTAGGTATTTATATAATAAATTCCCTAGCTTTAAAAATAAAATTAAATAAAAAAGAAGTATTATATTATAAACTAATACCTTTTATATTTATAATATAAGGGTATAAAGTAAGACTACTTTAAATAAATACTAGTCCTTTTTAAAGATATATATTTAAGAAAGTAAGAAAAGCTAGCTTTTTTTTAATATATAAAAAAGCTAAGAAATATAGTTTTCTTAACTTTCTTAATATATTAATTAAATATATAAGTTTACTTTACTATATTTATTTAAATAGCTTAAATAGCTAATTATTAATATAGTAATAAGATTAGATTTATATACTCTTTACTAACTGCATAATATTATATATTATCTTTATCTAACCTAATCTATCTGCTAATAAAAACCTAAATAAGTAAATTAGAAATCACTATCTATACTAACCTATAGGTAACCAGTTTATTATAAAAAGACTATTAGCTATTTTACTTAATAAATTAATAAGTCTAGCTTAATAAATATAAAAAAATTAATATTATTTACTTAGTTTATATTTATAAATACTCTTATATAGTTAGTCTTAAAACTTACTAATATTATTAATAATATATATTACCTAGGCTTATAACTATTAAAAAGCTATTACAACCCAATATATATAGCCCCTAAGAAACCTACAGGGTAGGCAACTATTAGAGTAACTATAGAAGAACTAATTAATTATAAGAGTATTTACTTTTTTAAAAGTAAATATTAATAAATAGTTATTTAAATAAAATAATATTTACTTTTAAAAAAGTAAATATAAATAAATATATAATTATATATATAATTTAGTAAATTATTTATTAAAATAGCTTAAATAATTAGTTATTAACTTAATAATATAATATAGATATATAATATTAAGATTAAATAACTTACTTTTTTATTATTATATAATATATAATATATTATTTAAAGTTTAACTTAGCTATATTATTAATAAACTATTTATAAATAAATAATTAAAAATTATTATTTATATTAATTTTATAAATAATAATTTATTATATATTAATAATTTTTATTTAAATAATTATTTTAAACCTTAGGTAATAATAATAAAGATATAAATAAGTTTTAAAGTCTTAAATAATATAAAACTTAAAAATAATAATTATAATATTACTTTAAATAATAATATAATATCTTAATTTATCTTAAAGAATTTTATTAATAAAATTAAGGCCTTATATAAGATTTAAAAATATTTTATAAAAGTATAAATATATTTTAATTATTATTTATAAAATATAGCTAAATCTTATAATTAAATATAATTAATTAAAAAATACTTAATAAAAGCTATTAAAATATAATTTTAATTTATAATAAATAATTTTATAAAAAACTTTAATTAAAATAATATTAAATAAAATAATATAAAAAAAAAAGAAAATCTTTAAAAATTATAAAATTTATAAAAAATAAATAATTAAGTTTTTTAAAGTTATTAATAAAAAATATAAAGTAAAAAAAAAACTTTAATTTATTAAATAAAAAGGATCTTTATATAAGTATACTATTATTTTTAATTAGCTCTTAACTAAGGTTAATTAAATTAAATAAATAAAAAAGAAAATATATTATTAAAATATTAAACTTGAAATAAAAAATAAACTTTTTAAAATTAAATATAAAAAAAAAACTTTTATAAATTATATATAAAAAATAATTAATATTAATAACTATAATTAAAAATAAATATAAAAATAAAAATTTAAAAAATATAAAAATTTTTAAATTAATAAAAAAAATAATAATAAAGTAAATAAAAAAAAAATATTATAAAAATATTATTAATATAAATAATAATATACTTAAAAAAATAAATTTAAATATTATTAAAATTAAAAAAGATATAAAATATTATAATTATAATAAATATAAATATATATTTAAAGATTATAAAGCTTTATAAAAAAAATATAAGAATTAATTTAATAAAAAAAAAGATAAATAAAAACTTATTTTAAAATTAAAGAAAATAAAAGTTAATATTATATAAGTTAAAAATAATTATATTAATTATAGTTAAATAATATATTATAATAATAACTATTTAATTTATAAAAATATAAAAAATAAAATAAAATAATATTTAAAATTATTAAAAAAGATTATTATAGCTATTATATTAATATATAAATAACTATTTAATAAAGAATTTAATAATAAAGGCATTAATAATAATAATATAAAATAATTAATATAATAATTAAAGGAAAATAAATTAAATAATAAAAGCTTAATAAGTATTATAAATTTATTATATTTTATTTTATAAAAAACTATATTAAAATACCTTAAGAAATATAAATATTATCTTATTATAATTATATAATAATTCCTTAAATAAGAAAAAGATTATTAAAATTATTATTATCTTTTTAAAAAATATTATATAAAGAGAGAATTATAAAAATATTTAAATTATTTTTATAAAAAATATATATTAAATAAGGTTATTAAATAATATAAAAATTTAGCTTTATTTATATATAAATAATAAAAATAAGCTAAATATAATATTAATAAATATATTATATATTAAAAATAATAAATAGCTTTATAATTTATTATTAAAAATCTTATTTATAAAGGGTATAATTTTAAAATTTATATAAAAGAAATATAATAAAATAAATATAATAATATAAGCTAGAAATATATTAAATAATATTATTAACTTATTAGCTATTATACCTTAATATTAAATTATTATTAATATAAATATTATAATAACTTTTATAATAAAATATAATAAATTACTATATATTTAAATAATATTAATAATAACCTTTATAATAAATATTTTACTTTAATAAACTTATAAAAAGCCTATATAATAGTTAAGGTTAATATAATAAAACTAATAGTTATAAAGCTTATAATAATTAAATATATATAAAGAATTGCTATATAATATTATATAAATAATAATTTAAAATATAATTTATTTAATAAAAGAATTATTAATAGTCTTAAATTATTATAAAATATAAAGGTAAAAAATATATACCTTTATAACTTAAAAAAAAAAAAGTTTAATAATAAATTTATTAATTAAAAAACTAATTAACTTAAAGTTATAATTAATAAATAAATTAAGTTAATTTAGTTTAATATTTATAATTTATTTAAATATAATAGTATTTTAAAAATTTTATAGCTTTATATAAGTAATTTAATAATTAATTAAAAAGAGTATATATTAAGCTAAATTAATAGCTAAATTTAATTAATTTAATTAAAGTTATAACTTACTTAAGAAAAATAAAAAGGCAATATATTATTAAAAAAATTAATTATTTTTAAAAATAATAAAATATAAAAATAAAAGAAAATTATATAAAATTTAAAAAAACTTATAATATTATTATAATATTATTATAAAAAAGAAAAAGTTAAAAAGGTATATATAAATAAAATAATTTTAATTTTATAAAATAAATTATAAATCCTTAATAATATATTAAAAAAAACTAAAAAGAAAAATAATAATAATAAATTAAAAAATTTAATTATTAAGATATTAAAATAATATTAAAAATATAAAAAATTATATAAATAAATTTTAAAAATAAAATTATTATTATATATATAATAAGATTATAAAATAATTCTTAAAGATAAAATTATATTTAAGTTTTATAAAATATATAATCTTAATAAAATAAAATTAAAGGTATTATAAAAATAGCTTATAAAATAATTAAAAAAAAGATATATTTAAATATTAATATCTTTAATAAAATACTTAATTATATTTATATTAAAAAAAAATAAAAAATTATAACTTATTATTAATTATTAATAATTAAATAAAATTATATAAAAAAATTAAGTATTATTACTTTTTATATTAAAAATTAAAAATTAATTTATAAAAGTAATAATCTTTATAGCTTTTAATTTAAAAAAAGCTTATAATTTAATTTAAATTAAAAAAAAAATAAATAAAAAATAATATTTTAAATATATTATAAGCTATTTAAAAGCTTAATAATACTTTTTAAATTAATTAATATATTAATAATATTTTAATAAATAATTAATTAAATATTAAAAAGATACTTTAATAATTTTATTATTATATACCTTAATAATATTTTTATTTTTTTAAAGTTATTAAAGAAATATAAAAAATATATTTATTAAGTATTATAAAAGCTAAAAAATATAAATTTTTTAATTAAACTTAAAAAGTATTAATTTTATATATAAAAAGTAAAATTTTTAAAATATATTATAATATTAAGAAAAGTTTATATAGATTTAGATAAAATTAAAGTAATTTAAGAATAAAAACTACTTTAAAATATTAAGGAAATATAAAGCTTTTTAAGATTTATAAATTATTATTAATAATTTATTAAAGAATTTATTAAAATAATAATACTTTTAATTAACTTTATAAAAAAAGGAAAAATATTTATATAGCTATTAAATATATAAAATACATTTTAAAAACTTAAGAATATTATTATTAATAAATTAATATTAATAATATATAATTTAAATAAATTTATTAAAATTAAAATTAATATATTAAACTTTATTATTAAAAAAGTATTTAAATAATAAAATAAAAATAAAAAGCTTAGATTAATAATATTCTTTTTAAAAAAATTATATAAAGTAAAACTTAATTATTTTATTTATAATAAGAAATTTATAATAATTATATAAATATTTAAAAAATAATAATATTATTATTAAAAGAATATATATAAAATTAAGGTCTTTATAAATTATAAAAATATTATTTATTTTATTATAATATAAATACTTTTTAAAAGATAAATTAAATATATTAAATATTTTATAAATTTTAATTATAAAATTATTTATTATAAAGGAATTAAGAATAGCTATACTAATGCCTTAAGTAAATAACTTAATTATTTTTAAAAAGTATTAAAAATTATTATATAATTATTAAGATTAAATAATAAAGGTAATTATAAATATATATATATTAATATTATATATATAATAAAAGAAAATAATTTTATATTTAAAGCTATAAAAAAATATATATAAAACTAAAATATAAATTAATTTTTAAAAAAAGTTATTATAAATAATAAATACTTTATATTATATAATAAGATATAAATACTTAAAGAATTATAATAAAAAATAATTAAATTAGTTTATAAGCATTTACTATATAAATATAAAGAAATTATAAAAATTAAATAATAAGTTTAATAATATTATATTTTTATAAAAATTAAATAATATATATAATATATTATTTTATATTATAACTTATATTAATAATTTAAAAATATAAAATATAAGCTATATAAAACCTTATAATTATTATTAATTATAAAATAATTATAAAATTTAATAATAATAAATTATATTATTAAACTATTATTATTAAAAAAATCTTTAATAAAATATATTTATAATAGTATTTTAATTATAATTAATTAATTTATAAAAATAATATATTTTTTATTTTATAAAAAATTATATATAATAGAAAATTTAATATATATTTATAAATAAATAATTATAATAAATTATAGATTATTAAAAGATTTAATAATTAATAAAAGATTAATATTTATATTTAAGTTTTAGTAAAAACTTATAATTAAATTAAAAATAAATTATAAATTAAGTATTACTTACTATTTTTAAATAAATAAATAAATAGAAAAAGTTAATTAAATTATTAAAAGATATTTATAAATCTATATTAACTATTAATAAAATAATTAAATTAAAAAATTACTTATAGTATAGCTATATTATAATAATATAGTATTAAAATCTATAAGTAAAATACTATTTAAGTTAAATTATAGATTTATATTATAAGTATATTAAGTATTATAAAAGAGACTTAATATAAAAAAGGCATATATTATTATAAAAGATATCTTTAAGTTATAAAAATTAATAAAAGTATAACTTAAATTTATATAAAAAAAAATAAAAAAATATATTAATTAAAAAAAAATTAAAAAACTAATTTTTTAAAAAGGGAATATAATTTATTTATTTTAATATATATTTAAATATTAATAAAATAATATAAAGCTTATAATTTAATTATTATAATTTTATAATAGCCTTAATTTTAAGAAAATTAAATCTTATAAAATTTTAAAAAAAATAAAAAAAGTTAATTATAAAATTAATATATTAATAATATTAAAAAAATATAAAAACCTAGCTTATAGAGTTAAATATATCTTATAGTTAAAAAAAGCCTTAGTAAATAAAGATATAAAAGAAATAATTTATAATAAAATTATAATATAAAAATAAAAAATTAAATATAAAGTTAAATTAATTATTATTATAAAACTAAATTTAAAAACCTATATATTAAAATATTTAATTTAATAAAAAGGATATAATAATAATAAAAATAGCTAAAAACTTAAAAAGTATTTAAAAAATTTAAAAGACTTATTAAAGAAATTTTATTAATCTTTAAAAATAATAAATTAAAAAATAATAAATTAAATATACTAATCTTACTTATAAATTATATTTTATAAAAGAATTATACCTTTTTATATTAAATATAAACTAATTTTACTTATTATTCTTTTTTTTTATAATAATTAGCCTTTTTTATTTCTTTAGTATTTAACCCTTCCTTTATTATCTTATAATAAACCAGTTACCTATAGATTAATATAGATATAATTCCCAAGGGATAAACCTATTTAAGTATTTATATTAGCAGATAGGTTAAGTTAAATAAAAGGTATAGTAGTTAATAGTTATAGATAAGTAAGAAAGTATATTAATTTAATCTTAATATCTTATTAATAACTAGCTATTTAAGCTATTTAATAAATATAATAAAGTAAACTTATATATTTAGTTAACCTAATTAAAATTAAAGATTTAGTTATTAATCTAGCTAAGGATTAATAATTATATTATTAATCTTAAATAAATTAAGAGTTCTTTTTTTAATTTCTTTATAATTAATCTTTTAGTTAATAGTTAATTTAATTACTAAATGCTTATTATAATTATAAAAGTTAGATTATAATATAATACTCCTTTTTTTATTAGTTTTATTTTTAAGACCTTGCTAATTTAAGTATAAATATTTATCTTACTCTTTTTCTTTTATTAATTCCCTTTTTTTTAATTACTTATCTTTTTATTTTTTTTTATTAATAATTATAATAAGTATTTAAAAAAAAACTTATTTTAAAATAAAGTATTAAAATATTCTTTTAAAGATTATTTTATTTTATTTTATTAAAATAAAAAATTATATTTATTATTTTAATAAAAAAAAATATTATTTCTTTAAGTATTAAATATTTAAAGAGGATTTTATTTACTATATTAAATATATTAAAGATAATAAGTTATTATATAATACTTATTTATTTTCTCTTTTATAATTATAAAAGATTGCTTTTTTTTATATTTAATTTAAAAATATATTAAAGAAAGCTAAGGAAAAGTATAAGCTAGTTAATATAAAGATTAAGTATATTTAAAAATAAAATTATTTATAATTAAAAAGAATAATATATACTATTGCATAAGGTATTAATAATTTAAAAAAGTTAAATAAAGTTAAGTATAAAAAGTAAAAAGCAAAGGCTATTTATTAAGTTAAAATATTAATACTTAATTTAGTTAGTTTTATTAATATAATTAATTAAAATATTTTTATCTTTAACCTTTTATTATTATAAATCTTAAGTTTTAATAAAAGTTTATTAATAAAGTCTTTAAATACTTAAAGTACTTAATAAATTCTTAACTATTTACTTTATTAAAATATCTTTTTTATTTAATTAAATATTATAATATTTTTATTTTTAAATTTAGTTTAATAATAAAAATTAATTTAACTTTATACTTAAGTTTTTTACTTTTTATTATAATTTTATTATAAATTATTTTATTTATTTTTTTATTAATTAAGGCCTTTTTTAATTATAAAATATATTTTATTTTAAAAATTAATTTCCCTTTTTTATTAAATAGTAATAAAATATCTATTTTATAGCTAACTTTATTTATTTTTTATAATATTTTATAAAGTCTAACTTTCTTAAAATTAAGTTTTTTACTAAGGTATTTTATCTTAATTATTATACTAATGCCTTATTATTAACTTAAGGGTAGATATATTAAAATATAGATTATATCCCCCTTTTTTAAAATTAATTTTTTAATTTTATTTTTATTAATATATTTTTTTATTTTAATATATATAAACTTAAGTTATATTTATAATTTATTATATAATTTCTTTAAATTATTTACTTAAATAATAGCTTTTTTTATATTTTTACTTTTTTATAATAATTAATAAGCTTTTAATTTAAATTTAAAATTAAAGAAAAATAATAATTTCTTTATAAATTTTAATTATATACTATTATATATAAACTATATAATAAATAACTTTTTTACTTAATCTTTTATTCTTAAGTTAATATAGTATATTAAGTAATCTTTTATAATTTAATTAATTTATTTAGTTTAATTATTTATTTAAAGATAATATATTATACTTACTTTATAATATATTTTAAATTTATTATTTAATACTTTTTAAAATTTAAATATAAATATAAATCTTTTATTAAAGATTATTTTTTTTAATAATTTATAGTTTATAATAATAAATTTAATAAAAATATATATTAATTCTTTTATAATATTTACTTTTTTATAAAAGATAAAATATAATATTTTTATTAATTTATTAATTATAATAAATATACTATTATAAATAATTTTTATTATTAATTTTTTTAATAATAATAGTTTTATAATATAATTAAATAAGATTAATTTTTATAATTATTTTAGTATTAATAAAGATTATAATAACTTATATAATTTATATCTTCTAGCCTTTATTTATTAATATAAATTATAATATAATATTATATATTATATTTATTTTTTAATTTTATTAAAAATATAATATCTTTATACTTATTTCTTTATTTTTTTAATTCCTTTATACTTATATAGTAAGTATATATAAACTGCTTTTACTATCTTTCTTTATAATTCCTTTAGTATTTATATTTTATTATTAATTATAAAAAGTCTATTATATAAGTTAGATTTTTTTAAAAATTAATTTTAATTTTAATTTTTTATATATTTTTTAATTTTTTTATTTATTAAGTTATATTTTTTAAATTTAAAAATAATAGTAATTATTTTTTATTTATAATATCTTTATTTATTTAAGTATATTACTTAAGTAATAACTTTTAGTATTTTTTAAAAAAGTTTAGCTTTATAACTTAATATATTAGCTTTTATATTCTTTATTCCTTTATAATAAATAATTTAATAATTAAATTATAATAAAAACTTAAAATATTTTATTTATTATTTTAATAATACTTATATAGTTATAAAGTAAATAATATTTTTATAGTCTATAAAAACCTTAATCTTAAATATACTTTTATAATAATAATATTTTTATTTTTTAAATATTACTATAATAGCTATAAATTCCTTATTATAAATAATATACCTTAATTTTAATTTATATAGTTTTTTTAAAAAGAATATAATAAATTTAAGTTTTCCTTCTTTATCTTATTATTTAATTACTTTTTTAATAATAAAATCTAAAGTATTAGTTTTAATTTTAATTTCCTTAATAAAGTTAAATATAATAAGTATTAGTTTTAATATTAAAGCATTTTTTAATTATTTAAATACTTTACTAATATCTAGTTTTTATAAGAACTTCCTATCTTTCTTTATAAATATAATAAACCATTACCTATAGGGTTAGTATAAGTAATAATTTCTAATTATCTATTTATAGATAGTTTATTAATAATATAGCTAAATTAGACTTTAAGTAATATATTATATATTATATAATAATAAAAAAATAAGTTATTTAATCTTAATACTATATATCTATATTATATTATTAAGTTAATAATTAATTATTTAAGCTATTTTAATAAATAATTAATAAATTATATATATAATTATATATTTACTTATATTTACTTTTTAAAAAATAAATATCTTTTTATTTAAGTAACTATTTATTAATATTTACTTTTTAAAAAGTAAATACTTATATAATTAGTTAATTCTTTTATAATTACTTTAATAATTGCCTTACCTTATAGGTTTTTTAAAGGCTATATATATTAGGTTATAATATAATACTCCCTCTTTATTAATTTTATCCTTAAGATCTAATTATTCTTATATAAGTATTATAGGCCTTAATTATATTAAGTAAATAATTTATTCTTTTATTATTTATTATAGCTAACTATATTAAAAAGTCTATATTTAAATCTTATTTTTTATAATATTAAATATCTTAATTAAATTTTATTTAAGCTATTAATTTTAAGGTTATTTTTTATATTTATTATTTAGATAAAAAGATTAATTATATAATTATAAAGGGTATTGCTAATTATACTTACTATTATTCCTTAGGTTATATATATAATAGTTTTTATATCTTAATATTTAATTATATATAATTATTCCCTTTTTTAATTTTATTTTAATATTTTTCTTAATTAATTATATTATAAAGGTATTAAAATACTTAAAGTATTAAAAGAAATTAATTAAGGAGGTTTTTATAAAATATTATTATTAATAAATTAAGTAATAAAAATAAATAAATAAGGCATTAGCCTATTTAATATATTTATATAAGTTATATTATATATTTTATAATTATAATATAAAGATAATAAAATATAAATTAAATATTAAAAAGATAAAAAAAGCTAATTATTATAAAAAGAAAGAATAATAAATAGAATTAATTTATATTTAATATAAAAAGGCATAGCTCTTTTATAAAATATAGTTTATAAGCAAGGTTAGTATACTTAATTTATTATCTTTTAATTTATTATTTTTAAAGATTAATAAAATTTCTTTAGTAAATTTTTTAAATTTTTTAAATACTTTTTAAATTCTTAGCTATTTTTATTATTATTATATCTTTTTTATTAAATTAAGTATTTTAGTATATAGGTTTTTAGATTTAGTTTTATAATAATAATTAATTTAACTTTATATTTAATTTCTTATTTTTATATTATAATTTTATTATAGATTATTTCTTTTATATTTTTATTAATTAAGGCTTTTTTTAATTATAAAATATATTTAACTTTATAAGCTAGGTTTTTATATTTCTTTAGTATTATTAATATATTAATTTTATAATTAATTTTTTTTATTTTTTTTAAGATTTTATAAGATTTAATTTTTTTAAAATTAAGGCTATTATTAAGTTATAATAACTAAATTATAAACTTAATATTATTTTATTAATATTTAAGTATATATTAAAGTAAGTAAATTATATCTTTTTTTTAAAAAATTAATTTTTTAATTTTTTTTTAATTAATATATTTTTTTATTTTTTTTTATATAAATTTAAGTTATACTTTTATTAATTTTTATAATTTAAAGATATCTTTTATAATAATATATGCCTTTTTTATATTAAGTCTCTTTTATAATACTTAATATATTTATAATATAAATCTATAATTTAACTTAAATAGTATTTTACTTATAGATTTTAATATTATATTATTATAATATAGCTATATTATTAATAATTTTTTAATTTAATTATTTTATTAATAATTAATATAAATTTATAAATATCCTTTAATAATTTAATTAACTTTTTTTATTTATTTATTTATTTAAGGGTAATAAGTAATACTTAATTTATAATTTATTTTTAATTTAGCTATAAGTTCTTATTAAAACTTAAATATAAATATTAATCTTTTATTAATTATTAAATCTTTTAATAATTTATAATTTATTATAATTATTTATTTATAAATATATATTAAATCTTTTATTATATATAATTTTTTATAAAGTAAAAAGTATATTATTTTTATAAGTTAATTAATTATAATTAAAATATTATTATAAATATATTTTATTAAGGGTTTTTTTAATAATAATAGTTTAATAATATAGTTTATTATTATTAAATTTTATAATTATTTTATAATTAGTAATAATTATAAGATTTTATATAGCTTATATCTTATATCTTTAAATTATTAATATAAGTTATAGTATAAAATAATATATTATATATATTACTTAATTTTTATAAAGATATAATATTATTAAATTTATTATTTAATTTTTATAATTCCTTTATATTTATATAATAAATACTTATAAATTAATTTAACTATTTTTTATTATAATTTTTTAAATACTTATATCTTATTATTTAAAGTAAAGTATTTATTATTTATAATAATTTCTTTTAAAAATTAATTTATATTTTAGTTTTATATATATTTTTTTATAATTTTAAATATAAGGTTATTTTTTTTTATTATATATATAATATTAATATATACTTGCTTATAGTTACTTTTATTATTTAATTTTAATAGTTATATAATAACCTTTAATATTTTTTAAAAATAATTAGGTTATTTACTTAAGGCATTAATATAGCTATTTTTAATTTTTTTATAATAAATAATTTTATAATTAAAATTTATAAAATATTTAATATATTTAATTTATTATTTAAAAAGTATTTATATTATAATAAAATAAATAATATTTTTATAATTTATAAAGACCTTAATTTTATATATATTCCCTTAATAATAGTATTATTATTTTTTAAATACTTATATAATTGCTATAAATTCTTTATTATAAATAAGGTAATTAAGTTTTATTTTATATAGTTTTTTTAAAAAAAATATTATTAATTTAAGCTTTTTATTTTTATTTTATTATTTAAGTACTTTTTTAATAGTAAAATTTAATATATTAATTTTAATTTTAATAGATTTATTTAGATTATATATTATTAATATTAATTTATTAATAATAACTTTTTTTAATTTTTAAAAAGCATTTTATATATTTAATAGCTATATAAATTTTTTTCTTTTTTTTATAAGATTAATTAAAAATATTATTATTTTAATAAATTTTTTTATAAATTATTAATAATAATTTATAAATTTTAAAAAGCTTTATACTTTTTTAATATTTTTAAATAGTTTTTATTTTTAAATTACTTTAATTTTATTTAAGTTTATATAAACTTCTCTTAATATTATAATATATCTTAAGAATTTTACTTTTTATATATAAAATTAGTATTTTTTAAGTTTAATTAAAAAATTTATATTTTTTAGCTTTTATAATATTTAATAAATATATTTTTTATGCTTTTTTAATAATTTTAAAAAAATAAAAATATTATTAAAGTATATAATAATAAAATTATTAAAGTATTTTTTTAATATTTAATTAATTATTTATTAAAATATTATTAATATATTAATTAATTTAAAAGGTATTATTAAATATTTAAATAACCTATAGTATATTTAAAATATTATTTTTTATTTATCTTTTTTCTTAATTTAGATTAAGTTATAAGCTCTTTTTAAATTTAAAGCTATAAAAATAATTACTTTTATAAGTTAATCTTTAATTTTTAATATAAAAGGTAATAATATTTAATCTTTTTATATAATTTTATTTAGTTATCTATAGTTAATAATAAATTATAATTTTTTATTTTTCTTTAATATAAATATAATTAAGTATTTTATTAAAGATATTAATATTTAAATATATCCTTTTTTTAATTATTTTATAAATTATTTTTATAATACCTTTAGCTTTATTTTATTAAAGTTATATATTTTATAAAATATAAATATAATTTTATTTTTAAAAATTATTTTATAATTTTATTATATATATAAAGGTAGTTTTATTTTTAAAATTTATTTATATAATTTTTTATATTTTTAATATTATTTTAATATCTTAGTAATTAAGTTTTTTAATTTATTATTATTATTTTTTCTTTTAGCTTTTTTTAATATATTATTAAAGATTTATAATTTATTTTATAAAACTATAATTATTTTATTTATATATATCTTTTTTACTTTTTCTTTTTTATTATAATATTAAAATAATATTATAGATTTTTTTAAATTTTATATAGTTTTTTTTTATTTTTATATTTTATTATTTTTAAAAGTAATTAATTTTTTTAGTAATATATTACTTTTTTATTTCTTTTAAGTAAATTATAATTTTAATTAAATTAATTAAATTAAATTATTAATCTAGCTTAATATATACTTTTTTAAATTAATTATTAAATTACTTATATAAAGCTATAAAAATTTTAAAATAATATTATATTTAAGTAAATTATAAATATTAAATTAAATTAATTTAATTTATTTATTAATTATAATTTTAAATTAATTAATTTTTTAATTAATAAATTTATTATTAAATTTTTCCTTTTTTAAATTATAAAAGTATATACTTTTTACCTTTATATTTTATAATAATTTAAAACTATTAATAATTCTCTTATTAAATAAGTTATATCTTAAATTACTATTTATATAATATTATATAGCAGTTCTTTATATATATTTAATTATTATAAGCTTTATAGCTATTAATTTTATTATATTAATCTTAACTATTATATAAGCTTTTTATAAATTTATTAAAGTAAAATATTTATTATAAAGATTATTATTAATATTATTTAAATATATAATAATCTATTATATCTTATTATAAAAGTTACTATAATACTTATATTAATAATAATTTAATACTAAGGTATAATAGCTAATAAGTTAATAATATTATTTAATATATTTTTAATTTATATTATTATATTTATTTTATTATATTTTTCTTATATAGATTTTAAAATTATACTTTTTATAAATAAGGTTTTTAATAATAAGTTATAAGGCTATTTATTATTTTTAATATATAATATATTTATTAATATTATATTTAGTTTATTTTTATTATTTATATATAAATAAAGTTAAATTTTTATATTATTTAATAACCTTATTTAATATATATTTTTTATAAAAATAATTAAAATATTTTTATAATTCTCTTTTTATATAATCTTTTTTAAAAAGGTAATAGTAGTTTTAATAATCCTTTTTTTATTTAAAAAATTATTATATAGTTATAATAAAATACTACTTATATTCTTTAAGGCATTTTAATATAATTTTTTATAAAATAAAATATAATAAGCTTATAGTATTTACTAAGCTTTTATTATTTAATTTATTTTCCTTTAATTATTATATTAATTATTTTATATTATTATTATTAATATCTTTATTATTAAATTCTTTATTAAGTAATTATTTATATATTAATATAATAACTATAATAACTTTTTTTAATAGTTTTAAATATTATTTTATTTTATTTTTTATATCTTTATAAATTAAATAATTATTATTATAATATATTATTTAGCTATAATTAATATAATTATTTTTAATTTATATAATATTAACTTTTATTTTCTTTAATTTTAAAATAGGTTTTTATTTATCTTTCTTTTTATTAAATTAATTTTTATATTTTTTTTATAAAGCTTTATAATCTTTAAATATATATTTATATTTATTATAGTTATAATACTTTATATCTTTTTTAATTTTAATAATATTTAGATTTATTTTTTTTAAATATATTATTATTTATATTAATAATATTTTTATAATATTTTTTTTTTTTATTTATTTTATTATTATTTTTTTTATTAATTTAAAAATTTTTATATTTTTTAAATTTTTATTTTTATATTTATTTTTAATTATAATTATTAATATTAATTACTTTTTATATATAATTTATAAAAAAATTTTCTTTATATTTAATTTTAAAAAGTTTATTTTTTACTTTAAGTTTAATACTTTAATAATATACTTTTTTTTTTATTTATTTAATTTAATTAATTTTAATTAAAAGCTAATTAAAAATAGTAATATATTTATATAAAAGTTTTTTTTATTTAATAAATTAAAGTTTTTTTTTTATTTTATATTTTTTATTAATAGCTTTAAAAAACTTAATTATTTATTTTTTATAAATTTTATAATTTTTAAAAATTTATTTTATTTTTTTTTTATATTATTTTATTTAATATTATCTTAATTAAAGTTTTTTATAAAGTTATTTATTATAAATTAAAATTATATTTTAGTAGCTTTTATTAAATATTTTTTAATTAATTATATTTAATTATAAAGTTTAATTATGCTTTATAAGTAATAGCTAAAATATATTTATACTTTCATAAAATATTTTTAAATCTTATATAGGTCTTTATTAAAAGATTTTAAAAATTTAAGCTTAATAATTTTTTTAAATTCTTTTTTTTATTTAATAAGGTATATTTCTTAATCTTTAATAATTTTTTATTAAGTTTTAATAATCTTATATAAGGCCTTAATTTTATTAATAAGATCCTTTAAAATATATTAAGGTACTATATTATTATCTAAAGTAGTATTATAGTTATTACTTTTAGATTCTATATTATTTAAGACTTTAAAACTTATTTATATTTTTATTATTATTACTTAAGGTCTAAGATAATTATTTAAATAAAAGTTATTAATATATAATAAACTATTATTTATAAAGTTAATATAAATAATAATTTTTAATTATTTATTTATAAATAGTTTATTAATAATATAGCTAGATTAGACTTTAAGTAATATATTATATATTATATAATAATAAAAAAGTAAGTTATTTAATCTTAATATTATATATTTATATTATATTATTAAGTTAATAACTAGCTATTTAAGTTATTTTAATAAGTAATTAATAAATTATATATATAGTTATATATTTATTTATATTTACTTTTTAAAAAATAAATATCTTTTTATTTAAGTAATTATTTATTAATATTTACTTTTTAAAAAGTAAATACTTATATAATTAGTTAGTTCCTTTATAATTACTCTAATAGTTGCCTTACTTTATAAGTTTCTTAAGGGCTATATATATTGGGTTATAATAATAAGGTTAGATAATAATATAGTAATTTAAGTAAAGTTCTTAATAAACCTTTTATAGTAATTAATAAACCTTAAAAAGCTTTATATATCTTTAATATTTTTTAAAGATTTTTATATTTTAACTACTTTAAGTTTCTTAAGATTTATTTAGATTTCTCTTAGGTTAATAATATATCTTAAAAACTCTACTTATTATATATAGAATATATATTTTTCTAGGTTAATAAGAAGTTTAATATTTTATAACTTTTATAATACCTTATAAATATATTCTTTATATTCTTTAAAGGTTTTTAAAAAAATTAAAATATTATTAATATATATAATTATAAATTTATTAAAATATTTTTTAAAAATATAATTAATATATTTTTAAAATAAAGTAAGTATATTTATTAATCTTTATAGTATAATAAGATATTTAAATAGTCTATATTTTATTTTAAAGGTAGTTATCTATTTATAGCTTTTTTTTATTTATATAAGTTTATATACTCCCTTAAGGTTAAGTATAGTAAATTAATTTATTTTTTATAGCTATTTTTTAATTTTTATTATTAATAATAAAGGTATTTTATTTTTAATAATAATATTATTTAGTTATTAATAATTAATAATTAATTAAAGTTTTTTATCTTTTTTTAATATAAAAATAATAAAATATTTTATTAATAATTTTAAAACCTTAATATATTCTTTTTATAATTACTTTTTTATTTATTTTTTAAGTATTTTAAGCTTTATTTTATTAAGGTTATAGATTTTATAAAACTTAAATAAAGTCTTATTTTTAAGTATAATTTTATAATCTTATTTTATATATAATAAAAGCCTTTTTTTTAAAATTTTATTATAAAGTTTTTTATATTTTTAATATTATTATAAAATCTTTTTAAAATATTCTTTTTTAAAAGTATTTTTTTTTTTAATTTTTGCTTTTTATAAAGCTTTATTAAGTATTATTAATTCTTTTTTAATATAGGCTATATATTTTTATATTTTTATTATAGTTAATTTTTCTTATTTTTTATTAAATTATAGTTTTATATTAGTTTTTTCTTTAAGTTTTACTTACTTTTTAATTTTTTTTTTTATAAATTATATAAGAGTATTTAATTTTTTTAGTAATATTATTAGCCCTTTTTATTATTTATCTTAGCTAAATTATAATTTTAAATTAATTAAAAGACCTAGATTATTTTATAAACTTAATTAGCTTCTTTTTTAATTTATTATTAAGTTTATTTTATATAATTATAGCTAACTTAAAATAATATTATATTTAATTTTTATTAAATTAAGTTAAAGTAATTTAATTTAATTTTAAAACTTAACTTTAAGATAATTAATCTTTATATTAATAAGCCCTTTATTATAATTATAAAGCTAATCTTTAATAATATTTACTTTATATATCTTTTCCCTAGGCTTTTTATATTAAGATAATTATAATTAATTAATTAAGTTATAATTTATAAAATTATTATTTAATTTACTATTTATTAAGATTAAGATTATATATCTTTTTATAATTTTTTTAATAATTAATTTATTATTTTTTTTAATTATTTTTATAAATTTTATTATTTTTATAATTATAATTTTTAATTTATTTAAATAGCTTTATATTTTATAAATAGTATTTTTATATTTATTATATTAAGTATATTAATAATATCTTAATACTAAGATATTATATTTTATTATATTATAATATTTCTTTATAAAGTAATTATTTACTTTTTTCTTTTTATTATAGTAAATTTCTTTATTATAAATAGTAAAATCTTATCTTTTTAATTATAAGTTCTTAATAATAATTTATAAAGTTTAATATTATATAAAATATATAATATATTTAAGATTTTTATAATTTTTAAATTTTATTTAATAATATTTATATTTTATAATATATAAGTATTATTTATTAATTTTTTTTAAGATATATCTTTTATAAAAAAGATCTTTATATAACTTTAATTTTTTTTATTTATAATTATTTTTAAAATAATTTTAATATTTTTTTAGTTTTACTTTTTAATTTAAGATTTTTTAAATTATTAAGACTTTAATATTTTAAATAAAGTCTTTTATTATTTTTAAAGTAATTTTTTTTATTAATCTTTAATTAATTAAGGTAATATTAAGTAAGCTATTATTATTATAATTAAGCTTAATATTTTAGTTTAGTTAAGCTAAATCTTTATTTATAATTTTATTATTATTATATTTTTATTTTAATAGCTACTTAAATTAAGTAATTATTAAAATATTTTTATATTTAAATACCTTAAGATAATAGCTTATAATATCTTTATTACTATTATAAATCTTATAGCTATTATTATAATATATAGTTTAATAAAAGCTAATATATTTATCTTTAATAATAGCTTTAACTTTTTTTATTACTTTTTTATTTTCTTTTATAGGTTTTTAATTATTTTTTTTATTTTTATTATTTTTCTTTAAATATTTAAAAGATTTATAGCCTAGCTTTTTATAATTATAATAAATAATATTATTAAAGTCTATTCTTTTTAGCTTTATATTATTATTATTTATAATATAATTATTTTATTATTTTTCTTAATTAATAATATTTTTATTATTATTTTATAATAAATAATAGAAATTTTATTAATTTTTATTTTTTTTATATTTATATTTTTATTTTTATTTTTAAATTTTATTATTAATATTAATTACTTATTATATATAATTAATTTAATTTATCTTTTATTAATTAATATAATAAAGTTTATCTTTAACTTTAGGTTTAAGGCTTTAATAATATATATCTTTTTTAATAACTTTTATTTAGTTTACTTTAATAAATAATTAAATAAAGTTTATAATATACTTTATAAATACTTTTTTTTATTAAATTATATAAAATTAATTCTTTACTTTTTATTCTTCATTAATTATTTTAAAGGTTTTTTATAGTTATTTTTTAAAATTTTTATATTTTTTAAAAATAACTTTTATTTATTTTTTATATTTATTAAGAGTTATTTAATTATTTTTATAATCTTTTAAAATAAAGTTAAATTAAATTATTATTAATCTTTTTAATTATATCTTTATAAACTTTACTTAATTTTTTATTTTATTAAAAGTAAATATAATAAAATAATAATTTTTAAAGTAAGTATATATATTAATAAAAAAATTTTAAATTTTAGTAAAATCTTTTATAAACCTTTTTAAAGATATAGGCTTTATAATTTCTTTAAGCTATTTTTTATATTTTTAAGATATAATAGTAAATACTAGGTTAATTATTAATAAATTAATTATTAATAAATTACCTATATTATTTAATTATTATTATAAATTAATAATAGTAATAGCTTATTAATTAATTACTTATTAATTAAGAACCCTTTAGTTTATTAATTATTAAATTAAATTATTTAACTTTTAAAGCCTAGCTATTAGGTTAATAAGTATAATAAGTATAATTAAGATTAAGTCTTATTATATTAATTTAGATATATTATTAATATTAATAAAGCTTTTTTAATTTATTTTTTCTTTATTTTAGAGTTTAAATATAACTATTTAGTTTTACCTTTTAAATTTAAAATAACTATTTAAATAGAAGTTATTAATATATAATAAATTAATTATTTATAAATTAATATAAATATAATTCTTAAGGGATAAATTTATTTAAATATTTATATTAGTAAATAAATTAAATTAAATAAAAAGTATAGTAATTAATAATTATAAATAAGTAAAAAAATATATTAATTTAATCTTAATATTTTATTAATAACTAGCTATTTAAGCTATTTAATAAGTATAGTAAAGTAAACTTATATATTTAGTTAACCTAGTTAAGATTAAAGGTTTAGTTATTAATCTAGCTAAAGATTAATAATTATATTATCAATCCTAAATAAATTAAGAGTTCTTTTCTTAATCTACTTATAATTAGTCCTTCAGCTAATAGTTAATCTAATCGCCAAGTGCCTATTATAACTATAAGAGCTAGGTCATAATATATCTTTATATTATAATTATAAAGTATATAATATAGCTTATATAAATATATTAAATAAGCTAATACTTTATTTATTTACTTTTATTACTTAACTTATTAATAATAATACTTTATAAAAACCTCCTTAACTAATTTTTTTTAATACTTTAAGTACTTTAACTTCTTTATAATATAATTAATTAAGAAAGATATTAAAATAAAAATTAAAAAAAAAATAATTACTTATAACTAAATATTAAAATATAAAAATTATTATATATATAATCTAAAGAATAATAATAAATATAATTAATAATACCCTTTATAATTATATAACTAATCTTTTTATTTAAATAATAAATATAAAGAATAATCTTAAAATTAATAGCTTAAATAAAATTTAATTAAAATACCTAATACTATATAAAATAAGATTTAAATATAGACTTTTTAATATAATTAGCTATAATAAATAATAAAGAAATAAATTACTTACTTAATATAATTAAGGCTTATAATACTTATATAAAAATAACTAAGTTTTAAGGATAAGATTAATAAAAAGAGAGTATTATATTATAACTTAATATATATAGCCTTTAAAAAATCTATAAGGTAAGTAATTATTAAAATAATTATAAAAAAACTAATTAATTATAAAAGTATTTACTTTTCTAAAAATAAATATTAATAAATAATTACTTAAATAAAATAATATTTACTTTTAAAAAAGTAAATATAAATAAATATATAACTATATATATAATTTAGTAAGTTACTTATTACAATAGCTTAGATAGCTAGTTATTAACTTAATAGCATAATGCAGATGTATAATATTAAGATTAAATAACCTGCTCTCTTATTATTATATAATATATAATGCATTGCTTAAAGTCTAACCTGGCTATACTATTAATAAACCACCTATAAATAGGTAATTAGAAATTATTACTTATACTAACCCTATAGGTAATGGTTCGTCACAAAAGCTTAGATTAGTTAAATAACGTATATAATAGAGGTAATAAAGTGCCTTATATTAATATAAAGTAAATTGCTATATTGGCCTATATATAAT
This sequence comes from Trichoderma arundinaceum, assembly GCA_025919625.1. Taxonomy (NCBI): domain Eukaryota; kingdom Fungi; phylum Ascomycota; class Sordariomycetes; order Hypocreales; family Hypocreaceae; genus Trichoderma; species Trichoderma arundinaceum. The sequence continues at coordinate 60,686 of JAMQTF010000025.1, forward strand.
ATATATTTTAATAATAAAGAAAATACACTGCTATTATGCTATGCAACTAGGCTTCTTTAAGCCTAGCAGTACTGTAATTTATCTATATCTTAAGCATTATAGCACTCTTATTCCAATAACTTTTGAGTCTTTCTATAGTGATCGGATCCATATACCACCTTAGTGTTAGCTTTAAGGAACTTGTGCTTATATTAGCTGCTTGCTACAGGTCAACGAAATTTATATTTGACCATGTTTAGGGGAAAAGTAATTAGCACTGTAATAAACTTAGCTATGCGCTTTAGTGTTTAAGAGAGTTAGCCTAAACAGCATGCCTAGTTCTTTGCTCTTAACTATACTATTGAAAGAGATTATTAATTTAGCCTATATTCATTCGACTACTTGGCTGGGGATTCACTTTGTTGGGCAACATTCTCCGCAATGTTGCATAGTTGTCTTTATGTTTCGGTAATAATGAAGAGTTAACTTGTAGCTCTAGAGGCATGCACATGCGGGCTATAAGTATCTTATGATGTTACTTGAGGAATATAAAAGGTGGAGTGATTTCTTCACTTCCACTACTTAAGTATTCGAAATTCTACCTTTCTCACAACTAGCAGTAAATACCCAACATGGCCATCACTGAGACTCAGGCCATTGTCGAAAGTGCAATTAAGAACACTGATCTCACACAAAGATCTAATGATTGTGCCATTCCAAATAAGACAGAATCCGTACAAGAGCCGGATGATCGTCTCTGCAAATCTAAGTAACTGAAGCTAAATAGCGCTGGCTTCTCGTTCTTCGTGGCCGAGGTTAACGATGGTAGTATTGGTTCTTTGATACCCTACATTATTCATCAATACAACGTCAACACTGCTATTATATCAATTATGTAAGTGGTAATCGCAAAATATCTATTCTTGTGCTGATACTAGGATGCACTCTTATCTCTGACTTGATAGCGGCCATGTAGCTGTAGGGCGAATTTCCTAGGCTAGCCATTTGCAGCCGTTACCGACGCGCAATTCAGCGTCAGTTACGGCACCGTCATCGGCGCCACTTTCGCGTCCATGTTTCCCGACCGATTGGAAAGAATGAAGCCTTGGCACAATGCTTGTTTTTGGAGCGATATTACAGACTATTGCGCATGCCCTCCCAACCTGGAGCTCGCCCTTTAAGCTTTTCGTTGTAACGTTCTAGTTTGTGAGTATTGGGCAGGCATTCCAAGATACTCATAGCAAACACATATGTGGCAGACGTTAAGGCTGCTCACCGCTGGCTGGGCTTTATTCATGCCATGTACAAGGCCGGTTGCTTAATAGGGCCATTTGTCTCCGCAGCGGTAGCGTCAGCTGGCGAGGTTCCTCGATGGTATTTGCTTTATGTGTTTCCTCTGAGCCTTGGAGTAATTAATCTATGCTTAACCTGCGTTGCATTCCGAGATTCTATAGGGCATCAACATAAATTTATCAATCATAACAATGGCGTGTCAAAGAACGCGGATGCTACACAGCTTATTAAAAGGGCCACCGCCACGCCAAGTGTATAGCTGTTGAGCCTCTTTTTCTTCTTTTATCTAGGCGCAGCAATTACAATCAGCGGATGGGTTATGTAATTCCTAGTTAATGTTCGCCACAATAACTTAAAACAAATAGGCTATATTCCTGCTGGTTTTAATAGTGGCTCTCTTCTTGGACAATTATTGCTGCCAGAGCCAACACATCGATTTGGCGAACGCAGGATGGTGTTTATCTATATTATAGCATCTATCAGCCTTCAGCTTATACTCTGGCTGTACGCTCTCTCCGAGACACAACTTTGGAAAATATTATGAAGAATTTTGCTTATAGTTAAATTATAAGGTACCAAATATTATCGTCGCTTCGATTACCCTTAGCCTTATTGGGTTTTTAATAGGAACATTATTCCCAACTGTAAGCTATTCATTCATGCTTAATACATTATTCTTATTGCGAATATATTCTCTGTCTGATTTTCTTATATAGGCTATGTCTCTTGCATCAAAACTTTTCTCGCTAAGTATACGCTCAACAGCACTACTATTTGTGTTTGTCTGCGCTCAGCTAGGAGGCTTTATATTCCCTATTATTACTGGTGTATTATTGTCTAATGCTGGCGCAACTATCTTGCAGCCAATATTAATTAGTCTACTTACCGCTACAGCTATTAGCTAGCTATTAGTGCCGTTACCAAATTCAACTTCGAACAATACACTACATCAAGAATAATAGCTAATAGTACATATATATACACAAATGGGCTGTTTGGCTTATATAAGCGCACTACGGAGTATTGTTAGCGAAGTTTAATTAGGCAATATAAAGTCTCGAGAATATGCCTGCAGGGTAGGCATCGTGGGGAAATTTGAAATGCCTCGACGAATTCTAGGGACAACACACAAAAATACATGTCTTTCGTGATTCGAGAGCAAATAGGAGAATTGTGGATCTATTAAGGCAACAGGTGATACAGAAGCTACTTCAATTATAGAAGAAATTATCTCAGGAGGCCGAGTGGGAACTCTCAAGCTGGTATCCAGGCAGCGAGCTATGTATAGTACCTAAAAGCATATTCTCGCGAAGAATGCTGCTCGATTATAGTCAACCAAAATGAAAATTTGTCAAAGAGGCACAGACAAATGCAACCGTCCCCCCTTATCAAACCTGCCCAATAATCCTAACTCTCGTCCTGTAATTCATAGGGCTTCGAGGTTGAGTTTACCCTAGAGCTGGATTACTCAATGACCATAATTCACGAACCACTACCCAAATTGGAACAGTGGCATGGCTTCCTCCCCTCTTAATTCACTCGAATGCAACAGTTCTTTTTGGGCCGTTTGTAATCAGTAAACGCAAGCGACAACAAGGGACGTAGGTGCAATGTTTCGTAATAAGCTGAAAAGTAGCGCAACGCTGGTGGCCACTTAATAACCTTATGGTATTAGTTAAAGGGTCTAGAGGTTGTAAGGTAATATCAATATTTAAATCAAAGAGTACAAAGAAAGATAAAAGGTATTAGTATAAGTATTTGTTTAATGTTAATAAATTTTAAAACTGCCATAGGGTGGGTATATTCAGGGTAGGAATCAGGTTGGCAAGTGTTACCTGCTATCTACTGAGCTAGACAGTTTATCGGCCTTGCTCAAGGCAGCTGGTTTGTCCTTTAGCCTTACATAGAGAGCTGCTAGGCACCCATCAGTATTTTTGGGGTCAGGGGCTATTTTGCTAGCTGTGAATCTGCCTATATCTTTGGTTCTCCACTCATTATCTCAGTTCATAGACCAGACCATGGCTCCTTCGGTCTTAACTTGCCCCGTACCATTCTGGGAAAATGGCCAATTCACATCCTGTGTTCAAACAACGATACATAGAAAATCTGGTCCCATTCGCGGCTGCAATGATATCCCTCGCGCTGCTACTGCTGTCTGAGCTCCAACATTAGCAACGAAGGCGTCGCCAATCAGACGGGTTTGGACCGTTAGCAAATGCGGAACTAAATCATCAACAAACCGACCTAACCGCCGCGTCATTGATTGCTGCTCATGGTCGGTGGCTCAGCCGGCTCGAAGGTTTGCTACTTGTGGCGACCGCAACCGTGCTTCTACTTTTCATTGCGTACCAGGAATCGTCATCAGAAAGCTTACCGCTTGGACTTCTATTCTGTCTGTATATCATTCTGGCTTGTGGTGTGTACAATGGATTTTGCCCAATCAGTAGCTCTGAACCGGATCTGATCTTACTCTAGCGTGCTCTATGCATTATACTGGCTTTGTCTTGTATTCGCCATAGTATCAACCTTTATAGGGCCGGGCAATGGCTAGGCTCTCACTACGTCCTTATAGGTGCTCTTTTTACGCTCTTTTCTTCTGCTCCATGTCATAGCACCGAACGTTATCGTAGGATCCACTTTAGGAAGATTATATGGATCTATCAAACTAGGGAAAGAAAATTCAGCAAGTCTAATATCACATTGGACCTTTTGCTGCGTAAACGCCATTATCTGGAAGACGTTCACGGCTCATTTGAACACTTCTGACCTGTATACTCTTAAGTGGGATGACATGGTCAGAGTTACTGGCCAGCTATTCCACAAGGCCGCACCCTCCACTCTTAAACTTCTTTGGAGACTATATCACTTTACCCAGCATAACCTGCTTAATAGAGTGCGTGGGCGGTCCTCATTAGCTTGGCGAGCTTTTGCCCGGCGATTCTCCTTCGGTTCATCATTGATAATCTGGAATCGCCAGGTACCATGTCTTGAAACAACGCCTGGCTTTGCGTTAAGGGGCTTCTGGCTGTCGGAGTAATTACGGACTATTCCGATCAAAGAGACTTTCGCCAAAGTACTAAGTAGAAGATTCACAAGGCCTGCAAAGGTATCAAGAGAGCAAGAAAACTCCCCCAATAATATCTCAGTATGAGAAAAATTATTCAAGGCTTTGGCTTAGAATTTATACATTTTGCTACTTAACCATAGACAAAGGAGGCAGATCGGCAGAAATAATTACAGTAAATCTATCCAATCCAGCATAATGATAATTTCCTGCTGGAACAAATGCAGCAAATTTTACTACTAACTTACTATAGTTTAATTAATGCCTTGACTATAACTGCCTTGGCTATAACTACTTGACCGCTAAGTAACCATAACTACCTCTAAAGACTCTTGACCGAAATCGTAACACTGTTTTGCAGGCAGGTGGTTTTAAAAGCATAAATTAGAAGCAAAGTAAATGATAAAAAATCCCTTCTAACAAATATTCTAACCCTTGCTATCGTCGTCGCACATATAAATATCATCCGCAGCCTTCTATATTACTGCGTTTCTCGAGGCAGCATGCGCTGTTTTCCTATCCCCAAGGCTGTTGTAGTCTCCTGCCCTACGAATAAGAACTGTGTGAAGGCATGGATCTTCTAACAGTAATGTTGGGAACCTTCTTTTTTGCTGGAATAATTGCGAGTGGCGTACCTGAGGACCCTAATCTCTGTCAGCAGAGAAGGAATAGTAGCCGATGAAGAGAATTGAGAGCAGTAACTACATAGACCTAGGAAGCTCCTGGCCCGTTCGGGATGGGGCTGTGCAATGTTAACCGCCGGTCGTGATTTACCCACAGCCACTGCAGACAAACACCTTTAAACCCTAATACGCCTCGAATACGCTCCGAATACGCCCTAACAGAGTTGCTTACATACACGTCTTCTATACGCCTCCCATACGCCATCCAAATGTAATACCAAGAGTCATAGCTTCTCAGGACTACCTATAATGATGAGTTATTGTTGTGAAATACCAATTCCCCATCTCCCCGAGTTGCAGTCATCTGTTGTCCTCGTAATTTGTCATCTGCTTACATTTGTTTTAGTAAAATTATACGCTTGTTAGCCTTGTTCAACTTCTGGCATAGTTATAAATACAAAAGGTTGGATCCTATCTTAGGACTCAAAGATGGCCATTGCAGAGCACCGAACAAGTCACTTCCCTTCTCTGTCTCCGAGTTGCGCAAAATGGAGCTATTATTCACTCTGTGTGCGATCGCGCAAGCTTTCCAGCCCGTTCTAGCGGCCAAGTTGACTGGCACTTGTGGTGCTTTTTGCCAGGGTCTTGCGCAAACGGCTGTCACGTTCGAGCATTCACAATTTGCTGACCCCGACTTTACCTTTTACAAGGTCCCCTCGAATTTCTCTCAAAATCTCTCTCCCGGAACGATCCTCTCCGTCGAGTATGCCACGGATTTGTCAAACTATGTCGTCCCCTCCAGCTTGAGCATGTCGCGAATTATCTACACGTCAACCGATCTCAACGGGACAGTGCAGCCCGCGTCTGCTTACATCCTTTGGCCGTATACGAAGCCCGCAGGCTCTGGATTCTCTGCAGTCGCGTGGGCGCATGGCACTTCTGGCACTTTTGCACCATGTGGACCGTCAAATTACCGCGCTCTGCAGTATCATTTCATGATGCCTTTCGCCCTTGCGATGCAGGGGATAGCTGTGATTGCGCCAGACTACGTTGGACTGGGTGTCGGTTCGCTGCCAGATGGGACTCCTATCCCACACGCCTACACTGCTTCTCCAGCGCAAGCTAACGATTTGGCAAATGCCATCATCGCCGCGCGATCAGCTTTCCCCGAGAACTTGCCAATTAATGGTTCTTTCGTTGTTGCTGGTCATTCCCAAGGCGGAGGCGTTTCATGGGCTTATGCCGAGCGCCAGGCTCAAGATCCCATTCCCGGGTACAGAGGCACGGTTTCATTCGCACCCAGCCTCCGCACAATTACATGGATGAAAACTGCGCTCGCTGAGCTCGCCGCGGGCGCGCTTTCGCCTTCATACGCCGTATTAATCGGTATTCAGAACAAGGTCATAGAGGGCGTCACCGCTGTATATCCAGCATACAACTATAGTGGTCTAACGGCTGCAAGTTATGACGTCTGGCAGAATGGCGTTGCGAAAGTGAAGGGTTGCTTGACGACCGACAGCTATGTGCAGGGCACTCTCCTGCAGAATGGTAATTTGACGCTTGATGAGCTTGCCCGTCTCGATTGGCCAGCAGACCCGATCGCGCAAGAGTTCGCTAACAGGACAAATGTTGGAGGCAAACGATTCGCAGGGCCTCTTCTGGTTCTAGTAGGGGAGCTGGACTCAACAATTCCGGCGAAAAAAATCGAGGAAGTGGTCGACGAGACGTGTGCGCTAATCGAGGATTCACCCGATAATGAACAGCTGGAATTTATGACATTTGGTCAAATGAACCATTTTCCGCTTATACAAGCAAGTCAGCATGTTTGGATGGACTGGATCAAAGATCGCTTGTCACCTGGGTCAAAGAACTGTAAGAAGCTGGCACAGCCAAAGTGCAAAAAGACACTGGTTCCTGGGTTCCGGACTGAGTCGACTGTGCAATTGATCTCTCCGAACTGGCTAGTTACAGCCGCAAGTCCCGGCAAAGAGTGGGAATATGCACTTTAGCTGATAAATATATTAATTGTATAGTTATTTTATAAACTGGATGCCTGGAGGAGTATTAGTAGAGCAGAGGTAAAAAAGATTTTGAAAAATAATAAAAAATATTTAATAATATTTAAAAAAACCTCTTATATAGGTTTAGGCTATAAATATAAGTCAATACTACAGTTATTAGCTCCTAGCATAAAATTTCCCCAGAGTTGTTTTTAGTGGAGCTTAAATCTCCTTTAAACCCTCTAGCCTACGGTAGTAAACAATGTCGGAAAGATAGTATATTTGAAGTAACAAACAAAATCACTAGGTAAACGCAAATCTTCGCCTATACAAGTAGACTAAAGTCATTTGGACAAACACTATACTCGGGAAATCTTCAATGGAATATTATTCTACTTTTATATGGCTGTCTCAGTTGCTTCTTGAGCCCATGGGTATTCACTGATTCTATCAGAGTAAATGAAGCTGAGGAGCGTGGCCCCTACAGGGCAAGCCGTGCCCTGGGCAAATATGGCTCTTCGAGGTAGTCGATGTCCTCCTGGCTCAGCTGAAACTTGGTCGCTTCGACAGCCTCGTCGATTCTCTCTTTCTTGTTTAGGCCCACGATGGGACACATGTTCTTGCTCAGGGTCCATGCAATTGCAACTTGAGCCATGGTTCTCCCAATCTTCTTTGCAACCTCCTCAACGCGACTCACAATTGCTTCATCGACCTGATCATCTCTTCCCCGAACCAGCAGGTGGAGACCATGGTCCTTCTGCTCTCGAAGCGTGTTTCGAGTGCCCCATGGACGGGCCAAGGCGCCACGAGCAACAGGCGACCAGGGAATCAGGCCGACACCAGTGTTGTTGCAGTACGGGATCATTTCGTGTTCTTCTTCCCTGTAGATCAAGTTATGGTAGTTCTGCATTGAGATGAACTTATGCCAGCCATGCCGGTCGGCAATATTTTGGAGCTGTTGAAATTCCCATGCTGCCATACTGGAAGCTCCAAGATATCGTGCTTTTCCAGATACCACAACATCATTTAGAGCTCGCATACTCTCCTCAAATGGTATCGAACGATCTAGACGATGGATCTGTAATACGTCGATATAGGTTCCGAGTCTTGTAATACACTGATCGACGGCATCGAGGATATGCTTGCGACTCAAGCCTGTTTGATTGAGAAGCTCGCCATCGTTGGCTATAGTCGAGCCTGGCTGATTAGATGGAGTGTCAGGAGTGACACCGAAAAAGATTTTAGTGAGGATGACGAGCTTTTCTCGAGGAAGATTGAACTTCTTGATGGCTTTACCGATTATCTGTTCGGATCGACCGTGAGAATAGAGATCGGCCGTGTCCCAAGTTCGAATTCCGGAGTTGAATGCATATTCCAGCAGCGGAAGTGACTCTTCTTCGTCAAGAACCCAACCTTGCCATTCTGGCGCTCCGAAGCTCATTGCACCACTATTGACGTTAGCACAGAATAATGACACGGCCGAATAGCATAGCGTACAGAATAACTCTGGATACCTTGATGCCAGACCTGCCCAAATATTGATACAAGCCTTTAGTCGCTGGCTCGGTACTTACCGATACCTGTAGGGAGCGGGCTGAACTCTTGACACTGTATTTAAAGGAGTCCGACATTTTTGTGCGCGTTTAAAAAAAGATGGTAGTACTGCTGAATCACAATGTCTACCTCAAGATTCCCGTGTAGTTAATTTATCTTCAGCACCAATCATACAATATAAACGCGTAACACTAACTTATATGTGCGCTTGGAACTAGAATCGAGTTTAAGCTTAAGCCCGATAGTCAACAATAAATCATGGGGTTAGGTTAAATCCATGCAATTGTTGCTCATAGTTGAGGCTGATATGGAAAGGTACCTCTGAGCCTATAAGTCCGTTAACACCGTAATGGACATTTTTGCAGTATATTAGTATTCCTGATATACTAATAACTGAATTCCAAAGAGACGATTGAAGACACAACTTATATAGAAGATAATAACCTTAAACCATTCTATAGAGAAACTAAACTTTGGTTCTCCAAAAGACCGGAAGACTCTTTACCTCAAATGAATCCGCATTGAACGTCTAGTATCTAGAATGAGACAAGATGAGACGAGGCAAACCCAAAATACAGACCAGCCAACAATCGTCCTTTGAAGCCCAGAAAAGTCCCGTACTAACGGGCGGCAGTCCAACGAAACGCTCATCAGAACATCATGATAGCCAAAATTGCGCAGCAACCATCTTCACTCATACGTTGTTTAGATTGGATTCTTCGCAAATTGTAAGGCTGGTAATTCTCCCGCTCGCCAACCCAGCACCACAGCTGCTCCAGCCAGATGAGGGTACGAATTTGTGATTGGATCAGATATGGACTCCATCAAACAGAGTGCCAGAGTAAGCGCAAGATATATCTCCGTAGATAGCCCACTCCGTTGCATGGACTCTGGAGACGAGCCAATGCATATCCGCAGCGGCGCAGTGATATCTGGAATCTTTTGTCGCGCAAGGCTAGACGGGGCGATGCCCATGCTGAGACGGCACTCGCTAGTGTGAAACATTGTACGCCATAGGAAAAATCACTTCATAAATAAGTAGAGGTTGACACTTATGATTAGAGCAACTTACCAGATAAGAAGCAGTTGTTCCCCAAGTTAGTGGAAAGCAGGTATTCAAGCGTTACCGCATAAGAATGGAGCATGTCTCATCTGCTTTCACCAAGACTATTTGGGTCCAACTGTCAGTATACCAGATCAAACAGGCTCCAGGAACTGCACAACGCTATATACTAATTTATCGGCTTAGAGAGTTTTTACAACTTCTAATTCTATCACTCGCGGCTTTTCCCGGTCCATAGCCGTCGGTGATCGTACAGGAAGGGATGCTTCTCTTTTACATGCAAAGTTAAGGCAGGGGTAATCACCGCATATTAGGTAGATCTGATCGCACTTTTTTCTTTCTGGAGCACATAAATACCATAATCAACACAGATTAGGATAACAAGAATCCAAATTGGCATACACCCCCGGTAAGGGGGCTCAAGGCAGACGTGGCAGAACGCGCGAGAGCACGCTAGCTCTTGTTGTTCTCGTACGCGCACGGCAGTGGATGATCATGTACGAAAAAGTACCAAGCATTGGATGGTAGCAGTACATGCTGCACTCACCTCTGATGACATGTCAGGCATACCTCTCGTTTCGGCACCCCCTAGGCGGTGTCGAAAGCGCTATTGTGATCTGTTCATTTTACTATACTAGCTGTCAGTAGCAAGGACTACTAAGGCATTTTGATGTCCTGCTTCATCGCTAAACGTGAGAGTATAGATATATGTTTATGGAGGGCTGGATGATTTAGATGCTGGACTAAATGGGTATTTGATGGATTTTATGCGGGGCATTATGAGCGGAACTTACATCCTCAATCGGTACTCCGTATAGAGGTAGGTAATATATTGTGTCTAACAACGCTGCCACTGGAATCAAGCCAGAAGTGACATTTGATTGCATATCTTGTTGGGAACCTGGCCTAATAGAGCCCTCAACTTGCGTACTCCATAAATACTCACCCAACGCTCTGTCATACCTAAATATTTAATCATTTTACTTGTAAGCTGAGTCGTAATATCACAGGCTCTTGGGCATGACAAGCGATAGTAATAACACAAGGACATGTGTATTCTAAGTGTATATAATATTGGGACATTACAATAAGTTGCAATATAAGGTGATGGAGTCTATGCTAAAGTACATAGCAAACTTTATTATCCTAAAACTAACCATTCAACCAGAGTTATCAACCGCAGAAACAAACTCAGATATCTGAAATCTGCCAGTAACATTTTGTTTAAGATGGCATAAGTGAACAAATTCTGTAGATATACTGATACTGTGTTTTCTTGGCTTCATGAACTGATGATTACTAAATATTCTTACAGCAGTCCTTATCGGCCTTACCCACAGGTGCGCCTAATGCCACATCGCCTCCATCAAGGGTGTGCAGCTCGTTTATCGATAGTAGTTGCGGGCCTTTGTGGTACTTGCGTCCATCAAAGATCCATTGAAACATTGCAATTAAGAAAAGAATTCCAAGCGCGGCAACGGGCGTAGTTCCTGTTTAAGGGAGCCATCCAAGGCGCGGGGGAAAAAGAACAAAATAGTGGACGCCTGGCTTCTTGGCATCAATCCCGTAGACAAGTCCTTGACTGAGCCAAAGCCTTCCACCATACTATCATTATTGCTATCCTCCTCGGCCGACTCATCAGTATCTGGTGGTGTGGGACTGCCGATTTGCGACATCGTTCGGTTGGTCACAGAAAGGAGGCTCATGAACAAGAACAAAATTGATGTAATGATTATCCATAATATACCTATAATGTTGGCGATCCAGCCAAGAGTATGCATTTCAAATAGTCGACAGACCAGCAGCATTCTATAACTGCGCAAACAATTTGTCCCTGTGGGGATCGCATATGTGATTCCAATAGCGACCACGATAACTGAGACAATAGCATTAAATGCACTTGATGATTCAAGAAATATACAGCCTAGAATTATAATCCACGACGCTGTCCATATTAATGCATTAAGGGGAACATTAAGAGTCAGATGGACATTAGCAAAGACGTGACTAAAGGGAAGACCTCAATCGCAGACAAAGGCGTAGATCATTCGATTGCTCGTCATCATCAGAGCCATTGACGTGAACACCATACATATCACCGAAAACATAAGGAGACAAATAGCCACAGCTCTATTCCTCATTGCCTGGTATAATATTGTAAGTAGCAGCCCGGCAAGGCTATTTTTAACCTCGTCAACATCTGTTAACATACAGAGCAAACAAGACACAAACATAAATCCTGTAAATGTACCAATGCCAATCGCTATTATCATAATTTTTGGTCCTTCAACCTCAAGATTCGGGATCTCCTCCATCATGTAAATGGTTGCATCGAAACCAGTAAGGGCAAAGGCACCCCACAAGAGACCTATAAGCCATGCCAGCCCGTCAGGCCAACCTATGTAGTTGATCGAGTTTCCGTATACAAATTCTTCGCTTTAATATATAGGTGAAGCTATAGCAAAGATAGTAATGCTGATAATGAAGAATCTAATTACAGACCAAGCAAAGTCAATTCTCCCAAAGATAAGCAGCAAGTGCATCGTAAATGCATTAATAAAAAAAGCCACAAGGGTAAAAGCAACATATTAAGAAATTATTGCCATAGCTTGGGCTTAAAGCTCTAGGGCAATTATATTCAGGATGTAAGTACTTCCTAATAGTCCACCAGTCGCTGCCACATAGTAACCCAAGCACCGACATTAATCCACCCAGTGACAACGCTGATACTACGACTAATACATGGCCAACTAACCATGGCCGCCCAATGATACTGCACCCCAGCTGTCGGAAACTGTCAGAAATAAGTGGTGTAGAGAAGAGTGAGGAAGTACAAGTAACTGTTAAGCAACAATCTAGCAGGTAGGTTACAGCTAGGTAGCAATATGACTATATTTATCTCTGACCTCTTGATAGAAATGGGACCAGTCTCCCCTTTATATATGCTTCCTAGTCAGCAAGGGCCCCGCTAGACCCTCGCTACTATTGCGCCACTAGGTAGCAACTTCCCTTAGTCCCCTTTGTCTCCTAACAAACGTACCAGGCATATATTCAGCGGCTAGCGGATCAGCTGGAAATAAAAATCCTTAAACTATACCTAAGGAAAGTTGCAGCCTTTATAGCTGAAACAGTTTCTAGTACAGCTTCGGGCTGTGTGGCTGCCACAGAAGGTTGCTTCCAAGCTGCTCGAGCACTGTGCGACAAATATGTCATCCTCCTGATTCTAGAAGGGACGAGATGGCTATCAATTCTCTTTTTCAGTACTATGGACTTATCTAACTCACTACGATGTGTAAATTATGTGTGGTTTGGGCGAGACTGGCATAATGCATGCATGGCATCAAGAAGAAATACTCGAACCAGATATCCAAACAGTTGGAAAAGCTCTAAGAAGTGGCTTTATTACCCTCTCTGGGATTTTGCTACACGAGAAGATTTTTGATATCTTAGCATTGGGAACGGGAGCATTAGCGCATGGGCACACGCTTCAGGCTAGTTTCTCCCTAATATAGTTGTAATACAGCCAGTGAAATTCACCGATGAACTGATTTCCTCATTATAACGAGGCAGTACCTTTTTGTGAACTAACTAGATACCTAAATAATAGCCACCATGAATGTGGAGACGATGGAAATCATATCTTCAGATTATAAAACTAGTACCTGTAGGTTACTTTTACTCTATAACTTGTAAATTACTAATTATGCGTCTCGTACGTTATTAATCATGTTGATCCCTTCACGTATTACGAAAGGATTTCAAGCATGTAGCTCTAGAGTTGAATTCGAAACGCCCTCCAATGAATATCAGGGCTCATAAACTTCTACACGTAGTAGTAGCAGAACGGCTTTCCACCCAGCGTGTTGAGCGCATCGGCAATGGTGATCTCAGGGGCATTGACACCCATGTTCAATGGGTCAGTCACCAACGCATCACGGCTAGGGGGTGTGTTGAGGATTGTAATGGTACCGGCGATATTGTTAGCCTGGTTAGGGTGGAGGGCCTGCCAGATCCAGTAGAGATGGTCAAGCATGGAGTGGTGCAGGAAGAAGATGGGGTCGTTGGGGGAGGAGAAGAGGTCTGAAGCGTCGCCACCCATGGTAAAGTGCCCGGCAGCATGCATTCCCAAGAACCCATCGCCGAAACGACCCTGCAGCTCATTTTGGAACTTGAGAATGCTATTTGAGGCGGAACCTATTGTGATGTTGAGTAGGTTTGAGAGCATCATCCACTTGTCAACGGGGTACTTGCTGAAGTCACGCTTCAAGCATCGAGGATTGTAGCCGAGAGGGCCAGTGGCACTAGCCGTCATGCCGTCCATGCCAGGGGACACGGGACCAAGGTTGACGGTGGTGCTGTTTGGCTTAAGCAAAATGATACGTTTATATATATATATATATATGTGTGTGTGTGTGTGTGTGTGTGTGTGTGTGCGTGTGTGTATGCATGTATAGTAGTGCGAGTATTCCCCCATGGTAAGGGCGAATAAGAGAGAGGGGAGGGGAGGAAGAAATCTACTCACTTCAAGAAAGGTCCGTCCTTGACACAGCCACCTCCATTGCCGGAGGGAATGAAGATGTTGTTCATACCAGACATGGAGCCATTATGGGCGACGAAGGCACCATCGCCACCCATGCTAGTCGCGCTCCCATCGAAGACGGGCGACTTGGCAAAGTTGGAGCCATCGAACCAGTTCCAGTACTGCGGATTGACTATTCAGCTACCTTGGCTTTGAATAAGGAAGAGATACCGAACAATAACTTACCGGCTGAGAGCTCTGATAGCCACACTCCTGTCTCAGTGCATTCTCGTAGGCCCAAGTGTAATATCGATGCCAAGTCAAGAAGTTTCCCTATTGTCAGAGGCAAGAATCAATGTGTGCCACCGATAAATAGGGTTAAATGGAGCGGTATTACAGTGCCGTGAATGCTCAGCGTCTGGTTGATATGAACAGCCACGAAGTCATCATAACGGGTACGAGCGCCAGGGGCAAACGAAGGATCAGCCTTGGACGGCTTGTTCATCAGACATTTCACAGCCGTGATATAAGCTGTTCTCTCCGCTGAAGTCAAGAATTTCCTAGCGGATATACATAAGCCAGTGTTGTAAAGGAAGGGTCCGACATTCGCTCACCAGTCTGTCCGCGTATAGGCCTGAGATAGCGAACAGTAGCCAGTGGACCTCTTAGTTGAGGAAGAATCAGTGCCTTTGAGAGCCCCGAGAGCCTGGCTGCTCAATCTCAGTAGAGTCTCGTTCGCTGACTGTGCTGTAACAGGGAGTGCCATTTGCAAGGCACTGAGCAGCCCATACATAAAAGCGACCATGATCTGCATCTTGGCGTGGCTATGTTAATGGGATTTGCGCTTCCGACATGCAAGGACAAGCAAGAGATAAGCAGCATCGAGGTAAAAGTGCTATGCCATGGGCTTTATACCTACCCCTCAATACTGCTTGGGTTACATTGCATTTTCACGCGATGTGGTATTTGTGAATTACAGGGTACCTTGCTAACTACATAACCCAATAGCCCCATCCCAACTGACACGCCCTCTAGCCCGTGGAAATGGGAATACTGAGACTTGGACACGAATACTGAGACTTGGACACCAGGTCGTGAATGCCATGGCCCAATTCATGAAGCATTGCTACTACCTCAAAATGGCTGAGTAAAGTTGGCTTGCTTGGTGTCAGTTTGGAAAATGCACAAAGCAATGCAGTTGATGGATAATAGTATTCCATCCATATGTATAAGCCCCGGTAAGTCAGTTCAATTATGAGATAATCTTCTAGGACTTGTGTGCCACGTCGCCGCTCCTACTGAGGTAAAATATACCAACAGGCTGTAAATTGAGCTATAACACTTCCGGATACTTGAGATCTCAGCGAAAAAGGTCAAAATATAAGTAACTAAGGAACCTACCCCCATGGGCTTTGTTGTTCTGAACTGCGAACATCTGGACGTCTGCGTGCTAGACTATGTTGTCTTCCCCATTTGGCACTCGCCCCTGAATCGGCTATTAAGCCCTGATGCTGCACAGCATGTAGATAGCTCTTCAAGCTTTAGTGATAACATCACTATTACTGCTGCCTACCTGACTGACCTACCCTACAGTAGGAACTCTACAATTTTTTTATCAGGACCACCCTAAGGATACTTGAATGGGCTTAGGGGAGAGAGCAGTTCTATAATCTTTTTTTCTTACAATAGCTATTTACAGCTTAATGTTCAATCTATACTTGATAATACATATATTAGGCTTGCATAAACAAAGAATTATTTACAAATAAGTTCGGACGAGTTCGGTTGAGCTCTGCGTTGACGGGCTGTTGAACAAGGCCGAAAAATCGGCTGACCCATACTACCAGATTCTTTTCGCGTCGGTTCTGATGAGTTTTAGCTCCACAACTCTATGGCATTAAGCCCAATCAGGCTGCCATGGTTCTAGGCTAATTTATTCCGAGGCTTGTTACGTAGTAATTGTGCATTGGGCTTTTAATAGCCGTCATATTTTAGTGCTTTTACATGTGCTGCACTGCTATAGCTAATACTCAGTACGGAGCACTGTGTGCAGAAATGGGAAATTGGAAATTGGAATTTGGAATTTCCATTATTCGGCATCGCCGCCATTCTCAATAGCTAACGGAGAACCACATACCTAGCGGCCGTATTATTAAGACGCTTAGCTTAACGGCTAGCTCTGCCTCACCGAAGCGCGCCGATGCACGATTTACGTCATTACTTTGTATATTTAGCTTTGTGCCTGTGGTAGTAGTATTTAAAACATGGTTGCGGCACATTATTGAACAATGTTGTACCGCAGCTTCACATAGCTAACATTACAGTAACCCTATTATCGCCATTTCCTTAGTACTCTAGGAACATCAAGTTCCTTACTTCCAGCATTTATATATCAAACATGTCGGCTGACTTGATCCCGGCAAACCCAGCTGACCTCATGGTCATCCGCAATGTCACACCAAATATTACCACCTTCTCAGTGCCTTTTTCGCGATTTGGCAAGATTAAAATTGGAGGCCGTGGGACCCTGGGTATGTGCTCCCATCAAATCCCACTATTTATCTCATCGCCGTACTTACCCATTCACAGTGAAACTCACATCCGGCACTCTCGCTGTGTTCTCTCCCGTCGCCCTCACAGAGCAAACCAAGACTAGAATCACAGAACTTGGCAGCAACGTGGGCTACATCGTGGCTCTCGACTATGAGCACCACATCTTTATCTCTGAATGGGCCAAGGAATACCCTAATGCGAAAATCATCGGCCCAGAGGGCCTTCCCGAGAAACGCGCCAAGCAAAAAGATCCCAAGATTAACAATGACAAATTCGCGGTTGTTTTCAAAAAAGATAGCAAACGTGATGTTAGAATCAGTGAAGAGTTTGACGCCGATTTCGACTACGAGTATATCGATGGCCATGCAAACAAGGAAATTGTTTTCAATTACAAGCCAGAGCAGGTCCTTATAGAGGCCGATCTCATGTTCAATTTACCTGCTATTGAGCAGTACAGCAAAGTGCCTGAGCACCAGAGACCGCGTGGCTTTCTTGACAAGTTGTTTCGAGGGGTGCAGAATACCGCTGGGGATGCTACGTGGGCTAAGCGGTTTAACTGGTATCTTGCCAAGGATCGCAAGAGTATGAATGATAGCCTACAGATTATTGAGCATTGGGATTTCACAACGCTGATTCCTTGCCATGGGGATGTCCTCGAGGGAAATGGGAAGGAGGTGTTTAAAAAAGTGTTTCAGTGGAACTTAGAGGGGAAAATGTGATATTAATGTGTTGTTATAATAGCTTGTAACAAACCATTATAATTATATCGGGTTAAGTCGGACTATGCTCAATAATTTATATAGATATTTGGATACTTAGATTCGCAATGTCATTTTATGTATTATACAGGTAAGGTATTTAGCTTTTCAATTACCAATTGAAGCCAATCTTACCTACTTATTATACTTTCTGTGTTATTTTAAAACTCAACTTGCATTATACTAGCAGTTATAACGTAATATTGAGTAGCTTTATATACTAAATCATAATGCAGCCTCAAAGATGATACGTTACCTCTAGGGCAGAACTTTCGTTTATTTTTAGAGCTCTAAAAACTAGGTATGACACTTTACAGTTCATGGCGTTGAGCGCACGATGGTGCTCCTTAAAGAGTTTATTGATCGTGGTGTCTTCGAAGGTAAGCATGCCAGAGAGATTATGCACCTGGAACACGGGAAGTCAACTGATTAGTATCATAACTGAGTGAGTAGTAAGAAGGTATTACCATCCATGCAAGTGTGTTATGACTGATATCCACGAAGTCAACGGAGGGGTACGAATAGTCTCTTTGGCCACCGATGTTGCCGTGGACGCCGGGAAACCAGCATTGCTACAGGTCTCGGGCAGGACCATCATCGCACTTATGCCAGAGGGTAAGTGGAAATGCTACTCGTTTTTCATCAATAGCAAGAGCTTGGAAAGTATAGTCAAGTCTAATTGAACTGTTGTTTAGCTGCGATATTTGTGCCAGGACTCGTTCAATATTGCTCACTTTTTGACATATTCCTATTGTGGAATGCGGGCTGCTTGTTAATTAGAAGGCCAAAATATCTCAACCAGCCCAGTAGTGGCCATTCTAGAATTCTCTGGCCGAAATATTAGCTAAACAGGACAGTATCCATCACTGTGCCTCACGTGCCTGTGCTCCAACAGTATCCCAAGCACCAACTACCTTGACCTTGACGTCTGTAAGACTCAACTCTTCCTGATTATTCGGATACCACTTTGAATTTGTGAAAGGCTTGCTGTCTGTATTCTCACAGTCTGCCTCCCCACTTCCTTGCGAAGTGTGACATTTGTATGGCCGAGAGAATGCCAAGTTCACAGACAAGACCGGCGAGGCGACCGAGCACACAGTGAAACCTCCACCGGAAAAGCCGAAGGACAGCTCATCACCAGGCTCATAGTTGTTAAGGGTGAAATCCTAGGTTTAGCATACGTCAGGGTCAAAGCCCCAGCCAAAGTTGCCCATTGTTTAAAGTAGCAATTAAATCAGTAAGACTGCCTGGGGGCAAGGGAGGAAGATACAGGTTGGATATATTCACCATAGATGACCCTTTGGAAGGGGAGGTCCCTGCTTGTAAGGCCTGAATGATACGTCACGATCTGCTTCGCAAGACTACCTTCATCATCAAGGCTACTATTCGCGATTACTCGAGCTAACTAAGCCACGTTTTTAGGGGCCAATTTGCTACCATTTTCAGAAGCAAGCCACATCCCGTCTGCACAGAGGATAATGCGTTTGTAGCTTGCCAGCTTTGATGCTTCCTCCGCCATTATGTAGCGAGCTAGATTATCTAAAATTAAAGGAGATAAGAAACGGCTAGGTCATGAGGTTGCTTTTATATACGGCATTGGTTAATAGTAGCTCTTCCGGTAATGTTCTTGAAACAGTTGATATATTGGCCATTGATACAAGCTTCAATGAAAAAAGTAAATTTAATAAAGGTTACACTCTTGAAATATACTTCAAACCATTCCAAAGCATCCTAAGTATCTATACTTAATAATTGAATTTAATGGAACAACTATTTGAACTTATATTATTGAACATTCCAAAGCATCCCAAATTTTTCAAAAAGTTTATAATCTGAATCCTATTAGAATATATTCTCAACATATATATTGAAACGTTCCAAAACAGTTTATAGTTTGAAGCCTAGATATTAACTTATGTAAAAGCTAAATATTTATGGAAATTTAGGTAAATTCAGCATACTTGCTATTCTTCAAAACAATTTCAAAGACATTGAGCTATTTGTAACATATTTTTAGATTCTGTATACCGGATCTTACTTTCTTAACCATTCATAATTCCTCTGATTTTAAAGTATAAAAGCCCCGCGCAGATTTTACCTGAAGATACCCTGACCTTAACTTACCCGTAAAACGTAAACATCATAATTCGCACCTTCTACCATAAACGACGTTTCCATAACCCAAATGCCAGAAACAACCGTCGAAGCTATGCATGGAAGTAGTAAAGCGATTACAAAGGAAGAAGTCGACACGCTGGATGGTTATAAGTACGTCGTAGTTGGCTCAGGCGCTGGAGGGGGACCATTAGCTGCCAATCTTGCCCGGAATGGCCACACAGTTCTACTGCTCGAAGCAGGAGATGATCAGGGATCCAATCTCAACCAGCAGGTTCCTGCATTCCACTTCAAATCCACAGAGGACGAGAGAATGCGCTGGGACTACTTCGTTAAACATTACGCAGATGATGAAATTGCTTATAGAGACTCTAAAATGACTTGGGAAACACCAGCAGGAACACTCTTTGTCGGATCGGATCCACCCGTTGGATCAAAGCCGAAAGGGATCCTCTACCCTCACGCAGGGACGCTTGGTGGCTGTACAGCACACAATGTCATGATCACAATATATCCGCACGAGAGCGATTGGTCAAATATCGCTGACTTGACTGGTGATTCTTCGTGGGGCCCAAGTAACATGCGTCAGTACTACACGCGCCTGGAGCGCTGCGGGTATCTTCCAGATGGTACCTTAGGTCACGGCTTTACTGGCTGGCTTGGTACAAATCGCGCTGATCTCAAACTCGTATTTGGGGACTTCAAGATCCTCTCTATAATCGGTGCTGCAGCTACTGCTATGGGTAATACGATTTTCGGCCTGATCCCTGAGAAGGTTTCTCAGCTACTTGGCCTCCTGCGGCGTGACATCAATTCCATTGATCCTCGCCGGGATATGACGGAGGGTATCTATCAACTTCCCCTGGCTATGAGTCACGCAAAGCGGAGCGGCACTCGCGATTTTCTTGTAGATACTGCTAAGAGGTATCCGTTGGAAATTAAGACAAGCTGCCTTGCTACCTGCGTGATATTTGACGAGAATGCTGGCGCCACCACTCCAAGGGCAATTGGCGTCGAGTTTCTCGAAGGGGGTAGTCTGTACAAAGCTGATCCTCGGTCAAATCCATCTATTAGCGGGACCAAGCGTCGCGTTATCGTCTCTCGAGAGGTTATCCTTGCTGCTGGGGCTTTCTGCACACCGCAACTCCTCAAGTTGAGCGGTGTCGGTCCAAAAGACGAGTTGCAGAGGTTTCAAATTCGGGTCATCAAAGATCTGCAAGGCGTTGGAACCAATCTTCAGGACCGCTATGAGATTCCCATCGTCACTAAAATACAGGATGAGTTTCCCATCATAGCGAAATGCACATGGGGGCAGCCTGGAGACCCGTGCCTTGAAGAATGGAATCATCATTGTGGCCCCTATCTATCGAATGGAGGAGTCGTTGGTATCGTAAAGAAGTCTAACGAGGCTGATCTCGATCCTGATCTCTTCATTTTCGGTGGTCCTGCATTCTTCCGGGGGTATTTTCCAAGCTATTCGGAACTCGCAACTTCGGACAAGAGATACTTCACATGGGCTATACTCAAGGCTCATACACATAACCAAGATGGAACTGTTATGCTTACTTCTACCGATCCTCGAGACACACCGGATATCAATTTTAATTACTTTAGCACGACTACGGACGAGTCTCAGGTATCTGAAAGAGATCTCAGTGCCATTGCCGATGGTGTCCGCTTCGCACGACTCATTATGGACGACGTCCCATCAATTGTGACTGGGCCTCTAGAAGAAGTATTACCTGGACGTCACTTGAGTTCGACTGATCAAGTGAAAGATTTTATAAAGAATGAGGCCTGGGGTCACCATGCTTCTTGCAGCTGTCCTATTGGAGCGGATGGAGACCCTAAAGCTGTTCTTGATTCTCGCTTTTGTGTTCGTGGTGTAAGCAACCTGCGTGTTGTTGATGCTTCTGTTTTTCCGCGGATACCCGGTTTTTTTATTGCCCCTCCTATATATATAGTTAGTGAAAAAGCATTGGATAGTATCCTTGAAGATGCTAGAAAAGCTTCATGTTTCTAAGACTAGTAGTAAACTATAGTTTTAGGTGAACAATAATACTAATAAAACTTATATACACTCTTAGGCACTTATGGCTTAAGGAAGTCTAAGCTATACTAGCTTATATAATATTTACTTATTTAGTGAAGAGTTAAACTTTACTTTTAAAGATATCAAATAATAAATCTTAATATATCTAAATTACTACTTTACTTTTACTATAATATATAATAAATTGTGAATATCTAGAGGTAATAGATATAGTTGCTGAGCGATTCGGCTCTGAATACTAATAAACATTAACTCACAAACCCCAAATATCCCCCTACCATAAACAAGTTTTGAATGCTTTGTTTTTATTAAATCGGTGATCAAAGAATAGACGCTGTTCAGATTGATATTAATATCGAGCATCTCTGATTTAATAAATCCAGCAAATCGCGGTCTTTAATATTTGTCGATTAGCTAAATTGTATGGCAGGGCCCCATCACTATATTAAACCTTGGATCATAGATTGACTTCGAAGCCATTTCCAATAGAAAGGGAGGAACTTTTTCTGTCTCTGGAAATGCTCTACGAACCTCAGCCATCTCGGCGAAGGCTCCTCCATGAATGTGAAATGCTTCCACTTGCCCCTCCCAGTACTACAAGAGATCTATTATTAGCGGGCCGACTTTGCATGCAATTCACCAGCTCAAAACGCATATAGGCTTTAATAGGATTCGACAATAATACTTACTGCTTCAGTAGCCATGCAAAGTACCAGAGCCATAGCGGCATCAGTTGGGTCGCTGCCCGTGTTGATTATGACCTTTATTTTCTGAAGGCACAATAGTAGGTAATGTATCATTAGCTCGTATTACTTTTCAGCTTCTGCGGTATTGTTTGAAATGAGGCTATATCTTCGTGCCGACACGTACATCACAGCAGTAAACAAGCTCCTGTCTGCCATGGCAACAGGAACAAAAACTGATTTATGTCCCTTTGGAAGGCTTGTTGGGACTCTTCGGTAATGCATTCAGTCCAGCCGTTCGGTATTACCCATTCCAAGACTATGGAGCAAGTTAGGAAATCACATAAAAACAAAAGGTGATAGTCATGGTGCATACAGAAGTTGAAGAGGAAGAATTCATCCCTAGACAGAGACCAAGGAAAGCAAATACTACAAGCTTCTTTACCGCCATCGCTCATACGAGCCGGCAGCTGCTGTTGCTTGGCGCTGGTACTGGCACTGCTCGCGTGATATAGCGCCAGCCTCTCAGTAAGAGCACGCCGCCGGCGAGCGTGAGATTCTTTGGAAACATGTGATCTGATCTGGCTTAATGCATGCAAATTGCTCATTTCTTGTGGCAGGGTCGCAGTGATAAAATGCAGTGTAGGCTGCTGTCCATCAACAGGGCGAATCAGTTTGGCATTGTGTCTTCCCTGTTCTGGCAGTTGCTCAGACACTGTTCCCGTAGGCCTCTTGGTCTCCATTCTTGATGACGTCTTTGTTTCTTGATCCATAAATATGCAGTAGGGAATATTCAAGGCATCAGTGAGTTTGCAATGAATGTGAATTATGAAGCATGGAGTTTTGTTTTGGGAGTCAGCAGGTGATGTTGTCCGGGCTTATGGAGCACGTGAATCGGAGTATTCAAGCCACCCATGCCACGCCCCATTTTTCAGCCTCGAGCATAAGCAGCTCCAAATACTTAATTTGGGATGGTCACATCGTCGAAACAAGCCACAACACTACAAGCCGAGATTGAAACTGCGCCAGCAAGGCCAGGACATGCATGGCAAATACACTCCCTAAGCAGCTCCACTATCCCATCTGGGAAATATACGATAGTAATCTGGATATCGAAAGTCTCATCTTTAATATGTTGTTGATATAAATCTGCCTCATTTCTTCTGGATAATTGACAGTCCTTTTACATATAAACTGTTGTGCATACTGGTATTTACCGACTCATACCTGGCAATTTTGAAAACCTGCAATCAATACTCCATCATCTAATATGGCATCAAACAGCCAACGAAAAACAGTGCTTATTACAGGGTATGATGTTGATGACATATAACCATTTTGAAAACAATGTTCACATAATGTTATTTCTAGATGTTCAAGCGGAATCGGTGAAGCATTAGCAAGGGAATTCCAAGCCAGAGGTAAATTCTCAACCTGTCAAATATAAGTCGGCATTCCGAAGGAAGGCTGCTTACCGGCTCTCTTCTCCCTCCCTCTCTATCTATAGGTTATCGTGTCATTGCCACTGCTCGAAATGTTGAAAGAATACATCACCTTCAGAAGAAAGGGGTGACTACACTGCCTCTTGATGTGACTAAACCAGAGAGTGTCACGGCAATGGGGGTAGAAGTGGAAAAAGTCACTGGTGGTAAGCTAGACATTTTGGTCAATAATGCGTAAGTAGAATTATGTTTGGTTCTTCCTATCACTGGTTGACCTTAGATATAACTAACCAATACGCATAGAGGAATTCTTACCCGTGGTGCATTGGCCGATGTCTCGCCGGAGCACATCTACACTATTTTCAACACAAACGTCTTTGGTCTCATGGCAGTCGTATCTAGTGTCTTGCCGCTGCTCATCGCAACCAAAGGCACAATTGTCAATATTTCATCAGCATCATCTGTAACACCATTCCCTTTCAAAGGTCCGTATGCAATGACCAAGGCAGCCCTTAACTCATATGGTCGTACTCTCGCTATAGAGCTTTCACCTTTCGACGTGCGCGTCTTGACATGTCCTACTGGGTATATACAAAGCAAACTAGAAGACAATGGGACAGATGAAATACCGAAAAACAGTTTGTACAAAGCCATGGCTGGAAGGATGAACTAGGGGTTTCCGGAAAAGCAGATGGAAGGTGCGGAATATGCAAAGCTAGTGGTAAATGAAGTGCAGAAAGGGCGAGGCTGGAGTCTGGGTCCTTGGAGATTTGGGGCAATGAGCGAATGGCTATGGGTGGGAACAGGAGCATCTAAGGGTTATTGGGCAAGCATGATGGGAGAGGCATTTTTGCAGCGAGGGTATAAAGATATGATTAGTTGGGATGAGATTACTAGAATTATAAAAAAAGACAAGGGCTTATAGTAAAAAGCATAGCCCTTAATAATCAGAACAAACTAATAAATTATAATATCTTGAATATTGTATAATTGGTTTATACTTAGCTTTTATTCCTAGAAAAACTAGCAAGTCCTGGAATAAGCCTTGTCAAAAGACTATCCTAAAAGAGAATATTTATTAGCGATGACAAAGTAATTAGGCTCATGCAGTGCTTGGCGAGTTATGCAGCACTAGTTGAGAGGACTTTGAGCCACTTACAGCCACCCACGTCGGTAACCACCACATCATATACTTGACGGGGGCTGCCATAGTTCCCCGCCAAATCTTCCCATTCTTCCCACTGTCAACATCCCTTGCCACTTGCTCGGCGTATAGATCTGCTCTCATTGCCTTATATCCAGCATTCCCCTCTGCTCTCCGCCGCAACTGGTCTTCGATGGGGCGATAGTATGAGGTTTCCGGAAGCTTGAAGCCCTGCAAGCCCTCAAAAAAGCCCGACTCAACGACGCCTGTCTGGATTGTAATAACCCGTACGCCTAATGGCTGCAGCTCAAGTCTCCATGCTTCTCCTGCAATGGCTAATGCCGTCTTGGAGCTGCCATAGATTGCTAGTTGTCCATGTTTTAGTTCACAGTTATGTTATTTCAATAACTAGGGAGCTGTACCCACAATTAAACGGCTCATAGCTCTCGCCGGAAATTGAGCCTTGATTGACGATGGCCCCTTTTGCCTCAATCACGAGATTTGCAAATGCCTGTGTCGTGCGGATGACTCCCCACAAATTGACCTCGTAGAGCTGCTTAGCCCGTTCCAGATCTAGATCCAGCAGGCCTGAACTGTAGCCTAGTCCGCCGTTATTAAAAAGCACATCGAGCCCCTTCCCTCCGAGTGTTGCCTTAACGGACTTGACGGCGGCATAGACAGATTTATCAGATGTGACGTCTAGCGGAAGAGCGTGGACATTTGGAAGATCCAACAAAGTGGTCGGGATCTTTGCAGGAGATCGGGCTGTTGCAAATACAACATATCCACGTTTCTGGAAGGCCAGCGCGAGGGCTGCACCGAGACCGCCCACAGAGCAACCTGTGATGAGCACCGACTTTCGGGGTCGAGTTGATGGTGTCATTCCTGATGCTAAATGATGCTAGCTAAAAACTGCCCATGCAAAATACACGGCTGGAATGGCAGCCAAACGAGGCCTCTTTAAGTATTCTAAATCTGTTTTCTCACTATGCTAGGAGCCAGATAAAGTAGTGCAAGAAGCCGATGAAGCGGATTGACGTTGACCCGAAACTCTTTCAATGCACCTTGGATGTCGAAAACTCTCAGGCTTGAGATGGGAGGGGGGAAGATACAGTTGCTCCGACTCCGCTCCCGCTCCCGCTCCCGCTCGCCCAATTGCTTGTTCTAGCTCTCACGATGTCCAGGTCACTCTTGAAATAGAAAAATATAAAGGAACAGTAGGACGGCACTTGGTAGTTTCTGTCTCCTTTCATTCTCGCCTCCAGGGCCAGTTATTCACGTGTCACATCTGTCAACTCTGGTTTATCTCTATTAGCCTCCTCCCTTGCCTCTATAGCCTCTACTGTCCGTATATCGTATTTATATATTTCAGTAATATTCTCCTAGTGCTTGGGAGAATAAAATTACCCTCGGCTTAAAATAGATATTAGCTATGGTGAATCTTCTAAGGAAAGAAAGGAACGTCGTTCTATACCAGACAAAGAGCATTGAGACCTAATAAGAGCTAGTTTCCCACTAACCTCTCTATTAATCTTCAGTCAGGCCTGGGCGATTGCTAGGAGACCTGCAGTCTGTCCAAGCGGAAGAAATGCCAAAAGCCTCCTCTCGCACTTCTCGTGGGAAATTTTCCGACGCGACAGTAGGAGGGATTGCCCATACGACTAGCACTATGTCATGCCAACAATGAAGAGATATACAACTTCCGTGACAGCGGCTGGCATTAATTGCAGGGAGAATGCTAGCACCAGGATAGACGTCTTGGCTGGTGTACTCTGGCTGTACTAAAAGCAATTCCCTGGTGGATACAGAAAAGCAATAATTGTAATAATTAAATGCTAACCACTAGCTAAGCAAGTTGAATTTTACTTCAAATCTCGTTACTTAGTTGTTTACCTTTGACCTTTACAAGCATTGAGAGTAATATATATTCTGGTATATACATGCTGAACCAGAAGCGCATACAATTGGTCCAGTCCAACCTTGGCCTCCACACTGGCCGTACTTACTATGGAAGGGCATTAGCATGCTATCTTGCCTCCTATATTTTTTTTTAAAAAAAAAAAAAAACTTACGTTTGAGTAGCACTCGCAGAGCTTGTTGTCTTTGAAGTTGTTGGCGGAATGGTGGTGCTTGGCTTTATAGTGGTGGTAGGATTGGTTGTTGGCCCCGAGACAGTGCTATGCGCCGTTGACGATCTAACTGAGGTGGTTACGGATACTGTGGGGCTGCCACATCCTACGCGGCTCGTTTCGATCGCGATATCGTCAAACCAAACGGTGTTGATGTCACCGCTGTAGGCCTCCCAGCCAAAGTAGACACCAGTAATATCAGGTATATAAGATTTTCTCATCCAGCCAGCGTCATTCGAATTATTGGCATTCGGCCCCGCGGTCATACCGGGGATGAGGTTGCCGTTCAGCCAGGTTTGGATCGTTCCGTCAGTGCCTAGGTAGTACTCGAAGCACTGGAATGAGCCAGTAGGCAGATTGACCGAGGAGGCAATGCCTTGTGGGGATAGGTCCGGAAGGGTAGCATCGTCGGATTCGCGGTTGTAGTCGAGGACTTCGCTTTGACCACCAATGCGGAGGTCATCACCATCTTGGGCGTTGTCCGGCATAATAATGAATGTGACATGGTTGTTGCTGAGAGCAGCCTTCAGCTGACTAGAAATACCCACTCAGTATGCATATGTTTAAGTCCATGGTGAGAGTACTTACAGCCAAACTCTAACGTATACATCGCCGTTCGGCACCTCGGTGGTGCCAAAGAAGATGTGTCCACAAAAGCCATTAGGGCCGCCAACGATCTTTATGGAATTGCTGCCACTATGGGCTACTTTAGTGTCGAGGCTGACGGTTCCGCCCTGGTTGCAACTTGGTACATAGGTAGGCCATATAGTCTGGTCCCAGCCTTCCTCAAAATTATCTGAGATTTGCGCGATAGAGAGGGATAAGAGAGTCGCAAGGGCCAGTAGAGCAGTTTGGCGGACCATGTTGCGTAAAGGGACTAACTAGGATAGGAGATGTTAAAGATTTAACTATTGCGAAGCGAATAGGGCCTGGATTTCTTGACAGCGTGTCTAAAGAGGACTCATAGGGCAAACCATATATATATATCAAGGCCCTTCCGCTGTACTTAGTACTCTCTACATGTTCCAGACTCAGTAAATTGCGATTTTATTAACGTAGCATTCTATTCATTTAATAGGCTTTAGAACTTAAGTCTCGTACTCAACGGCTTTGCCTATATAGATTGGAACTTAACCCCTTGCACTTTTGCGGATAAAGTAAAAAAGATAAAAACTGCTTTTGCCTAATATAGTCTGTATATAATAAGCTATGATCCTAGGGCTAGTATTACAATAGATTTCCAAGTAATAAACCTTTGGCTTGAGGCTTTATTGGTTCATATTGGCGGATAAATTAGCGGGATTGCGCAGTTAACAATGTTATGCAGCTAGTCGAGTAAAATAGTGATTCGAATCTAATTACTATATTAACAACTAGCTATCTAAACCATCCAAATAAATGTTATACAAGGAAGTTGTAACCCAGATGGTCGGACTAGATGATTTACTTTATTCAATAATCTTATTGAGGGTTATTGGCTCATGTCGAGAATCTAACGATCTGCTCTTAATTAGTCGGATTTTCTGACAACTCTCCCCAAAGGCCTATTATAGCGACTATTAGAGTCGGACCATAATGTGACTATGACATCTAGTAGTTCCAAGAGTCTACAACAATAAAATCCAGCATAGTAACAGACTGTTTCTCCCTTAGCTCAATAACTGATGGTTTGGCTCACTGGACAGCGTGTGTGTATGGAAGTTCTAATAACTCGCATAGACGTGCAGGCTGTTATGATTATCTGCTAAGGCATTGGGCATAGTAGGGATTCAAGGTAGTGCAAACAGCTGGCGAGGCGCAGATGGTCGGGCCAGAGTAGCCGCTACCACCGCACTGGCCGTACAAACTCTGGGTTACGGCACCAGTAGGTGCCGACGTAATGATAGCAGAGGAAGAGCTGGGTCTAGTTGTGGCCAGTGATGTCGATTTTGACACCGTTGTAGCTTCACTGCTCGTCCCTCCAGTGCCAACATTGCCAGGAACTCTGGCGCTGCTGGTGGCTGTCGCGGCGGAGCTCCCCTGGGCGACACTTGAAGGGAGGCCTGATACTAAGGTAGGGCCAGGCACAATATACGTAAGTGGGCTGGTGTAGATGTCGAAGAGGATACCAGGGTCTGACTTTCGGTATAGTTCGGTCCCTAGGACGCCGGTGGGCTGCAGGGATCCAGTGCCTGTGACGGCGAGATTGAAGCACTGAGGGTAGTTCTGGGCGCCGTCCGCTTGCCCGGCGCTATGTAAGGCAATCATTTCGTGCCGCAGCACGTAGTTGCCCGTCTCAAGATCCTTGGGGATCTGCACAATCCAGGTATTATTGTTGGCGATAAGCACGTCTGAGGCCCACCTGCCCGGATTTCCGCCGCTGATGAGGCCAATACCATCAATCTTGAAGAATTCAAGCGTCTTCTTATCCACAGTCTCACATTCGCCATTGCAATTGGCCAAGTAGTCGAGGACGGGGCCTGGGTGTGGCCATGGAACCGGCACCCACTGGAGGAGCACAGAGGTTCCGGCCATGACAGACGCGTGCCCTCGAGCATTGGTGGCATTCTTGTGGCAGATGATGTCGGGCGTTTGATATGCGTCGGGTGCAACGAAGCCTGCCGAATAGTATAAGTATTAAGGCCCGTGAAGAGTTTACAGATATACATGAGATGCATTTACCGTTGTCAGTATCGTCAGCCGTCCAGCCCACCACAATGGGCGGGTTTGCTTCGTATGGAAACTTTGTCGGATCATAGCCCTCATAGTACACCCCGTTGATGACAATGTTGTTGATATGTCCGTGTCCGACAACGCCAGTAGCCACCGTTAGTGCGGTGACAAGGAGGTTGGCAAGCTTCTGGGCCATGTTTGTGGGTGTAAATCCTGTCTCTGTATAAGCCCAAAATAATATTTCGACAGATATTCCATCCCAGATGATCATGTCTGTATTTATACACCATGGCTGGCCTTCGGTGTGATACGCACCCCATCCAACTGATTTTCTGTAATAGGGCTCCAGTCGCCTCCTAGAGTGCCGAGTTACCCGTCAATTTAAAAAGTGAACATGATATACCATCACGGCTAAATAGTTTATCCCCGAAGTAAAACAATGGAAGGACTTATCCCGACATATAGTATCATTTTTGCAGAGGGGGTTGCAGCGCTAGAAAAGGTTGGCACTCAATTACTTACAGCCGCTTCTTGAGCTAGGCAAATCACAATATCGGTGCGCCGGTTAAGACGAATGTTGTAGCCGAGAGAAGCACAAACGAGAAAGGGTCATAGGGTGTATTTGCTTAATTGGGTTGGGCGAGTGCAGAAACAAAAAACAGAGTTACGGAAAGAGTATAGACAAGCAGGCATAATCAGAGAGAATTTGGAGGCATACAATGGATATAGTTCTAGATTATAAGGAGGAGAATTATCTAATAGACACATTGCAATTTCTACGGTGTTCTCTTCCTCGTACTAATATATCGTGTAAATTCAAGAAAGGACCTAGTCTTGTTTATCGGTAGAGCTTACCTTCTGCGTCTAGTATTTAATTAAATTATTGACAATTCAATAACTTCGAACATTACCTATCTAGCTGTAAAATTATACTGCGTTATCAACTCAACAGCGGCACCAATTTTGCGCTTGAGGGAATTAACCCCTCCCCTACCATTATTTTTTTATAAACACATCGAAATTTCATTCGCCTGCGCTCGAGGTGTATAATTTGAGTTTATCTTTTAGTTAAATCTTTTTAAGAAGATGCTCCATCTAGCTGCTGGGTTAAGTGAATACATGATGCAGCAGCGTCTCTTTGTGTGTTCTCTTTATAGTCACATTTGTTTATTATCACTGCTTGCACCTTCCAATCCCGATGCTAGTGGGGTTGATGGTAGATTTCCTCGACCTCTTTGGCAGCCGGCGTTCAATGTCACTGGTCGGCTCGAACACTGCCGCTGATGTCTAAATACCAGAACAGATTGTCTATTGATTCTTGAAATAGGCCCTCATTATGGTCTTCTTCTGTAAGGAATCTCTTTGAACAGATCTCATCATACACTCCTCGGCATCTGCCTAAGTCCTCCCTAAGACACTCGCTCGTGACGCCGCCAGAAGTGCTTTCATTGGGCTTTCGTAGTGGGCATAGATGCTCTTTAAAAATTCTGCTTTGGGCTTAAGAAACAAAGCGAAGAACAAGAACGTTGCCCTATATCTAGCAAGAAATATAGGGGAAATCTGCGAAATGGGGGTTCGTTGATATATATGACGAGCTAGGAAAGCCAGGAGTATATCGTGCCGAACGGCTTGCCTTAGCCGCGAAGGAATTATCCAAAATATAACAAGAAGCGCAGGTGATAGAGAGATTTAACTGGAAGGTCTCGAAGATGTGGCGGTTAGAAATGTATACTAATGAACATGTATCTCCCCATCTTCCTCCCCTCAGATTGTCGACACAGAAAGACACTAGTGTATTTGCTAACGGTTTACGGATTTCACAAGTTCATAAATAAAACTAGCACTCAAGTAAATATTTCTAGCTTTTCGATTGACACGTATGACAATACTAGATAGATTTAATCACCCTCTTAGAGGCAGGTTAGCGCTGTAAATTAATTATACCTCACTACGATTGAGGAAAGATAGAGCAACACCCACTCAGTGTAGCGCTATTACATGTTACAGCACTTTACGTTAGGAACTGGCTTGCTCGTCTTCTGGTTCAAGCTTAGCGAACAGCGGAACATTCAGTAAGATAAATATTAGATATGCTAAAGAATGTTTTAAAAGCTTCAGATGAGAAAATTTTGAATTTAACTCATTTTAGGTGAGTTATTTGTGTATTGGTTTTGCTGGTAGAGACATTTGCTACATGATTGTTGAGATACGGAGTACAATACTTAGTAAACCCAAAATTAATTCGTCTAGAGGACCACTGTAATACCCGGTCTACACCGAAACCTAGTAAAATACGGAGTAAATATACCGATAATTTAATAATTGCGCAGACAGGCCCACTCCACACTGCATGAACACACTAGTAAATATTAGCCTAAAAGTACTCGATAATGCTTATTGTATCAAGAAAATATCTCACTTCAAGTACTTTTACAGTAAATCATTGGCTCTTTCACATACACCGCAATTCAAAATTGCATTACTCCAGTACTAAACAACTCATATTTTAAGCATACTCACTGCTATCTTTATTGCGTATAGAGAGGTTTGCTTTCTAGAATGCTACTCTATGATAACAAAAAGCTAGCAAGCACGCTAAAATACCGATCTGGCTCTTCCAGCCATGACATATGCGATGCATTGGAAATAGTTACCCACTTAACCTTAGGGATATCCGTAAAAAAAGGCATGTTCACACTATCGGTCGACTCATCGTATTGTCCATTCATAATTAATGTTGGGACTTTGATCATGTGTAGACGGCCTACAGCTGAATAGTCCTTCAATGGACCAACCATTGTAAATTCAGAAGGCCCGTTCCTGTACTGCGTTACTAAAGATTTCATGCTCATGGAGAAAGTGGCAAACATACATAGTTAGATAGACTGTAGGGTTATTATGGATATCAAGTAATTCTAGTGACCGGAGTAGATCTTGCGGCCACTCCGCAAGACGGCAGACATGTCGCTTGTAGAAGACCATTGACGCGGCTTGAAACTCGGGATCATCGTATGTTTTGTTAGCTTCATGCTTACGAATTGTATCCTGGATATCTTGTGGCAGATCATCAATAAGCCTCCTGGTTGCCTCTCTCCAGAGATTCCCACTTGCGAGTCCGTTAGAAATAACGTAGTGCTTCATCCCTTTTGGTTGACGCGTGATTATATACTCGCATCCCAAGATGGTACCCCACGATTGGCCTAAGAAATCAAAATCCTCTTCGATATGTAAAGCTTTCACGAGATTATCAAGCTCTGCCATAAATAAGTCAACAGTCCAGAAATTCGTGTCGCCCATTGTCTCCGGTAGTAATGTGGAATTACCGCAGCCGATTTGGTCATAAAGAATGATCGGAATACCGTAATTAGCCGTCATACGGGCAAAGGATTTCATATAGGCGTGCCCAGCGCCGGGACCGCCATGGGCACAGACTAGAGGGCGCCGGGCCTTGAGGTCGCCATAGATAATATAGAATGTTTTACATGTCTTCTGAATGGAAGGTATGTACAAATCAATCTCACCAGAGACGGAAATGGGTTGCATGATTATTATAATGGAGTTTGCAGAAGGAGAATAGACGTAGGGGTAGTTATTTTAAAATGAAATAATTCCGAATTTCAAGGCGAGCTGTGAATATTTATATCCCTGTCCAACACTCACCAGTTGAATTGAAAAAGACTAATAATTTAAGATGCTTACCAGTGAAACGTATATTCAACGAAAAGCACACTAAGGACACAACTACAGAAAATACAGTAAGCACTAATATGCAACGGCCAGCAAAGCGGCATTGCACTACAGAGTACACAAATACCATAATACTTACATAGCTTAAACTACAAACTAAGATAGAGATCTCTTAAATTAAGATGTAATTTTAGGAAGCCAATAGCCTTCGTCCAAAGTACCAGGTGGGCAGATCAACGTCATAGATTAGATATCGAGATTTCAAGTTTTGCCGACTTAATCAGGATTGCTTATGTGCTCCGAACCCAGCAGCTACTTTGATCAGCCTGAGAATGGTCAAACTACTTGAGCAAGCCCAAATATAAACAAGTCAAACAAAGATAGAATCAGGGCGACATAAGCACAAACAAGTAACGATAATTATAATCAGCTGAGTAATGCGAAGGGGTATTATCTCTTAATGGCGTTTGGTTGGCAGAACGAGCATTATCTCTTGGCTGAGCTTTATCTGTTGAATAATTATTTTTTTTTTTTTTTTTTTTTTTTTTTTTTTTTTTTTTTTTTTTTTTTTTTTTACTTGGCTAAACTTTATTTCTTTACCTAAATTTTATTTTTAAAAAAGTCCTATCTCTTAACAGGCCTTGTCTCTTGAACAAATATATATTTTGAATAAACTCTGTCTTTTACACATGTGATGTCTCTTGAATAAGGCCAAACCCCCGAATGAACGCAGTTCTTTACGCTAGTGTGGTCTTTTTAACACAAGTTTCGTTTCTTGAACAAGCATTATCCCCTACGAAAGTGTGCTTTTCGAACACAAGACTGTCTGTTGAATGAGTCCTATCCCTACTCCGTACAATGGTAAGGGTTTGATCAACTCTACTAGAGTTGATTTATTTGACCCATAAACACCCACTATCTTAGGGTTAGAGTTGATTGAGAAGATAGGGGAAGAGTTGGTTTTTTTATCGATAAATCATAAGCGGTAGTTCAACCCCGGTACATATATGTAAAACTCACACCCTGAATAGTTATACGTTTGAAATGTCGGGCTAAGGACCGCAATTTTGAGCTGCTAGTCACTCCAAACCAATGTCATCTCCTCACGAACAGCATCAGATGGAACCATCTTTCAAGCCACTCGTTATTAAATCAGCACTCCTCCTAATAATCCTTATTCTTCATTTTTAGTTTCATCTGTATTATACAGCTCGTCTTTGTTATGTACCATCATATGCATACTAATTCGCTGCGATAAACTAAGACCACAAGCATCAAGAGAATGCTACCATAGACTGCAGTATTCAAGATTGAGTAACTTCGAAGCTCAAACATACAAAAACTCTTGCGTTTCTTTCTAGGAATATTTTCGACTTTAGACACTATTTCATACTGCCCGAATTCCACTAAGAATGTATACCAAGTGTTATAACATCACTCTCTGGCTATATGTGGAATTGTGCTGGAGTTGTACTGCCTTCCAGCTGTATTCCGCCTGTATTATGAGACTTGGGAATCGCTGATAGGAGTGGTATGTAAATCCACATACGCCGTTCAATAGTAATGATCTTATTTCTTGTAAAACGGGGTGTTATGAGCGAGTAATGCATAGTTTTGTCCTTGAGGACGACCAATCCGAGTCATAGTCCGTGTTTCCTTCCGTAGGGGTCTTATTATTCTCTGGTTCAGATGAAGAACTGTCGATTGTCCACTCATTCAACCCTTAGAGCTGCCTTTCCGAAGTATTAAACAGCTCCTTAAATGCTCTTCGGGACTTTTTCTGGGCTCTTGGCTTAAACATTAAGGAATGGGAAACAACACACAACGTTGCATTGTATGCTGGGTTGCTATCCTTAACCTCTGACTCGAAGTCACCCAATAGAAACAGATATAAAAGTAGAAAGACCGAATCTCTTGCTAGGCTCTTAGATGCAATTTCCTGCCCTTTCCTCTGCATCCCAGTCCATCTTGCCTGGCCTGAAGTTTTTACAATGTCATGCAAATTGGGGTTAGATAGAACGTCAACACACAAGAGTTCGAGTGTTTCGCAGGGCACGTGGTGGTCCTTGATTTGGGTTAGCACCTTGCGAAAATTTTGGCGGAACCTGTTAGGTACTCCATCGTTTATAACATCAAAGGAAGGCAAATTGTCATGAGGAGAATTGCCTACTAAATGAATATCTTATCTCAGAAAGCAATTGAACTCAAAAGATAATTCAGATTTTGTATCAACCGCAATTGAGGATGACAAAAATATATTACTTGGAAAGAAGTCATGCACAGCCTTGGTGAGCACATAAGAAGGAGTACAATAGATATAGACCTAAGTGAAGGTATAGTGGACTGATAACGTGATTTAATTTATTAGCAGTGCTGAAGTTTAACAACTCTTCTCCGCGGGGCTATACGAGTACTCTTTACTCCGTAAAGACTATGTAAAATGGGACTTATTTTAGCTAGTTTTACTATCTCACGCATCCTTCCCATTACAACAAGCATAAACACTTTTAAGTTCTTTATTATCGAACAATTTCCTTATATTTTATACTGAGTTATAAAATTACATAGTCATTACTGTTCTTTAGTGCTTGTTATATATGCTTTCTATGTGGGAGCGATTTGCACATCTTCGTGTAATACAGTGTAGAGGTACACACCACATGCAGCCCAATATTTTACTAAAAAAGTCTAAATAGATAACACATTTCTTATATAAGCTCCATCTATACAAATTATTCATGGCTGGAAGGGAAAGTTTCGGCTATATTTATTCAGCATAAGAACACAGAAGGCAGATCTCGTCGTTACCTACTGAGATTAGGATCTGGAGGTTTATGCCAAAATATTTTGCTCTTCCTGGCTGAAGGAAGCAATTCAACTAAGCTTGTCCTTGCCTTCACAACGGCGCTCACAGGACTCCTTCATAGCGCCTACCACTATAAGCGTTTGAAACATATCGACAATCCGAACTGTTGTATCCCTTTGAAATCGACTATTACCAGAGATAATGAAAGGAAAATTTTATAAGATCTCGTGAATCATGCTACAACATATGCATTAGTCAATCTAAATGTCAATATTATGATTTCTATGATCGTGTATTTTATTGATCTAGAGAGATGCGTAGTAGAATGCAAGAGCCCGTATTTGTCTTTCTCGCCTTAAAGTCATGACTTATCTTAAAATATCACCTAGCAGTCCTTTGTCCACATCCTATGACTTATTCTTTGTTGATTATACCTTCCTCCAAGTTCATTGACAATATCCTTAAAGGGTTACTAAGAGAATAAAAACAGCAATACCAATACAGAAGATGATGTTGATCATGAGATGCATGAGATGACTTCTGTAAAGTTCTAGATATTTCCCTTGAATCCGCATCAATATGCACGTTCCCAGTCTGCTTGATATCAAAGTCTTGAGAAATTTTTTATTACATAAAGACGCAAGTGCCAAAGCTACATTGTCTACAGGATTGTTTATGCAGGCCTTGAAGGGTAAGGGAGTCGGAGGCTCTTATTCATAGGTTGATACAAATATAATGATATTAATTAATACAGTCCAGCCCATGCTATTGCTTTTGTATTGCAAAAAGAATATAACCGATTAATTCTAGGCGCCTATTGTGATTTATTTCTGAGGAGGAAATAACTTTGCTAGTTATATTAATAAGTTTAATTTATCTCCAACCATCCTTTTGCGAAGTTATTAATGCAAAAAGGTAAACAGATACAAGAAAGTACACATATAGACCAAGTTTATTCAATATCAACTACATCTTATTCAGCGGGAAACTATATAGCAACTCGGCACTTAGTTAGCTGACACTAGCGCTGATCCATCCAGGCTATGAGATTATCAATAACAATGAAGTTATGTATTTAACAAATAATCCAACAAATGTGGCGTGTTTTTACATTAGGATCATACCATTATAAGATATTAATATATACTACAAGGGAATGATCTATATATCTCCGCGGTAAGATAAAAAAATTACGTTTCTTAGAATCTATTGAACCAATACGAGTAAACGAGTAAGCTTCATTACCCGCCAATTAGCCTATGCACCAGTGTCTTAGGTAAATCGAATGAATCAAGGGGGAGGAACCTCCGCGGAGATCATAACAGACCTTTTTTTGGCGGCAAGTAAATAGAGTCCATGTAGCCTGGTATTAAACCCGATATCCCAATATTCTGCATGATAGAGGCCGGAGTATAAAATATCAGACAAATCCGCACGTTCAGATTAACCAGCAGGTTATAATCTGTTTGATATCGTGATATCTTTATTCCGTAAGAAAAGAATGCGACCCATCCTGAAGAACTTGATCTCTCCCCAAACGCTACTCCGCAGCTCGCAAACTAGCCAGTTTATTAGAAATATTGCATCAATGGCAACTAATGCGCCCAGCTTTCCATTTCGGCGTGCTTCCGGCTTAGAGCCACCAGCTGAGTTTTCTCAGTTGAGGGCCACCAATCCAGTATCGAGAGTCAAGCTTTTCGATGGAAGTCTGGCTTGGTTAGTGACCAAATACAAGGATGTTATCACTGTTGCAACAGATGACCGGCTATCTAAGGTATGAAAAATATGCTCTATAGTATAGGCTATATTAGCAATTGATCAATACGCCCAGATCCGGACTCGCCCTGGCTTCCCAGAGCTGGGTGCTGGCGGCAAAGAGGCAGCCAAGGCTAAAGCAACATTTGTTGATATGGACCCCCCAGACCATATGCGTCAAAGGTGCACAAGTTCCTACATCTGATCGATTAGATGCACTCCTGACGCCTATACAGAAGCATGGTCCAGCCTTTTTTCAAGGCTGACTATGTCAAAGAACTGCAACCGTACATTCAAAAGACAGTAGATAATCTCTTAGGTGTATTGAAGGCCAAGGGATGTGCCGATGGCCCCGTCGACTTAGTGAAAGAATTTGCGCTGCCAGTTCCATCATACGTATGTTAGGCGTACAGAAGACTGAAAAGAAAAATTAGTTATGAACCGCTAATTTACTTCTCGAAGATTATCTACACTATCCTTGGTGTACCTTTCGACGACCTAGATTACCTTACCAGGCAGAACGCTATAAGAACAAACGGAAGTTCAACAGCACGTGAGGCTTCATCTGCAAATCGGTACGTTAGTTTTGTATTATTAATAATGATCCATGAAAATTGCCATACTAATTCTCCATAGGGGTTTGCTTGACTACCTTACAGACCTAGTGGATCAGAGGATTCAAGAGCCTAAGGATGATTTAATTAGCAGGCTTGTTG
Organism: Trichoderma arundinaceum; assembly: GCA_025919625.1. Classification (NCBI taxonomy): domain Eukaryota; kingdom Fungi; phylum Ascomycota; class Sordariomycetes; order Hypocreales; family Hypocreaceae; genus Trichoderma; species Trichoderma arundinaceum. The sequence continues at coordinate 99,274 of JAMQTF010000025.1, forward strand.
TTGATCAAGTGAATCCTGGAGTTATTGAAAAGGCTGATGCTGTACAAATAGCCTTCTTGCTTCTTGTGGCCGGAAATGCTACCATGGTGAATATGATTGCTCTTGTATGTAATCCCTCAAACACCTTACTCAGCTCTGCTGACTGACGTCAACTACAAATTAGGGAGTTGTAACATTGCTTCAGCATTCAAAGCAGCTTGCACAGTTGAAAGCGGATCCATCGCTTGCCTCTGCATTTGTTGAAGAGCTTTGTCGATACCACACCGCTTCAGCGCTGGCTATTAGACGTACAGCTAAAGTTGATATTGAGATCGGTGGCCAGGTATTATCACCCTAGGAAGTTGTGATCTTCGGCTCGTCTTAATGCTAACGTTTCGGGGTGCCAAACAGCTCATCAAAGCTAATGAAGGTATTATTGCTTCTAACCAGTCCGCCAACAGGGATGAGGACATCTTCATGAACCCAGATGAATTCGATATGAATCGGGAGTGGCCTGCGGAGGATCCTCTAGGATTTGGATATGGTGATCATCGTTGTATTGCTGAAACTCTTGCAAAAGCTGAGTTATCAACTGTGTTCTGTGAGCCTCATCTTGCGCTTTAGTTGTGCTACACCATGTACTAATGCAGTTATACAGCCACACTCTTCCGAGAGCTGCCTAATCTCAGACTAGCAGTACCTATTAGCAGAATCAACTTCACTCCGCTGCACAAAGATGTTGGAATTGAAGACCTACCAGTGATCTTCTAATACAACATTTAATTAGAACATGACTTATACAGTATTAGCTATCTAAACTAATTATTTCCTTTCTACACTAAATGATCAGCGAGACTTACAAAATATGCAATAAATGCCAATTGTAGACACTCTAGACGATAGCTTCTATATATCCCGAATTGCCTTTTTGGGTAATGAAGTTGTGCCAGGTGATTTAACAGATAATAAATATCTTAGGAAAACTTTATCTTATATATATTCTTTTTACAATATCATGGATCATTGAGTGCTAGGTAAACTTCAATTATCCTGTATCGCTGATTTGGAGGCCCAGGGTAGCAGTTGTTGTCCTATTTCAGTTTCAATCAGCAAATTCCCCATACCGATTTATCGTTATGACACAAGTCATTTCATGAATAGTTTGCGTTCTTAAATCACGCCTTGTAATGAGTATCTTGATTGTCAACTTTATTCACTTAATGCTGACCATGGAAGTCATTGGATATTTGTGTAACAAGATGGATGGCTTATGCTTCGGAATAGGTACTGAGTATACGTCCTTTTTTTCAGGAAAAGCTGCATTCTCTCATGAAGCATGATGAAGACTTAATCCAAAGTGGAAGTACTCTTTGAATAGTAATATAAGGTCTGTCTTTTTCTGAAATTACTCCTAGAAAAAACAAACAGGTAAACATAAAACGGAATGGCCATCCCTGAATGGTGTAGAATATCTGCGCATCTCGATAATAGTCTTCGTCACTCAGTGGTCTGTATATTGTGGATGTCAAATGAGTACAAGTATATGACGAACTGTTTAACTATATCCTCGTAACTTTCTATTTAGAAAAGCCCTTGTGATGTTCCATACAGAGAATCCAAAGCGTTTTACTTCGGAGTTTTAACTAGTAAACCGGTGAGCGGTAAGCTAAAGTTCAACAGTAGCAACCGATGTTTCGCATTTATTTGCTAGCTGCTCCATTCTCATAGGAAGCTTTGTGAAAGCAGCCGGTATCAAAAGCAATCATCCACCCAGCATCCATCTACCTGCCAGGCTACAAAATGTGTTGGGACATAGCTGCTCAAACATCTACGTCCTAGCCTGATAACATCTGGTAGTACGTAGCATCTTCTAGCTATGCTCTGAGCCTAGCATGAGTTCTACTCGCCCTAAATCATCATCTTCTGAAATATTGCGACCGTCTCTTCTAATGCCCGCGATCTAGCTTCGAGATCCAGCTTTCGGCGCTCAGCCAATTGTCTGGCCCCAGTGACATCGATGTCCTGTAATTTACTCAGATCTGCCCTGCGCACGTCGTTATCCTTTTGATCCCTTCTTGTCTCTTCTAATTTTGCCTTGAACTTTTCAACCTCCTTTTCAGCATCTTGTATGCGATCTTTGACTTCAAGATAGACATTTGCCTCAGCGGAAACGGGAAAGACTGCGCAACCAGCTGGGCTGGCGCTTCTAACCGGTAGAATGCTAATATCTACTGACGTCTTGCCACTGAGTGATTTGATGGCGGAAAGTTGAGCAGACGCTGTGTCATATGACGTTTGATTGAGAGGTATGATAAAAGCCACACCTTTATCTTTAACAACATAGTCCACCAAGAGGGAACGGAAACCCCTTGAGCAGCCCAGTACAAGTTCATAGGCTACCTCAGATTTCGGATCATGGAAGGACCCCTCGAATTCTGGATACTTGGCGATCGAGATTGAAGATGTATCATCACCTGGTCTGCGTGGTAACCGTTGCCAAAGCTCTTCAGTTAGGAAGGGCATGAACGGGGATACAAGACGTAGGCCAGATTCGAGTGTGGTGTATAGTGTGTCCATGGCCGAACGAGCTTCCTCGGGTGTGCCACCCGAGATTATCGACTTAGAATTCTCAATATAGACGTCAAACAGTTCATCGTACAAGAACTGGTAACTAACCTGGGTCGATTTTGCGAATTCGCGCTCCTCGAGTGCCTGGTTGATTTGTCTCGCAGCAGTATTCATCTTTGTCAAGATCCATCTCTCAGGCAGACTCTCCTTTCCTGTCAGAGCATCGCTCTCACGAGGAATAAAATCATTTCCAAGCTTGCCAAGGACATACTTGGTAGCCTGGTAGATCTTGTTGCAAAATTTTCTATAGCCGTGCATCGTCTTGATGTCGAAGTTGATGTCGCCGCCGGATGACTGTGTATAGTTGACAAGTGAGAACCGCAATGCATCGGCCCCGATGTCGGGAATACCTTGCGGGAAGGCCTTCTTCTGGTATTTTTCAGCATTTTTGATCTCGCTTTGGGCCAGGTTACCCTGTCGAAGCTTTTGGTGTAGGCAATCGAGACTAATACCGTCGATTATGTCGATCGGGTCAACGACATTGCCGAGTGACTTGGACATCTTTCGACCTTCGCTATCGCGAATCAAACCATGACAGTAGACCTCAGTAAAAGGTACTTTTCCAGTCAATTTCAACGAAAACATGATCATACGGCTGACCCAGAACGGGATGATGTCCCAACCAGTCTCCAAAGTGGTGTTTGGGAAATATTTTTCAAAATCTGCCGTCTCATCTGGCCATCCGAGGGTGCTAAAAGGCCAAAGTCCAGAGCTGAACCAGGTGTCCAAGACATCCTCATCACGCTTAAGCGTCAGCTTCTTACCTGGGAACCTTTGCTCCGCTGTTTCCTGAGCCTCACGTTCTGTTCTGCCACACACCCAGAATTTGTCATCAGCATCATCACCGGCGTCTTCGTCCTCGACACTAACAAAATATGCTGGTATCTGATGGCCCCACCATAGTTGTCTTGATAGGCACCAATCCTGGAGGTTCCGCATCCACTGTAGATATGATCGTTTTTGTACCTCTGGCCTAATCACCAGCTCGCCACTCTCAACCACTGCAATGGCGGGTTTCGCCAGTGACTCCATCTTCATCCACCATTGGGGTTTGAGAAGCGGCTCAACGATATCTCCTGATCGGCTACATATCGGAACAGTCATTTTGTTCGGCTCTGATTTTGTATAGAGGCCAAGATTCTTAAGCTCCTCAATAACACCGTATCTAGCATTAAACCTCTTCTCTCCAGCATAAGGGCCAGCGTTACTGTTAAGAGTACCGTCCTCGTTGAGGATATTGATGAAGCGTAGGCCATGTTTCTTGCCTAAGTTGAAGTCATTGTAATCATGCGCGGGTGTTAGCTTGACTGCGCCAGTGCCAAACTCCCTTTCAACGTATTCATCGGCAATAATCTTTAACTTTCTACCAGGGATAATAGGGTGAATCGCAGTCTTGCCAATGAAATCTTTGTACCGATCGTCCTGAGGATGCACGGCAATACCAGTGTCGCCCAACATCGTCTCAGGCCTTGTTGTTGCAACTTCTATCGTTTGATCGGAGCCCTCGATCTGGTATTTAAAATACGTCAGTGTTCCGAATTCGATCTTTCTTTCATAGCCTGGCACGTCAAGCTTTGTCGTCCCGTCAAGCTCCTTCTGGTCGACTTCGAGTGTGGATAAAGCTGTGGAGAGGCGGCACGACCAATGCACAAGCCTGTTAGCTCGGTATATAAGGCCTTCTTCGTGTAGTTGCACGAAGGTCTCAGTGACAGCTTTAGACAACTGCGGACTCATTGTGAAAGCCTCCCGAGACCAGTCTGGAGAGATGCCGAGTCTGCGTGCCGTATTGTTGATGTTCTGTTGATAGTCTTCCTTCCAGTCCTGGCATAGTTGGACGAATTCCTCTCGACTGAAATCTTGCCTCTTGGATTTGCCATTGATCGGATTTTTGGCGAGCTGCTTCTCGACAACAGCTTGGGTCGCAATACCTGCATGATCGCAGCCAGGGATGAAAAGGGTTGAGAACTGCCGCATACGATGCCACCTGATTAGGGTGTCTTCCAGCGAGAGCGCCAGGGCATGTCCGATATGTAGTTTCCCCGTCACCTACGCCAGGCATTAGCAGATGACCACTGCAACAATGGATTCATGAATACATACATTGGGCGGCGGCATTGCAATGACATATTTACCTTTCGGCTTAAGTCTACCCTCCTTCTCTGTTTGAGGCTTAAATAAACCCTGGTTCTCCCAGAAACTGTACCACGCAGATTCGACAACTTTGGGTAGATAGGCCTTGTGAAAGTCATCATCCAATGGCTTCAAAAGCTTTCGATGTCCAGCAGGTGTCTCCTCAACCCAATCCTTGGCCGCGACCGCAGGAGCACTCTGCTTCTTGGCCCTCTTGTCTGATACCTGTTGCGATTGCTGTGTGAGATTATCCTGCTTCTGCTTGAATTTCCCAAGCTTCAGCCGCTGCTTCTCGCTCATGGGCTTCTCGGAGGCCTGTGTTGAAGACATCCCGGATGGTGGTGGCAGACACAAAGGCAACAAGAGACGGGCGACAGCGCAGTAGGTGTGGGATAAAAGACAAAGGCCAGTATGGTGAACGAAGGTCGAGAATACTAGAAATGTAGAGACCGTAGAAAAAGGTAGGATGTACTACAACTTAGGCAAGAAATTTATGTTCGGGCATGCAGTCTTGCTGGAAACCGTGTGAGTCACGAGGTTTTCCGATCCCGCTCTCGAGGTCTACCCCTCATGGCCATGGACAGAAAAAGGTTTTCGCAAATGCAGCAACCTCGCGATCAACGTCTGCTAAAATCAAGAAGCGAATACTTCCTGCTAAGTATTTGCTGCTTCAAGGACTTAGCTGGCACTCGGTTACTACAGAGTCTTCCAGCCGGACCCTTCGCTCACCAGAAACCTAGACCACAGCCAAGGTAAGGTAGTCAGTCACTGTTACAGATCGGTAGCCATAGCACCACAACTCACCTTCCTCTCGGCTCATTCCAGTCATACCCAGCGCTGCAAACAGCTTTCCTCCACCCCCTTCTTTTTCAGCATATCAGCTCCGTTTACGAAGTATAGCTCCTTTGGCTTAGCCCGCTGTGCACAAAGCCAGTGGTTCCCTACTAAGCTTATAGGCTGTACAAGATTTTAACAGTTATCACTACCTAGTAGGTAAAGCAAAACAAGGTACCTTGGATTTGAGAGCTTTGGGCCTCGCATACGAAAGTTCCTTATAATGTAGTGCATATTATACTAGATTAGTCGGGACTCTCACCACATTCACACACAGTATTACAGCGTGAAATATATGTGCGCGTACATTTGTGTCTTATGTATAGCCTGGTGCCAAGCGATGGCAGAAATGGAAAAGAACAACAAACTACAATCATATGTCAGTTTAGATACCTGAGAAATCAACATAATTGGAACTATTTCAACACACGTTGCGGTTCTTGAAATACGGGTTCCTGGCGGGGCAGTGGTCTCAGCTAGTTATTCATACACATAAGTCATAACAGAACAAAGTCCAGCGTGTATTTATTTTACTACCATTTTTATATACAAAATCTTCCGTTCTACAATTTTGCGAGGCTCTATTCATCTAAAAAAAATACAATTAGAAGTTAAAGCTTAACAATTAGCCTAATTGTGCTCTAGAAGTTTGTGAATATAATGCTTATAATTGCTGAGAGCCAGACTATTGAGTTTTTTAATAGCAATACTACGTGAGCAATTGTTCTTTATAATACATTTGCTAGCACATGAAGACATTATAATCACAATAAAAGGCATCTAGGATATATATTTCTAATTGATGTGTGAAATAGTAATTAATCACGGCAGTATGCCTACTTCACTGATTATTCTTGTAACCGCTAGCGAGACTATAAAGGCTACGCAGCAAAGCTAGTGTGCAAGTTCACTTTATCTTCCTTGTTTATATAGGTAACCCTCAAGCCTTTGCACACCCCAATAGATCCTAAACCCCAAAGAATTCCAGACTATGCTCAAGAGAAGCACGCCAGCTCGGCACCTTTTCTACTTTTTGACCCCGAGGGCAGACTTCAACAATTGCGCGCAGGTAGTTGATTGCCTCCTGCATTGCCTTTTGTAGCGCTGAGCTGGGCTTTGTCTCATCTAAGAATGATACGAACCCTTGTGAAGTGCAGCGTTCTTCAAAAAGTTTGCCTACACGACCTCGTTCCACTATGGCTTCTTGGGAGTACTGACCATTCCAAAGAAACGCCTTAACAGGGTCCCATCGGGTCGCGGGCACGACGCCAGAGAACTCCCAGTCTAGAATACCAGTAATATGGCCATTCACCTCATCGCACATAATATTTCCAAAGTGTAGATCCTTATGAGCAAGAAAATACCTAGTATTATTGAGTTCGGAATTATCGTAGATTCTATCTGCAAAGGCATCGAGACGTGGGAGGAGGTCTCGTATCCCCTCTAGTGATGGGTGAAGACGAATCGCGTGCTGATAAACACGTACCATCGCGATTATGTAATCAGTATAAGAGTTGTAGGGGCCGCTAATGTTGAGAGTCTGCACCGACTCGGAATTAGGCCAGTATTTGGACACATCAGGCCCATGCCAGAACGTCTCCTCAATCACAGGGCCTGGAATGACATCTCCGTTACGATCAAATTGAAGGCCAGAGACACACTGCCAAGAAATTGCATGCATTTGGCGTATTACGTCGACCATCTGACCAACGATATGGTCTAGCAGCTCTGGTGTGAGACGATCATATATTTCACTTACTGCAACACCAGGGAGTCGTTGCAAGAGGGTGAACTCATGACCTAACGGGTTATTGGTGCTGGCATCAAAGCGCACTACTTCGGCTATAGGCAGGCGAGTATTTTGTCGTACCCAGGTCATCACCGCAACTTCATTGATAGTTTTGATGCGGGGTAGGTGGTGCCCAGCGATGCGTAGGATGAGTTGAATGCACTCATTATTGGACGGCGGCGGTAACTTAGGGGAAATAGCGGCCGCCGCTTCCGGAGTAAAGGACAGAACATAGATGGAATGATACTCGGCCGCGGTGGAAAATGAAGACACCGATTGAGGTGATGGTAGATTGAGAGACGCAATTAGAGATCGGATAGCATCCTCTGAAATAGCCGGCGGAAGGTGTTTTCTTGGAGTACCCATCTTGAACAAACGCGATTTATGCGGCGTATTTTCGGGGATTTATAAGAAAGGAAGTGGAAAATTACCAAGGCTCTAAATAGCCAATGGATTAAGAGAAAAAGTAAAATATTGAAAACTTATCTTTATTCTCATGATCCATTTTTAGTATTAGGGGGTTGGCAAAACTATTAGATGATTAACTGTTTGATCGGTCATTTCGCCCACTGTACCTGGTCAAAGGCCCCAGGCCCACATAGTGCGCATAGACACGCCAGTGCTGCGCTTTTTTTTCCCCTAGTCTATAAATGCAGAGCTCTCAAGCCACTATGGTTCATAATAGTGGTACAACTTTGAATCTTTGATTAAAGTTATAATTATAGAGATATGTAGAGTGTGCTTAGTGAAAGCTTACCGATAAGTATACATGCTCAACATACGTTGACAGTAAAGCCAGGAATTGAGCGTATTTTAAAAATTCACTACCTTTCTAAACAATAAACCTTTTACACACCACTTGCTCAAATTCAACCCTCCGGTAGTCTCTTTGGGCTAAAATGCCACAAGCTCTTGATCTCAGAGCTATTAGTACGTCACAGCAAAGTTGTTTGAAAAAAATGCCCCTACCTTCGGCACTTGAGGACCTTTTATGGACAAAGCGTTTTTGGAGTGAATATTTTGATCTAGAATTGCTTGGGACAGGGCTCTGGGACCACAATGAACGCGTGGTGGTCAATATGTCTGTGGGTGAAGGCTACAGCCTTGACCTGGTTTTCTACCAGCCGTATGCCAACGAGGCCTCTCTCTTTTTGAACTCCCCTTTACTCCAAGAATCAGTAAATATTGCCAGCACGGGGTTCTGCAGCTACCCACCTGTATTTCGCTGGAGCGAACTCCAGCTTATCAGTCGCGCTATCGCTGCGCATGACCCGTCAACGTTTACAAACCAGGATCTAGCACTTATGCTGCTTGTGCGATTCACACCGCTCTGTGTGGGCGATTCCGTGAATACTGTCATAACGACGATTCACACATTTCTATCCACTTTGGGTTTCGAATTCAAGGAGATTCGACATGTTCTCAGAACCATCGACCACCGTAGCGCCGGTTTTAGATGGCGCTTCGACGAGATTATCAACGGCTGGGTGCTACAGAGATACCGTAGTTATACCTGTGGTCCTAGTCTACATACATATCGTACAACGGATAATAAAGACTTCCCGTTTGAGATGTGGCCGCAGTTCCTATCGGTTGCAGAAGAAACAATTCGTACCTCTACAAGTATTGTGGTCTCAAGGGGCTTACAGGGTACAACTATGAGTGCTTTGCCGGACTATCAATTATCAGCACAGTATGGCTTCTATCTGGCTGTACCGCTAGGCATATCACCACGCCCTCTCTTTCCTAATGCACAAATTTGCCTAAATATGGCTCTGAACCATATTCTAGAGGATCTGGATCTAGGCTGCTCGATATACTCTGGTTCATCCCGTTCTATCGAGAGAGAAGAGGTTCGATTCGAAATTCAAATGTATGGAGTGTTTGAGCAGTGCCAGCGAGTGTTGCGTCAGACACTCTGGTGGCAGGCAGCTCCGGAGGAGTCTCTCTTGAGTGATTTGAATTATTCACGCTCCTCAAGATTACACCCGTTGAAATCAAAGCCTGAGAATCCGCAGGATGATAGCGTTCAGTTTCATATCGTGTTCGGAAAGCTTGGAGCTTTGTTCAATCGACCCACAATTCGCCCAATGCAAGGTAGTTCTTGCAATGCAATTTTCCAGTCCGCCTTGGACGAGTGCGAGGCGCATTACGATATGGAGGGTTGGCGAACGTTAAGAACCACCGATGGTGGTGAAATATCTGTGTGCGTTTCAAAGCTTTCGATACTGAGAAAAGAGGACCTTACCACTGTAACGATCCGAAAATTAACTCCAAATGTTGCTAGATTCCTCTTTCGAATACTAGTGATCGGGGATTTGGTACTATTTCCAGCATTGCTTACAACTATTGAGGGCGAATCCTACCCCTTGAAGGTGCTTACATCCGAAGATGAACTGTTACGAATACTGCATGACGGACCTTACAAGTGGTGGTGTAACTGGAAAAAAGACGGATAAGTAACGCTGAATACAAATCTAAGGCAGCATAGCAAGAGGTAGCCCTTTGTATTCTCAATACAGAACGCTTTGACCATGATTATACAACCCGACCTTGATATCCCCTCCTTATATATATAGATATAATGTTGTAGGCCTTTGACTTTGAGTTGCAATAACACAATTTATAGAAGGAGGCATACTTATACAAGATGTAGAGCATTTCCAGGCAGCTAGATGGTAAAGAAGAGGTAAGAATCCAGGATACTAGAAACTAGTCCAATCTTACAGCTGGATGCAATAGGGCACGAACAACCTTATACCTGGATTTTAGTTGAAGATAGAACGCCTAATTCCTTTTACAAGTGATATAAATTAGCGATAGCTAGTCGTGTAAATGGCAGCATACTTGTCATCTGACACGATTATAGATTTCACCAAAAGCTCTAATACTTTTCAACACTGATCAACACTGACATTAACCAAACTCATATATCATAAATCCAATTTGACCGCTCTTGTAGACTTTCGCAATGCATTACATTATATCACTTCATACTTTATGTAAAAAAGTAAAGCAGCTATGTCTTTTTTAAATTTTGGTTATGCATCTTTATCAAGCGATTTGAATGTATTGCTATTAGTATGCTTTCTTCACATATAAGTATTTAACTTCATTATTATAGTGTAGATTATAGTGTGGATTATGCTGTAGATAAAGGTCCAATTGTTAGCATATTAGTATTACAATCTATCCGAGAAATAAAAAGAAAACCTGTTGCTTAGATATATGGACATAACTACGTAGTATAACAAGAGTTTCGACGACGCCTTGTTGATATCCAGTCTAACCCTGGAGTATTCTCATTTGTCTCGCCTCAAAACGTAGTAGTTGTTCTTGCTATGGCCATTGGAGCATTTATGCTAGAAGAGAAGGCAGTAGCAGAACACCTGTTTCAAGAAGCTAAACAGGCAGTAACCATGTCTGATGAATTAGTCAGTTTACAGACAATTCATATATCGCTGCTATTAATAAGTATTTACCTAAACCGCTGGTTTTGTTGAATGCTAACCGCCTCGTTAAGCACAATTTCATGTCGAGAGAGCGAATCCCCATTCAGCATTCATATCGGTCGGAATAGCTACGAGGAAAGCCGTCGCCGCCTGATTACATAAAGGAATTAGCATCCGTGGCCACTCATAGGACACTAAACAACGTCGTCTCACATTTTGGTGTCTCTATATATTAAGTTCAGTTGTCTCTATATATTAAGTTCAGTCCTGTACAGACTTGCTCAAAATAATATTTCGCGATGTTTACCTCTTTGGATTAATTGGATATGCTATTCCCTTGGACGTCCAACATCTGTCGCCGACCATGGAAAAGGCCTACTTATACCATCAGAAGGGAAGCTCATCACGGGGCTTTTCGAGTTATCACGAATTGTGTACAAATGAGTAGCTCGTATTTACACTCAGAATCACCACTCCCTTCTAAATTTATGGTGCGCTGCGAAAGAGATTTGCTCCGAGCTATATAAGTACACTGAAGAGCAGCAGAAAGGGGTTTATTTTGATATTGAGGGAAGCCCTCGTACTGGAGAATGTGGCTGTTGCCAAACTATGATTTCTATGAGGATGAGATGGTTTCTATTGATAGGAAGCCGCTAATTATTGGAACTGCTCTCACAGTATCGCCATGTCCTGCTATTGGCATCCCGACCGTTTCTCGTATTAAGAGCTAAATTAGAATCCGATCCCGTTATCATCAAATCTAATGCGCCACCTTAAATGGATAATGCTTGCGGCTATTGCATTGACGCAGCTCGGTATGTCGTAAGCTTTCTCACACATGTCTTTAAGCTTAATGTGCTTTTCAGAGTACATTTAGACTGCTATACATCGACGCAGTCGGGCTGATGGCTAACTTGATATCTGAATAGGAAATGAAATCAGCGACTTTCTCCTCGAAGGAGCATGCTATGTTTAGGGATTTGACATGCTGCAGGATAAGTCAAGACACGAATATCATCTGTCATTAATGCAAGAGACTCTAGAATACCTGTCAAGAGTCAATATAAGGGGAAACGGAACGCAATCTCAATCTCCCATTCTTCTCAAGTGATTGAGCGTATCATCTCCACAGCAGCGCTGAATAGTTCACCTATGTGTGATGCCTCGCAGCCTATAGAGCTTGCTAAGGATAGCACAACATAGTCAATTGCCACGCTCGGTCTAAGAACAAATATTGGTAACCCTAGCTTAGATTTTTAATCGCCAGCGATGTTTGCGTCTTTCAATGGAAACGGTTTCAGACCGCCCTTTGCACATTTCCAGGCATCAGTTGAGCAGACCTTTTATGGCACAACGGCAGGCGCAGAATGGAGCGTAAAAGTTGATGGAATGGAAACGATGTTACACATCAATACATATAACTCTACTACTGGCACTCAGCTACTAGATCAAGATAAAGTCGAAGTATCCATATAATATTGTGCAAGAGGGAAATCAGTCAAAGAGACTTCTCATGCATTGAGCTTGATGGATACATCTAGCCGTGCTGTACAGATAGGATGAAGAAATCCATACTGGGATGCAGAATTTGGGAGCTTATGAATGCTGCCCAAAGATTGTTGAATATTCGATGAGTAGCCTTGTGCTAAGGCCATGATATGATAGATATATCAATCCAGATATCAGCTTAATTTGACAATGCAGGGTGCTTGGAAAGGATAGTATGGCACATACATACACGCGTCATGGCATTATTCTAGAGACATGATATAATAAATCATCTTCTAGATATTGTCTCTAAAATCTTCCAAATCTCCTTCTCAGCATCGCCGAATTGAATATGTAACGGAAAGAATGTATTCTGTATTATGTATGTGTACAATATACATTGTTACTTGAGTAATTTACTAATCAAAGAGCTGATGCATTGTATGGCTGATGTATTATAGCTCATTGGTAAACAGCTACTTCTCCTGTTCCCGACATTACCTATGTTGAGAATAAAGCAACAGTTTCAGGGAAAGGCCCCGTATTGTCATTCTGCAATGCAATATCTGCATTTTCCACCGTTATCATTGCTATTGAGCCAACTGTGTTGAGGTTATACATCTTCACATTGCTAGATCCCGATGTTTGTATGCTGCCGTCATCAACGCCAAAAATCTGAGTCTGACAATTTTCCACACCAACATTCGAGCAGGTTGTGTTGTGATCATTGAAGAACGAGTATAGACCTGCGCCATAACAAAGAATGTTAGTAGTGTTGAGGATTCGCAAAGCCCAGGCATCATTGCAGGTTCCGCTAGTGCGATCTGAACAGAAGGAGGTGAAATCTGGATCGGTAGAAATGTTCAAAGACGATTGGAATTGAGCAGCATTAGGATGGGGTTGGTAATAAGGCGTTTCTGTTTGGATAAATCCCATGAAAATATTTTGCGTATTGGAGAACTCATACTGGCACAAAGCATTGTGTTCGACAGCAGTACCCCATCTGTGAATTGTGAATTAATACTTTCGACCGGTATGAATACTCTGCGTTGGCACAAAACTGCCATTTGGATGGGACATCATCACTTACAGCCAAATGTTTCCGGCAGTGCTTTCTACTAGAAGACCACGGAGGCTATATACATCAATCATGGTTAAATTTGGATCTTCAATATCATGGTCTGAGGCCCACAGCCAGTTGTTCTCCATGTACAATCCCTGTGCGCTGGGTGTGACATGCATCATCTGATAAGCAGCCAAGCAATTCTGGTTGATGGTATTGCTACCACTGCTCGTAGGGCAATTGGCGAGCTGCAGATCGCTACCCTTAAAGCCGCCGATTCTGACGTGCACATCCCATAGGCCTGAGGGATTGGATGCTGTACTTGCAAGATTGTATTGGATCGCAATTGCCCCGCCTGTAGAGCCTTGCGTGCTAACAACCATGTTAGACCATTCAATCTGACCAGACTGCCCCGGTGAGCCAATCTGAACGATCGGCTGTGGTGACCCCACGTCGGAGAAAAAAGGTCCAGAGCCCATTATATTGGCGTATGCCTCGCCTACGATCCGCGCCCCAGGAGGAATTGTGATAGTACTAGTTACTCTGTAGATTCCAGCGTCGACAAAGAGTATCTTGTTGCCGCTCACCGCCGCATTGATGGCAGCATTGAGCGCATCTGTGTCATCCGTGACAGCATCGCCCTTAGCGCCACTGTCCCGCGCGCTGATGAAGTTTGAAACGTCCAAAGTCTCGTACTGGGGCTTGGAACGTGTGTAGAAGTCGCCACTGCTCGTGATAAGGCCCGTAGGTCGGTAAAATGGTTCACTGGGCCCATCTGCCACTACAGGACCGTTAGGTGTGTAGGTATGGCCTGTGACATAACCTGCAATTGTGGTTTGACCGGTAGATCCTGCTAGAATGGTCTCACCACTAGTCCCTTAAATAGCAATGGGGACATTCGTGACTTGAACATTTTCTAGAGCAACACTTCCGCCTGAAACTGGTAAAGACGTGGAGTTCCTGGAGGTCTTAATGAAAATCGGGGTGTTGGTGATCGCGGAATCAATTACTGTGATACTCCCAACATTGAGGCTCCCGGAGTCGGTCAAAGATGTAACATCGATACCCACAGAACAGTTCTCAATGGTAATACCGGCGTATGTCCAGCCCCAGTCAAATCCATGACGAATAGCGGTCCTGCTGTTTTGGAAGATTAGATTCTTCGTAGTAAACTGCTGACTTCCAAATTGGGCACCGAAGTGGCCTCCAGTAAATGTGAGATCAGACAGGAAACCACCAGAGCCTAGTATTTCAGAATAAGCTATTGCGTTTCTTCAATGTGATATCGAGAGCATTTCATTCAGGAAGAACTCACCATCCTCCATAAAGATACCTTGGTGTGCAGAATTCGGAGCATCGCTCATAATGAAATGAACATTTTGAATACTTGTAGCCTATTGATTTGTATATTAGAGTAAGTGTTCTTGAGATACTTTGCTTTGCTATACGAGCAAGATTTGGTACCTGAGCAGTTGGCCAATGGATACCTGTCGGGCCACCGCCAGCTGCATTGACTGGAGGGACGGCGGTTAAATCGACAACGAAATTGGCTATTTGGCGGTAGAATATGTTGGTTGGATTCCAAATATGAAACTGTTTTTATTGATTGTTGTTATCCATTTGTTATTTATCGAATCACTTGGAAAGCCACTCACCTTGTCACCGTCAATAACACCAATACCACTACCGCCAAAATTAGGGCTAGCTTTCAGCGTGGGTGGATTAACAGCATCACCAATCAACATGGTAAAATAAAAATCATATATCGAAGATGAGACAAGGTATTCACCAGGAGGGAAATATATGACAGCGGGAGTTGCTGTGGTGGAGGCGCAATTGTCTGGACCGCATCTACCCGTCGAGTTGATGGCGAGGTTGATGGCATCAGTATCATCTGTGACACCATCGCCTATAGATAAGTTAGTATTGAATTACCAGATACGAATTACTAAAACAATGGAGTCAGTAATTATGTGCAAGGTAACTAGTTATCCTACCTTTAGCTCCAAAATCTTGCACATTGCGAAAAACTTGGTAACCAGACTCAGCAAACGGTGCGACACCTTGGTGTTTGATATTTGCCAACCAATAATTGGACGTCGCTTGAATTGATTCCTTTTTGGTAGCTACAGCTTTGGCATCCGCGCCTTTGTCGCCAGTAAAGTTGACCCAAGCATGAAATTGAGAATGAACAGAAGCGACCGCGGCCTCAACCTGGGGAATTTTACGGCCGGAGCCAAAACTCGCAGTAGAAATAGAAGGGAAGGCAAGGAGCGGGAGTATAGCAGGGTGAAGGTTTAACAACTTTATAGTAACAAGTAGACGAAGAATGCGAAATGCAAAGGAAAGGGACTAGCGGTAAAACTTGAGTCACTTTGATCGCCGGCAAACGGGGCGTCTTGGCAATTGTGTTATGAATCAAGGCATAGGGTACTTCAGGTTATATATAAAAAAAGAGCATGGATGACGAAAAACATGTGTCAATTTATGGGATTGGTAGTGGCTTGATAAATATCAAGAAATGCCCTTTTTTAATATGTTTGTTATATCCCCGGCCCTCTATTTAGGGTTTTGCAATTCACTGAGATTCGTCCCATAATGCTGGGAGATGGGGCAGCATGTGATATAGTAAGCCGTACGAAGCATGAAGTAGCCGAAGCATGAGTTAACCTGGCTCCGCCAGGCTCACCACTCCATACATACTAATCAAATCTCTCCGGCCGAATTGTGGGGTGAGATCTACTGGAGCAGAGGGTAGTAATCATGCAACCACCATACGCCCATAATTCAGTGACAGGGACGGCTAACACGGCAGGCCATTCTTCCAGCGTGCAACGCCAGAACTGCTTGTATGCTAGGTCTGGAAAGGATTCGGACATCCCTTTTCCCCGGACTGCAGAATAAGTAACGGCCGTTTCGAGATATACCAAGTTAGCCAGGGTTAACTAGCCTCCTGTTTCATCACGCTGCTAATGGAAAGTCGGGCCGAGTGTACAAGAAAATACGCTGCCCAAAATAACTCCGAAAAGTTGATAGCATTATAAAGCCAAGGGTATGTGTAGCACCAAGTGAAATAACACACTTATCCTCCGTATATTATTATGTATAATAAAAAGTCTCATAGCCTACGTATCAACTAAGAAGAGTAACATGGTTATGCAAAAACTTTGATATTTGGTGTGAAAACTCTCTCTACAGATTGTTGTGCTGCACAAAAGAGCACCGCCGTTTTAATTTTTCTCCTGGTTCTCAGTAGTATAAGTTACAATGACTTAAGTAAATATTCTCGCCTGATAGTAACTTAAGCATTTAATTTTGAAGGTCGATATCAGCCCACAATGTTGTCTAACACCATTTTAGCGAATGAAACGAACAAAATTGTATCCACACATCTCGATAATTCGCGAGAGACATTTGAGACTTGAATTTACCTATTAGATTAGACCTTCGCCCAACCGATAATGTACTGGTGCAGAAATCACTAGGGGCGACATTATCTATCAGCATAGGTTTCTGCATAAAGCAATGTAAAGTTAATGTTACAAACTCTACGATGAAAGAGAGATCTTCTAGGAACCGAACTTGGTTGATTATACATGCCTAGCTCAGGAGCATGACTGAAATTTTGGCGTGTTGCAAGATAGTTATGGCTGGAATATAAGGTAATGAATAACGGGTGCAGATCCGTGGAAGACTAGGGAATATGATCGAACATTGTTGTCTGCTTGGGTATTTTTTAATTCATGTAAAGTTGGAGTAATACTGGGCGATTATAAAGCATTCGCTATATATATTTTGTGTATACATGTCATCTCCATGTTACAGAATCGAGGAACTGGGTCTGCATGTGTTGCACTCATATGCTATGGGCTCTGTTTTATAACTTTTTAAATTCAGGTTTGGTATAGAAAGTAAAATTATTGTTGCTATTACAAATATATTACCATGCGGCAAATCCCATACACCCTTATTTTATACTTAACTAATATAAAATTGGTCCTACATTAACTGTTTAGTTCCAATAAATGGAGCTGTGCAAGGTGGCATGTTATTTAGGTACATGTACCCCATAATCATTGCGCCCATTGCAAGCTGAATACTCAACTAATTCCTCATGTATTATTGTTGGACTTTTCTTGCGGAATAACATACCAAATGTCACCACATTTGCAATTTTAGCAGCCAGTGATCTGTTGTCCCGTATTTCCTCTACCGTAGCTTCTGTTCCATCCTGTGCTAGGTATGTATTTGGGTCCCTTGGTAGAAAACGACCTGGATTCCATACATTCCATAGGATGGAATTAAGAAGCATTAGGGCAGCCTCAAAGACATAGAAGAAAACTTCATAGCGCAAGAGGGGGCTCAATTTTTTGAGAGCTTCGAGGTTGTCAAGATCCACCTTTGTATTGCCAGTATGCTCCACCAGGCGATAAATGCACCTTATGAAGATTAGCGTCATACTCACATATAATATAACTAGTAAAGTATTAATCGCCTTAGATTGTACAGCCGCTTTTGTACAACGCATATGAAAGAGACCAGCCAGGAAGATAAAAATGATTATAACACCCAGTTGAATGACAAGTACAGCTATGATTAAATGGCTGGCAAGTGTTTGTTGGCTGAGCGATGCCGAGGGATTGGCAGACAATGCGGCCCCCACAGCATTCAACGTTTCGACGAGGATCATCAGGCCACCGAATGTGACTAGAACTCTGGATGCAGGAAGTGGTGCGCAGTGAGGTACATAAAAAAACATTCGACCGAGGATATGGTAGTTGGAAAGCTCAAGAAGTGGACTATGAGAATGAAGAACATATTAGTTAAGTGTCACAACCATTGTCGGCATGAGAAGTGGGAACTTGCGGGCATATGTATATAAAGACCTGACTGAGAACAAAAATAATTAAAGGTATCTTCGAGGTTACATTATAAATGTAGTGGTATGATGCATATTCTCGGAGTATAAAGCCGGCCGTGAATAGTACCGCGCACACGGAGTGCATTCCGATTAATCTAAAGGCCCTATAACGACTAATAATAAACATTACACGAGCTCCTTCAATACTCATTAAGTAGGAATATACTTACTAACATTGCCAGATGTGGAATATCGCAGATATGCCAAAAACAATAGCGAAGAAGATGGGAGCCCCTTGATTGGGAGCGTAGACGTATAAGCTGTACAAGACTGTAATATGTTAATCGGTATTATATGCAGCAGATACTGGTTCATAATTCGTACCAGGATCTCCAGCAGCCATAATAGAAAGAAAGAAATTTTATATCTCGGTGATTAGAAGCAGCTCAAGGTTGCAAGATTTAGATGTATCTCTTGCTATCTTTATAGTTGCTTTTGTGATTAATGATGGAAAAGATCGGGGGATTTAAAAAAAGGTGAAGAGAGAGAGATTTTTGGATAGTTCCAAAGGATGAAATAGATTAGGATTTATAGAGCAACGGCATACATATTATATAGAATACAATGTGGATTGCGGTGTATCTTCTCTCGCTTTCAGGATCAACTACATCAGAGACTTAGCCCAAATAGGTGAAAAAGAATGCCAAGAAATTTAGGCTATGTTAATAGTATTCCAGACCCACAAAAGCCGCGTACCCAGTAGTGCCACCAGAACTGTGGGGAAGATGTAATGCTACGGAAAATATACATTTAATACGGAGTGCATTGCACATGCCACGTATACAGCTAGAACAGCCATATTCAAGTCCATTTCAGATCCTTCAAATAGTTGTTATAGGCTATTAGTAATCATGTGTGCTCCTCTCAGGTTTTTTTTTGGAACAAGCACAACAAAGAAAGAGTACTCTCTGCAGGTTACGATTTCTTGGGCTATAGATTTCCAATTGACAACGTGACATCTAAAGCAGCTTTTATAACAACCATAGCATAGGCCATGAGAATTTGAACCTATGAGTCCTCAATAATAAGTTAGAGATACCCGTAAGCTTTTTTTTTTTTTTAATATCAGCCAACAATTTTAACAGGAAAACAACTATTGAGCAATTTACTCCAACTGATTTCAAGGTTACTATTACCGTGCTTATGGTGTATGTTGCAAGTAATGACGAAGGGTAAAGAGTTGCAAATTTGCATAACCTTATCAATCTTCATAAATAGAAGACACTCATATACATTAAGGCTGTCCTTGTACAGAGAATCGATTCATGCATCCTAAACAGCACTTTCATGTAAAACAGGTTTCTCTATACAAAGCTACGTACCATATTGCCTCCATAACTCTACTAGATATTACCTATAAAAAGGCATCAAATAGCTAGTGTCCACAGCAATTTGCGCTGTGAAGACATACGGCCTGTCAAAACAAGCATCCCAGCACGTCTCTCCAGAATCCCAAAACTTCTCAAGCACTTTCTTTGCTGTAAGCGGTACATAGGTGCCAACATCATGACTTAGTTCTGGGAGATTTACAGCCACAAAAGTACGCATAGACGCCGCATTATGGACGGCTTCCACACCAAGCACAACCAGTGGCCAAATCATGAATCTTTTTAACTTTGCAGATGACAATGTCCCTCGTAGAAGAACTTGCATAGATCTTCCATGTGCAGCGCATTGCGTTCGTAGTGCTGGAGTTTCAGGAAGAATGGAAAGACTTTGGAGCGACAAGATGCAGTAGATCGCCACCGCAGCTCTATATATGTTGCCTATTATAACCCAGTCTTCCTGAGATGAGAGCTTAGATTTCGCCAATTGAGGCGATGAAAAGGAGAGAATGCGCTCCAGTATTCCATATGCCTCCCTTGCGAGAACATTAGTGTCAATGGTATCAGCGCTCGTAGCCTGCATGCGGATATGGTTGATCCTGATAATCTCAGCAAACAGTGGCAGCGGGCACAACTGAAAGGGTGTCACTGCCGTTCTATATTGATCTGGCAAATACTTTAGCGCATCCAGTTGTAAATGAGTCATTATGAGATCTGGAGCAGGACATGTTGTGTTTCCAAACACTGCAACGCTGTAGTACTGTTGTCAATCTACCATATATATAGCTGTTGCTGGTATAGGGTCACATACGACCAGAAGCAAAGGAGCAGCGGCTCTGTGCTTCTTGATCCAACTACTGCTTGAAATCCGCCACGTAGCATAACTAGCTTATAAATCGCTTCTAAATGGCATCTCCAATTGAGTGATGTCCCCTGTTGAATCTGTAGCAAAGCAACATTTGGGTCAGCGAATGCCTCTATTATCCCCCAGAATTATGTAAGACTTACATCGGCAAGTAAGAGTGTTAATATTCCAGCAATAACTGTATCGCCTGCACGCCTGTCTTCCATGTTGATATATTCATTCAGGGACCGCACGGCGAGGCCCCAGTAGAAGTAAAATTTCTCAACCAACGTTCTTGGAAGAAACGCTTTCCTTACTTGGTTGACTCTATGGCTAAGGACCATACAGAGCATACCATACTTGAGATAGTCAGGACATAGAACTGCGGCCTGGAGATGTTTAGCTGAAAGTGGGTATATATGAGGATTTTGCCCGAGATCATGAATTGGAGCTAGATCTCGGTATATGCAAGAATTAACTGAGCAATAGGCGTTAGTGTACCTACTCCCCAGTGATCAATTTAGAGCTACTTGCAGTACTCGAATGCCTGTGTTATTAAATAAGCTTCCCCCTTTATCTCTAGCTTTGAGATTGACAATGCTATATCAATTTTCATGAGCTCCATATCTTGCGCGCTTTTAGTTCCCCTTCGGTTATCATTTCTTTTATGTTCCTTATAGAACGTTCCATGTTGTTTTTGATCTCGAGATATGACTCTTCCGGGCGTGAGCCATTTTAGCCTAGTTGGCTTCACGTCACCATATCCAGGGCAATTGATGCCGGACGTATAACACCGCATGCATCCAGGCTCTCTAAAATCACACACCAAATATCGTCGCCGGCACTCCCAGCAGTGGCGCTTTAGGCCTTTTCTCATATCTGGTGTTCGTTGATTTTGAGATTCGGATGACTCATGGATCGACTGCTGCATCATCAAAATGCGTCCTATTGCACAACAATTAGACTCGTATCTAGTAATTATTAATCATTGTTTCAGTAGTAGAAGTAGCAGTATTAAATATACACTGCCTGTTAGCTACTCTTATTATTTTTGTATGAAGTTGAAGTTGGAAGATGAGATTTGGTTTTTCACACCGAGTGTGGAGTACAGAGTACCCCTATATCACCCCACATTAATACGCGTCTCAAGGGAAAGCTTAAGTACGGTATAGCACCATGCGCCACAATCTATACGTCAGCTGTACTTCGTGCGCGCGTCATAATTCCCTTGACTCAAAGTCCTACTTCTTAAATCAGCTACAGTGCAGACAAAGTGGATATTGAATATAGCTGGTTGTACGAAGTATTTCCATTGTAACTAAAGTAAACAAAATTTCTTCTCTAGAACACCGATGCAATCAATATGTTCCACTGCGTGATAATTGGTGGTATGCCGAAGGAATCCAGTTGTAAATAACAACATTCTCTTGTTGATCAACCAAGGGCTCTTTAGCGTGTCGCGATTAGCAGTGATAAGCTGGCTTTCATTTCCAAGCATTTCTGCATAGTCTCTCCTTCTCCTTATTACGACAGCCCATGTTAACCCAGTTTGAGGAGTGTAACTGACACACGCACCTCTACTATATTTAGGACCTTGCCAATTGAATTATGACTCATCATTTGCATCGTAAATTACATGGGTGCCATAATCCATCTGGACGGATACCTAGTGAATACATCCTACTTATGGTTGTATTTGCATCTGTAATATGTTATCGGCTCCAACCTCGCAATAAAGCGCTAAAAATCTGGTGCTATGGACAAGCGCAGCATTCCTCATGGTGGCTTCCAAGATCCATGAGAGATTTGATGATTTTGAGGTAAGTTCGTTATGGAAAGAATGGCCACAAAGCAGCAATATGTTGTGCATTTCTTGGAGTCCATTGGGTTGTTCAACATTCGCCAAATCTGAATATAACATTAAAGACTTGATGTAGATTTAAGTAGGCCACTAGCAAGATAGACTGGTTTCGCAATCCCTTGATCACGATAGAAGCACAGATATACTGCGCGGTATTTACTCATGTTACTCTCATTAGACGCTGTGATTTAGGATAGGCTATACAAATTTAATCACAATATTCGTTGCAGTAAGACTATGACAGCTCGTGGTCTCTGATAAGCTGCAATTATCCACCAAGGACCATGGAGGCCGTCAACTTTACAGTCCCCCTTCTCTGAGGACTACTCTAAAGAGTCGTCTGACCAAACTATAACAGGATTTGCCATTTTGCAAAATTTAGACATATTATGATCACGGCTGTGAAACCTGTTCTTAAAATACATATTATTATGGGGATAAATAGCTAACTGTTTAATCCTATCTCGAGAATACAACGGGGCTGATTAGCGCTTCTTCCGTCGGAACTCGGTTTATACGCCTGGGCATTCCGATAACTTAATGATACCCATTATGAATAGTATATAAATAAAATAGCCTAGAACCTCTTCACCCACAAATAAAGTAATGCTAAGCCTTTTCATTTATTTGTCTTTCCCCCTGGGATTATTATGGTATTGAGTAATTCATTGTGGAGAGCATCAATCCACATTACCGATTTCAATACTTGGTAAGCCTGTCTCCAGTTACCAATATGTAATTCTGAAATAGTATTATCCGTCCATCGTGATAATTCATCAGCGGGTAACGGTTGTAGAGCGGTGGAAACATGTGCAACCAAAAGCCAAAGAAGAATAGGGGAAGGGACACGCCTCTCGGAATTTTTCAAATTAAGTAGGGCCTTCTGAGAAAGATTACCTAGATATGTCAGTCGTTGTTTGATCCCCCGCCACTGCAAAAAGATCCCCGCTCCAAAGGCTATCATTCCGACACGAATAGCCTCTGCGACAGTATCATCAGTAAACGTAAGGTTTAAGAGCCGATAGAGAATAGATATCATAATTTCGCTAAACGTATTTGGTTGAAGCTTATGAGACGTTTGGGATGCAAGGTTGCAGATTCGTGAAAACTCCTTCAAGTCTTTCCAGATATTTATCAACTTCTTATCAAGGCTTTTCAAAAAGTTTGAGTTTTCCTCATTTATTGCTGGAGCACTAACAATTAGCCCACAGTTGGCAACAAATGGCTTCCAGGGTATGGTGTCGTTAAAGAAGATTGGCCTGATGCCAAACCGAAGAGCAAGTGTAAGATCAATACTTTATCATCTCAGCTATTTTGATCTGCAGATGATTTGACACTTATAAATACCAATACTGACCGGCAAAGTTTGGCTGGCAGTCTAGAATTGCTAAATCGCAATGTCTCAAGCCCTCCTCGTAATTCAACCATCTTTCGTAACCCTTCTAGATGCTTCTCAGCAGCGAGATAATCGCCAGTAAGTTCCGTAGTCAAGCCCAAAACAGAAACTACCATAATTGTGGGATCTGAAATTGATTCTGGATGATCAGGTGTGTCCAATCTTGCTTGGAGCAGCCGAATAGTCTTGTGGAAATGGAAGTGTCTAAGCGGGCTGTGGGATTTTTGAAGAATGAGCTCGAGATATGCTTCAACTGAGTACAGTGTGCAATGCAAATACACTGGATCTGTAAGAAGTGCTGTTGTCCATGAACTTGACATAGGGTCAACCTGTAGGCAGATTTCTGGCGGATATAATGCTTCTTTCAATGGAGATAGAGCTGATATTGCATATTAGTTCATCAAGGACCATGGTTAAGGAAATGAAAATAGCGCTTGCCTAATGCTAAATCGCCTTGCATGTAAGGTTGAATCTCTATAGGAAAATCGAGAAAGGAAAGCTCCCATCCTACACGTGGGGGGATGGAAGTATATTGGTCATCTATATGAGATAGGTCACCATCTCGTTGCAAAATCCAAGATTTGAGTCGAGGTCGATGTCGCCTTTTGGCTCTTCCCCGAGATGCATGACTTCGGACAAGCTGCTGCTGTTCTTTACTGAGCTCGTACAAGGAGGTCGCTATAACAAACTGAATAGGTCGAATCTAATAGATATGAAATAGTATTGCGAATATTAATATCAATATCAGCTACTTGTAATACGGTATTGGGGAAAAACTTACATTTTGTGATGGATGTGGTGCCATAATGGTAGAGAAGTGAAATCAACAAAGTAAGAAGTAGTATTTAGACAAATTTTAGGGGGGGGGAAGACCCATTCAGCAAATAAAAGACGAATCCAATTCTATTAAAATAGACAGTACTCTGTAGATTTTGTGGAAGGGCTCATAAAACATGAGCAAATTTAATCTCGGAATTAGCGGAGAATTGATACCTATATTCGAGCTTAGCGACAGAAGCTAGACTCCGCGACTTCGTCATAAAGAAGACGCCAAGACTTTTTGGATTACTCTTTTCGTCTTAGGCTTAACCAAGATTCTACATTGTAGTCTCGCTTACTCTGTTTCAACTAATTATGCACGACAACCCTATCTATCATAGTGCCAAGTATTCTTCGATTTCCGTCTCTAGCTAAGTTATAATAAATAACAAAGACTAAAACAACTATATATATAGTTATCAATCCCCAAGAAGAGGCAATTTCTCTATAATACTTGTAATAGTGAACTATCCTCTATATTTATTCCTTTGACAAAATAAATTCTCCTCATTCTTAGAACAACCCTAATACTCTTAAAATGGGTATGCCGCGCAACAAGAAGGTTGATACCAAGGATGCTGAAGCTCAATCTATTCCTTCGAAATTCATGGACCCTCTGCCAGATAATTTTGCACCAGTCTTTGTCCAGAATCAATTCCGGACCAAAATTGATCTGCCAACAAAAGAACTATACCCGAATGTGCAGGGTAAATGCGCAATTATTACGGGCTCAAACACCGGGTTAGGGTTTGAGTCAGCTAGGCAGCTTCTCATGCTTGGCTTATCACATCTCATTATGGGCGTACGATCTTTGGAGAAAGGCAATGAGGCGGCTGAAAAGCTCCGGCCTGCAAACTTAACTGCGAAGATTGATGTTTGGCAGCTGGATATGGAGTCGTACATCTCTATACAATCTTTTGTTCACAAGTGCCATAATGAACTTCAGCGTCTTGATATTGTCATTTTAAATGCAGGATTGAGTCCGATAAAATTTTCTGTCAGCTCAACTAGTCATGAGAAGACTATACAAGTCAATCATCTCAGTACCGCTCTGTTGGCGGTGCTTCTGCTTCCTTGCCTGAAAAGTAAGGGTGGCGGCAAAGATCTGCCCCGCCTGACTATTGTCAACTCAATTATGGCTCACTTGTGCAAATTTCCGAACAGAGACCAGCGTCCTATTTTGAATTCATTCGATGATATAAATATTACTCCCTGGGATCCTCAAGAAAGGTATGGCGTGTCTAAATTACTCAGCCAATTATTTTTTGTCAAGCTAGCGGATATGGTCAACCCCGATAGTGTTATTATCAACATGGTCGATCCTGGACTCACGAAGGGGACAAATCTTGCGAGAGATGTAAAAGGAATAGTTGGTATTGCTGCAAAAGGATTTTTTTCCCTCGCTGGTAGGCCGGTTGAGAGAGGAAGTGCTACATATGTGGATGCCGTTCTGGGCCATGGGAAAGAGTCTCATGGCTGTTTCCTCATGAATTGCAAAATTTCTCCGTAAGTAAACCTTATCTTTCGTTAAAAAAGCTTCAATAATGTGCTATCTAACTTTTAGAGTACTTTAGACTTTCTTCTTGGTTTTATACAGATGGAAGTTCACTGACCAGCTTGATCTGGAATGAAACACTCCATGAATTAAGTTTTGTCAATATCGAGGAAATACTTCAGTCATTACAATAAAATTTAGGATCGAACTATCTTCTTTGGGTTAACTCTTGTATATTATTTTCCTTTTATTTGCTTTTCAACTATCTGGACAAATGAGATCTGCAATATGCGATGATATAGATTAATAGCATCCAGCTTCCAAAGGATTATCATTCATAAAGTCTATCCTGCATGGTTGTATTTTATAGCTTCCTTTTAGCCTCTAGTTCCTTCATTAACTCTATAAAATCCTCGTTTCCTGCCGCAGCTAGTTCTTTGAAGTGTGGCATATTT
This sequence comes from Trichoderma arundinaceum, assembly GCA_025919625.1. Classification (NCBI taxonomy): domain Eukaryota; kingdom Fungi; phylum Ascomycota; class Sordariomycetes; order Hypocreales; family Hypocreaceae; genus Trichoderma; species Trichoderma arundinaceum. The sequence continues at coordinate 125,753 of JAMQTF010000025.1, forward strand.
GCTTCAATCCATGCGTCTTCCTCCCCAGTCTATTAAATTAGGCATTAGTATATTGTTTCAAACATTAACACAAACGTAGCGCACCTTAGGCCGCCCAATTCCAGCCTCCAGAGCTTGTGTCAATGATCCGTTAACCCAAACTGTGCGGAGACCCATTTCACCCTCCTTGCCGACTATATTTTCCCACTTCCCTACAACGTCCTGACAGTGCTCTAGGTATTCATCGCTGGACCGATTGCTGCCCGCTCGCGTGCGGAGGATGAGGCGATTATACTTTCTGGGTATGCCGCCCCGAAAGACGACCTGAGTACTCACATCTGTATAACGGACGTTGACAAAATACCGTGGTGTATTAAATCGTTTGGAATGTATAGTTGTGAGGGCCTTGGCGAGAAGCTCTTGCTGCTCAGGCGTTAGGGGTGTCACGTGTTCAACGTCGTATAACGGCATGGTGACTTCTCTGCATTTATTAATGTGCTGGAGTGCCTTGACAATATAATGAACAAAATCTGCTTTCTTTTGTGTGATAAGTATTTCTTGAGATTAGAATAAATTTTATCACTGCACTTACGTGACTTAAATAGAAATATCTTGCAAACGCTTTCTCTCTTCTAAACAATTAAATACCCACTTAAGACATTAAAGACAGAAGAAAAGCCTCGGCAAACAATGGAAAATCTCCTAGTGCAAATAATATCAGAGTCTATCTTCTGGCCAGCGTTACTCTGCAATTATTGTTGAGCTCCCGCGATCTCCGCATATTGCGCACTCTCCACGCTTTCCTCATTTTCCTCACTTTCCGCACTTTCCGCACTTTCTTCACTTTCCGTACTTTCCATATATTTCGGTATATTCCGCCTATATTACTTTTTTGTAATGGATATAGGAAAGCTATCTATTATAATATGTTTCACTTCTTTTCTTTGTGACTCCTTTTTGTAGAATAGCCAGACATGTACACAAGGCATCCATGTTTTACATGAATTCTTACGACAACACAACTGCCCTTATTGAAAAAGACTCTCAGAATATAATATATAACTGTGTAACTGATGTATCTAGTAAATAGGACTATTTTGTGAATAAACTTCTTTTACAATATACGATTAATGTATAAAATCTTCATTTAATTCGTTTATATATTAACTACAAAAAGTTTAGTATTATAAACAACAAGCTATTTTAGACTTTACAATACAATATGCTAAATATTTAATATACATTATATAACTTAAATTTATATTTGAATTGCATGCAACGAACTATACTAAGTAATGCCCAGTACATAATTTGAAGCCAACAATCATGTTGATATTTATTCCTGACACAATTGTATTTATATCCTCAGTATGGTTAGCCTAACTTTCACCCTCTTTATTGCTCAATGTCATCTATATTCTCAATAGCTTCTGCGGTAGCTCTAGCAGCTTTGGACCAATAGTTAATATTACGAGTGCTTTGTCTAAACTCACGGGCTAGAGCAACAGTCTGTTGAATACTCTTGGATTCTTGGAAGATGCGTTCAATATCTTCCAAATTTTGTCCCATTGTCTCTGGAAAGAAAAAGCAGACAACAGGGGGAATTGTAGCACATACAACACAAAACACAATGTAATACTTGTATCCAATGGTCTCAAGAGCTGTAGGAGCCACCATTGTAACGATATAAGCCCTAATTGGTATAAGCATAATGGACGAGTATCAAGAAAGAAGCAGCGACATACCACATCCAGTGATTGGCCGTTGAGATAGAGACCATTAAAGTGCGAAATCGGAGCAAGGAGATTTCAGAACAGTATAAATAGTTAACGCCTAGAAAGCCCAAAGGGACAAAAAAATTGAATAAAAAAAGAAAAAATACTGAAGCTATCGAAGCTCCGTGATTATCTTTCGGGTACGATGTGCTGACGGCCAGTGTCATCATACAAAGTCTAATACTAGTGCCGCTAATCATGAATAGACGACGACGACCAAGAGAGTCAACAGTAGCAAAGGCGACGAATCCAGACAAGAATTTCCAAGAAACAGCTGCACCGGAGAGAATCCGTGACAGCTGGCTGTCAAGTTGCAGATTCTGCTGGAAGATGATGGTGCCGTAGATAGCGACGAGAGTACTTCCACTCAGCTCTTGCCAAAATTGGATAAGCAGACAGAGTATTAATCGATATGCAATTTTATCTTTACCATTACGTAAATTGTTCCAGGTGATGCTGATTTGTGTGGTCTCTAAGGCCGATTCTATCATTCCAATTTCTGTGTTGACTTGTACAGAATCATAAGGACTACTCGTAAAGCAGAAAGAGCCTGCCGAGCTTCCGCGACACGAGCACGCCGTACCAACCAGCGGGGAGAATCTGGCAGGAAATAGATGGTGGACATGATGGTAATGGATAAAATATTCGGAATTGCAAGAGGTCCACGCCATGCCACAGAGCTAGTTTTGATCTGAAAGAAGCCAAGGCTTACCCATGAAGCCAAAATATACCCAAAGCTGATAAAGAGTCCAACAAGTACAATGTGTCGGCCGCGACTTCGAGGTAGGGCGTACTCCGACTGCCATACTGGTACCGTCGCACTGAGCACCCCAGCGCCAAGCCCGAGTAGAAATCTTCCAATAATGAGCTGTGGTAGTCCAAAAACTGAAGCCTCGAGTATTTGTCCAACAGTAATGAGCACAGCGCCAATGAAGATAGTACTCCGTCCGCCCAAGTATGTCTCCTATATATGAACAGCTGAGTGCTCCTAGCATACCACCTGCAGTGAACAGAGCGACGACAGTACCCTGGACTGTTGTATTGTTGGACTTTTCTACCCCTGTTACATGAATTGTGTCGATTTATGGAAACATCTCCGTCCAACTGTCGATGGTGAGAAGGTTACCGACGCTGTTTTGTCCGAAGCCATAGCATATGAAAGCAGGTGCCACAATCAAGAGGATCTGAAGGAATCGGAGTGCACGCCCCTTGCGTCCTAAAAATGTAGTAATTGAGGGTGCCATTTACGCGAGGCGACAAAATGGAGTTGCGATTGATGATCAATGATTATAGATGTCATTGGAGAGACAGCTTTATGAAGATATAGAAGGGCTGTCGAGTTATTTTATGTGGAAGTGATATGATACTTGATCATATCAAGCTAGTTCCAGAATTCATGGCTAGCTTGTTGAGTACAGTCTTTATTAATTTCACGCCGTTGCTGTACGCAAGATGCATTCCTAATAGATTGATTGCTAAGTCTTGATTTAGCTGGTAGAGACTTGGTAGTTCTTAGTGGTTGGCTTAGGAATTGCTGGTGAGTGGATGCGGCTCTCAGAAATTAGTTACTCTTACAAAAACGCTACAACACCGGCCTTTTAGCGCAAAAGAAGAGAGAACGACGAACCGGCAATAAAACCCCCTCTCGCACATTGCTTAAATCAGCCACACGGAGCTTATGATTCCACATTCTCCACATCTCTCCATAGTTCTCCAAGGTTGAGGGTTTCGTAAAGGTAAGCACAATCTGGGGGAAAATATATCTCCCGCACTCATCCGCAGCCGCCGCATTTTCCGCTTCCAGCCGCTACTTCTACAACAACAGAATACCTCTCGAAATCGTTAGTAACGAAGTTAAGATCAGTGTACTAGAGAAAATGGAAGCACAGAGCTTAATTTTGGACACCGCAAGACGCACAAGACCTTCGATGCATCCATGCCAGCCGTGCAAACGCCTCAAGAGACGTTGTGGTAGAGAGCTACCCGAGTGCTCATTGTGTATCAGGTAAGTGGAACGTGTTGATTATGCTATCACTCAAACTTCCGTCTTTTTTCAATAATTTCTAGCTGACAAATTTCCCAGGACTCATCGACCTTGCGAATATCCTCCTGGATCGATATCAGCGTCCCCAGCAGAGACTCAGTCGCCCCAGAACATCTTGTCGGACATCCCCGTAAATCGATTTCCCGCGACATACTTTTTCGATCGCCAAACATTCAATCACTGTCATATGAACATAGAAAGAGGACATCTACCACCATCATCTGCTATATTTAACAGACTGAGAAGCAATGACGAACTTCGTCAGATGGCAAATAAGTATTTCACTTCAGTGCATCTATGGTTTCCTATCATCAATCGGAACAAATTCTATGGATGTTTTTTGCATGGCTCTTTTGAAGCAGATATTGAGAATTCACTATTAGCATTGTGTATGCAGATGCTAGGATCTCGTTCATCTGATATCACACAAGCTGTTGACGTTATATATGTTTCAATCAAGCAGGCATTTATGCAGCTAGAACAGGCCGGCATTCTGCATGTCACAGTTCTACAAGCTCTGTTATTAACAGCTGTTTATGAGATCGGTAACGGCATCTACCCTGCTGCATACCTTACAATTGGCAATTGTGCAAGATATGCAGTGGCCTTGGACTTGGATCAAGAGATACTGAAGTGGAATCACGACGCATCAGATTGGGTAATGCTGGAGGAAAAGCACCGCGCTTGGTGGGCTGTGCTCACACTGGACAGGTGTGTAATACTCTTCACACATTATTTGCCATAATCCAGTCTTAAAAGCTCAATCAAAAAGATACATTAATATCAGCTGTCCTCGAAGAGCGTTATGCACCCCAGATCCCATACGGAGGTATTACTTACCCATGGCGGACGACGACTGGAATCAAGGAGTGCGTCATAATTCTGGAATGAAGGTTCCTGACGAAAGAACAGGTGAATGAAATTGCTGACTTTTACCAATGGACACAGATAAACAGACCTCCCCACAGGCTTTCAACGCCAGTTGAGGTTAAGATGGGCAAATTTGCAAGACTGGCTCAGGCAACTCATTTGCTTGGTCGTGTTCTCCGACATATTCGTGATCCAACTACAGACGAGGAGTTCTTTTCCGAAGAGAAAGAGGCACTCAATCGGGCCCTTTGCTCGCTCTTATCACTTACTGTAGCTGAGGAAATGGCCGAAACAGACACAGCTTTTTGTTCTCCTATGGCTCTATTGGGAAGGTGTGTGATTTCTCGTATTGTTATCTGTCCACTATAACCGTTGTCATCTGTTACTGACCTTGCTTTGGCCTTGACGCCAAGGCGAATTTGCAGTGCGCTGTTAACTCTTCACTCAGAGCCATCAAGAGAATTAATTAACACATCGATTCAAGTTCCTCGAGAGGACTATGTGAACGGTTATGATATGGCAGTTGAAACCAATTTGGAAGTCGTACTTCCTGTCGCTCGTCGAATCCGAGACTGCTGGCCTTTTGCTCCGCGCTACCCGTCCCCTTTTGTCCTGGACTGGATGTACCGTTGCATAGTTGCCTGTAATGTCTTCCGCAAAGATAATTCATCTTTATTATATGAGGGCTTTGTGGAAGATGTCAAAGAGGCAATGAAGCTATTAAGCCGCCAATGGGCCATTGGAGGTATACAAGTAATTCATACTCATTGGGGTTTAAATTACTAATAACTGTCCTCAGATTTGTATATAAAACTTCTTGATATGCAATAACCACTCAACCAACAAAGTACCTGAGTTGCATTACCTCTGTCATGTTTTTCAACATCTAACGCTTCCTTCTTCTCTGTTGCCTGAAACTATGACATTAGTACTTCCTGGGCCTCTAGTAGCTAGAGATAAAACACCAGCGACATTCTATCGATTGTTTGGGTATTGAAATGCTTCACGAAATGTTGTCCATATCGCAACCCTTATAGCACCGATCCTAGATGCACGCCGCAAATACGATAGACCGAGTGTAAACCTCAGGGGAATATCTCTTCCGGGTCACAATCTAAGAGGCATTGTCGATCAATAGCATTTGCGCTGATTCTGTCTGTTATTAGTTGCAAGCTGACTCTCACCCGTCAGGAGCTGTTATTCTTCTACTCCTCGACTCTATTAGAGAATAACTATGGCTTGTATAAAGCTACTGGAGCGCTGGATCTAGTATTGAAAAGTTTCTGATGGAGATTTGAATAACAGGGTACAGATTTGTAGATAATTGTCATTTAATCATAATCGGGTTAGTCAACATCCAATGCGACCAGCAATAGTTGCAGGATGTGATCAAGCTGCATCCAGACATTGCCTTAGTCGGCGGTATTACTAGAGTGGTAATGGAAAGTTGATCAAGAATTCGGGCAGCCTGGCACAGTAGAGCAAATTTACTCATATGGCCACCCATCAGAGACGAAAGGGTAGAGGACTCGTCGAGTCTAATGCTTTTATCCGGATATCAGTACGATGATACCTAATAAGTCCCAGAAAAAAGAAGAAGGAAAATATTAATACTGAAGATTATTCAAGATGAGGGCCTACAGGAAAACCGTCCAGTAAAAACGTCGTTATTACTGAAGCCACATCAGGGATAGGCATAGTGATGGCCTGCCTGCGCTTTGGCTACTGGAGCCAGCCCATTCTTTACTGTCCGCAACGTAGACAAAGCCAACAAGAATCTCGCCGAAATTCTAGGATCAGGTAGAGTCTCGTCTGTCGAGATGCTCCATACTCCTTCAAGAGCGTTCAGGCAGGTTCCGAAAAGATCATCTCCACCTCACAAAAAACAGGTCAACATCCTCATTAACAGCATTGGTGTTATGGGACCCCAGAGGTATGCCCTAACGAAGGATTTTATAGAAGCTTATTTCTGCTGTAGCCACTCAAATTTCTTTCTCTCCTCTTCCAAATGTTGAAACGAGCCTTACTGGCCACATCATGCCCGCCTTCCATTCCCTAGCAGTGGTAGTAGCGTCTTCTGCTCATCGAGCCGCCACTCAGCGGGCACGTGATAACTGCATTTTTGAGAAGGGTAGTCACAATAATGAGACCACTAACAACAACTATAAGCCGGTAGCTGTGTATTTGGTAAACTAAATTAATCGTCTCTACAGCGGCCTGGGGCTGTATGCAAATAGTATCCATCCCGGTGCTATCAATACTAACGTTTTGCTTATGCCTACCGGGTTCGTGGAAATAATCATAGTCGATCCATATAGACTCAAGATACCGAAGCCTCTTGAGTAGGGAGCAGAAACAACGGCTTGGGAAGCTGTAGGCAAGAAATAGGAGAATAAGGGTGGTAAAATATCTCTGGGAATTTAAAGAGGTAGAGGATGACAGCCGACTGTGTAGCATTGATTGGGTCGGGCAGGCATGATCACAAGGAGGAGGATTATGTTTGGATAGATTTATTAAAGCTGGTCAAGCTAGCGATATATAGGAGCAGGCCAATATAGTAATAGAGTAGCTCAATATATAGCCACAATCTTTTAAAAGTCAAATATTGTCAAAGGGTATTACAGCCGCATCAAGCAGCTAAAATGAATATATTGCGTATAATAGAAAAGCCAAGATGTATTACATATTACTATTAATTAATATACCATCTAGTGAATGCTTATAATTATACGGTTTTAATCAACAACTGAGATTATGGCTACACAGCTTTATAATCGCTCGATTCTCTTTCTAGTTGGCCAATTTCCAATATTAGTCTCTGACAATCATTATCCTTTATTTATCTTGACATTATCCTCAACTTAGATGAAGTTTTCGAAGGAAATTTATAAGTGTTTTAAATTAGGCGTTGTATCATTATATTAGAGAAGTAGATATCATCAAGCCAAGAAGCTGTAAGCGTAAAGCCGTCTTTTCCCTCACTAGCAGCCGATTGAGAGATGAAATACTATATCTACATTTTATTAAAGCATTCTATCAAACTTTGATATATAGGAAATTAGTTGGCAGATAGTTTTCTCTTCATATTGGCGCACCGATATATTCGGCTTCATCCGTACTGTTTGTTATGTACTGTTGATTCCAGCTTGACCCGCCTGATCCATGCCTCCCAATGATGGCATATAAATGCGTCTTGGGCAATCTTCAAAAACAAGGCTTCTATTACTTGTCTGTCAATAAACCAGGGAAGAGTAGTTTAGCATTTCAATTCTAAGCACACAAAACCACGCCTTCCAACCCCGGTCGTTCGATTGTGCCCTATTGGTGTCAATTTATCATTCCTAAAGATTTACCCCCCTTCTAAAAGGAATCGGACGTAATGTGACAACTTCGGATGTGTCCACAAAAGGATTGCTTTAAACTCGCTCTGTTTGGTGCCCACCTCATCTGCAGGGTAAATAAAGATATGGAACTCAGAATTTTAGTTAATTGCGAAATCCGGGTTTTAGCTTTGGCTATGTATCCAGTATTGTTAGGTTGTGATATTTGTTTTAATTGGATGATTAATATTGGTTGGATTGATTTTAATTAGCTACTGGGTTGTATTTGTCCCAGGTACATATTAGCATAGCGAAGGTACAAAATTATTTACGAGGTATTTAATTTAGACTGGCATTATTCCATTTCGATATTATAAACCCTTTTTAGTGCCTTTCAACCTTTGCTAATATACTATCGTGCTTATCTCACGTCACCTTTTTCCGCACTTACCTAGTGCGTGAAAACCCATGATTTGCCCCCCCCCCCTTACTATACTATATTTAGTCTTCAACCATCAGTCTTTTATCACAACACAATCAAGTGCTATTGATTTCTATTTATATGTATATTATGGAGCCTTTGTCTTCAAGTATCCTTTAGTGAAACATCAATTTTGCAGCAAACTATTATTGTATCACATTCGTAATTAAGTCGTGTAAATATTCTTTCACACAAAAGCATAATGCATGAACAACTCCAGATACTCGCCTCAGTCACAACACTAGAAATGTCATGAGTCCTTTGGAGCTGACATGGATACCTAAGTACTATATTACTCTCATTTTCACTATCTTATTCCACGTCTTCTTTTTAGTGCACAGTGTCTCGAGGTTCCCAATTATAGCAAAGGAACTTAGATGTCGAGGTCTGCTTATCCTTTTCTTCCATGTCAATATCTCACTATCTGAGCTTCTCCTCTGGAACTACGCTCGTATGACAACTGGGACTGAGCCAACTGCAAATTTGCTCGACATCTTCCTTTGCTTGGCTCAAACCACCAGCACAACGATGATAGTAAGGCGGCAAGGAAAAGGTTATCCAGATATACTTAGGCCTGTCTTTCAATCTGCCATGCCATATGGCTTGATTTGTCGGTTGCCGCTTATATCTTTGCAAGTCCTGTCTTGCACCACGCCTCGGTTATGACCAATTAGGGCTTTGTTTACGTTCGACTTTGCATAGTAGGGTTATCTATGTTTGACCCCCTCACCTGAAACCCACCTGTGTGTATCCTTGGAAGTTATTTAGGTTCAACCCTGACAACTATAGACAACAATATACCTCTTGGATTGGCTATTTCTAGCTCCTTTATGTTGGGGACCTTGAAAATGCACCACTGGACAACAAAGCAAGTAATGCTCATGTAAGCCTGGTCCAAAGAGTTGTAGGACTTGTTGCATTTATTTCTGATTTGAGAAACTAGAAGCTCTGGAGACTCGAAAGACATAAACGTGGTGAAATTGTGGTTGCTACGAGTTATGCTTTGGATTGGACTGGCCGAATTAAAAACTGTAAAAGCCTTTGATAATAACTTGATACTTAACACTAGTTCTAGAAAAAAGGACACACAAACTGAAGTTACAACAACACTATTGACACAAAACATGGTGAATACTTCAAGCGTGCAACCAAGGGGCAAAAGTAACTATGCCAAGTAAGAACGCGATTTTCAAAGTTTGTGTCCTTAACAAAGCGACAGCCTTTAAAAGTCTTCCACTTGACCAACAGGCTGTTGGAGTATGCTTTATATTATTCACACTCTTATATTGCCAGTCATAACTTATCTACTTACAATACCTAGTAGATCACGTATACTTACTGGAGACTGTGAGAAGCCAGTTCGTTGTTGATGACTATGCAGTAAGTTATTATACTATCAATAATTTTAATAATGTGTTTTAGTTACCAGATAGTTGATATCACTAGCTTCTGACACTACACTCAAAACGCCTGCTAATAATTATTTAATCTGGCTCTTATCTTGTGCATCTAAAAACTCACAAGCCCTACACTTGTCTTAAAAAGCCATGGCTCCAACCGCATCGCCACAATTGGTGACATTGTTGGGCAGCATTTGTGTCGTTTTCTGAGCACAGCCGTAAGGCGGTGCCGCGCTTTGACCTTTGAATATATAGATTTTGTAAATCTTTAAAACCCGACCAAGTTGCTCAGAGACTAAGAGATGGTCTCTGCAATATTGAACATCAGGCAGGGGCATAAAGAAGGGACAGAATGGTTAAAGGAATTGCCTTGTTATTTGCGTGCTAAACTATTAAATTTGATAATTATTTAATCTCTTTCCACTTGTCGTCATGGTAAAACACTTTGAGACCTATGCTGTTCTTGCTTTGTTTTGTTCTCTGGTAATGATACTAGTTTAGAGACATTAATAAAGGCAAGATATTATTGTTTTAGTACAGCCTTATGAGCAATCTTAGATAAATTTATGACATGCGGTAACAGAACTTCTGCTGTTAAAGGCGCGAAGCCAAAGTATCCACAAGACATGCCGAAGTATAAAAGATCCCCCCTGTTATTCTTATCCAGAATAATAGACTTGAAAATAAGGCATGTAGCCTTACAAGCTAGCCAATTAAACAATCTGCTGCGTGTTAAAAGCCATCCGTAAGTAATATATATCTCTTAATCACACAACTTACTGAGTATTTAGTTGTGATAAATTATGCATAAAAATGCTAGCCTCGAGGATTGTTCGAGCTGATATTATACATGCCTTTTCGCTCTCTTCTACTAGTATCTCAGCATTTCGTATGACATGAACCTCCATTCTGGAATGGTATCTGGCAAATATAGCCTCTACCATTAGAGTAGCCCAATGCAGCTGACAGAAAACAATGAGTTTTATTTCATTAACCCCTGTAGTGCCGAAGGGACCTTGTGTATCCCAGTTATACTCCTCCGGAAGCGAATCCTTCCATTGTCTGAAACAATCACGTAAGTGCGTGAGTTGTGCAGTCTCACGAGGCCGTAGAGTCTCGCGTTCTCTACTGGCTGCAATAGCAGCTATTTGGGTACCCAGCTTCGTGAAACGAATCTGGCACATTATCCATTGAAAATACGGATTATTGTTATCATCTTCTTTGTTGTAGCACATATATTGGCTCTCATGGGCAACCCAGTTCTCGTCAATAAGCTACTTCGTTAGCCCTGTGGCTTGACTTGCTTGCAGATGACATACCGAAAATGTTTCCATATACAGTGCATGTTGTTTTTCTAAACAATATATAATCCAGTAGGCTCTGTTAGCTTCTGCTAGACTTGTATTATCAAGGAAAGTAGATTCCTTTTGGTTTCCACCATTTAGCCTAAGCTGCTGGATGCAGCGAACAGCCTTCGTCAAGACCGTTTCTACCATCGCATTATCAAACAAAGAACAACAAATAACCTAATTAATATAAGTTTCATGATATGTTTATCAACCTTGTAACCGTACCAATGTTGTGAGAGCCTAGAAAATGATTTTAGTGCAATCCCCTACTTGGGAATTTGTTCTGGTATAAACACCTGTAAACTGATAATAGTATAATTATGATCAAAATTCCCGCTGAATAAAAGTGCCTTATGTAGCTGATTATTCTTCTCAAGTTTTGCACTGATCTCGCTCATGCTATCATCTTTTTGAGCGTGGAGGCCAAGAGCAAAGAAGGCACATGCCAAGGCGGATGTTTCTGGTCTGGAGTCGCGGCGTTCGCAAACTTGATTAACCAGTTCATAAACTTTGGGTTTCTCCAAAAAGGCGCCAACATAATTACTAGGATCGGAAAACAACGAATCACACAAACCCTGCCTCTGAGCTTTGGTTGGCCATGTCTCATCTTTACTGCTTGAGCGTTGAGAATGCGACCTTCTGAATGTTACTCTGTTTCCATGATCCGTCAACTTTTGAATAGCAGCAACCGCATCGTGAATGGCTTTGGAGCCAAAAAACTGGGAGCGCATAGAGACTGCTATTTTTTCCCAGTCTTCCTGCCTATCTTCCCAGCAATTATCTGGTGATAAATATGCACTATCTAGTGATAATGTAAAGTCTTCTGGATCAAATGGACAAATTTGGAGTGGCGTAAGCTCGTTGATTGAGAGTGCCATTGGGGTGCTGCTAAACTGTGTGACGATATCAGGATCAATAGTGTTGAGTCGCTCACCAGATATACCCGGATCGAAACTCGCATCAGATGTTGACGCATAGGCTACGCTATTCCATTCTGAAACAAATGGAATAGCCAAAGTCTCGTCTATATGAGACTTAAGCCAATCGAAAACATTACCAGATGAAGTCTGTGGTTGGATATCGGATATCACAAGAGTAGATTTAGGTTCGCTCGTACGTATTGTCTTGATATACTGGCAAACATCTTCATTTCTCTACTATCTGTTATCGGCCGCTACTATAAGCAAAAATCTTCAAATCTCACAAACCTTGCATTGGCTGCAGGGCACAGCACCATCACCTTCTTATATTAGCATAGTATGTAGAGACTCCTCGACAGCCTTACATCGAACTTTTCTTTCTTTACATCCAAGGCAAGCACCTCGGCGGCGCCTTCTTGTCTTTTTTCTTGTCACCGCGTAATTTGAATCCATTGTCAATCGTCTCTAAGAGAAATCTACTCCTAGATAAGATTCGGAGACCTTGTATATAAATTCATGATATATTCCTACGCCCTTTATATTATTGGCATAAGATGGTGTAATCTTTCCCCGCACATGACCATACATCGCATTGGTGACGGCATGCATGCCTAGATGCTCGTGTTGGTGTTTCGTTTTGCCATTTGCATTGCCCATCCAGAATAGGTAGGTGATTACGTGAATCTGCAGCGCTCAACGCTGGAATAATTGCACATCTCGAATTTATGCGTTGGGGTGGGCTGGTGAGGCCTCTGATTCTATGCGATACCTCACATTTTGAAAAGAAAAACGCATGATACAAAGCTCAGAGAGTAATTGGTGCAGAAATTTCTATTACTAACCAAATGCATTCAGGCTATCAACAATACCCAGTGAGAGCTTCATTGTATTCGGCTTTGTTGGTTTCCCCTCCGAAAAGTAGGCAAGAGTTATTCATGAATATCACAAATCGCGCCATAACCCATGTTGATAGAAGTCAACGATATTATTGGCGTTTTGACCTTATGTATGTATGTTGGTTGTGTTGTTTATGCACGTTGGTGATATATCGCAATTACATATCATGAGTGGGCCAATAAAAATGCAATATACCTTTAGTGTAATAGAAAGCAGTTCGATTGCCACCAAGGGAAACACATTCATCGCTGGATTTGTGCTTGTATTTAGGCTGTACAATTATATGCATTATCCTCCAGTTATATTCAACGAGATAATAATAGGGAGTATTCTAAGCTACATTATCTACTTATATTACCGACTAATCCTACACCCCCAATATCCAACTGCATCCAACACTTGGAAGGGCCAAAATAGTAACTAGCCCCGCTTCGTCAAAAATTCGCCACAGGTAACGGCAGCACACCCTAGGGAAGTCTCTCCACGTACATATATTATTAATCATAGACAGTCCGTCCAAGTAAAAACAGGAAAAAAATGATATTACGAGAGGCCCTTACGCAAATAAATTTGTATATTGCGAAATAGAGCTTTCATGGAGAGTAGCAAGATACAAACAACATTCCTTTTAGTTTTGCGGTGTGATGCTAATCTGAACAGGCCCATACTCGCAGGTAGGATACTTCAACGTGAGGTAACTCGAAACTTCTTCGTCGGGGAATTTGTTGTTTTCATTTCGAAGCAACATTATGCAGTGCTGCGTGTGCTTATAGTCTGCGGTCCAGTTATCCATTGGCCTCACATCCATGGCTGCTCTTTGATATTTCTCCCACACAAAGAGACAATGGCGACGATGTTGCTTCGTGCTCACCCAAACCTTTTCTACCTGTCCTGTCTCAACCACCTGCATTGGAATACTGCCAACTCCACCATATTGTTCCCAGAACTCGAGCTCATTTGATAAATGTCCATGCGTCCAATCCTCATCCAACTCAGCATCATAACAATCTGGATGCATCCATGCAAAATTATTGAGCTCAAAAGCACAGCCTGCTGCCTTCGCCTCTGCCGGGGAGCTCCCACAGTAGTTATCAGGGATCGATGCTGTGATTGTGATTTGACTAAGGAGTGGTTTCCATGTCCGTGATAAAAGTATCCCTCCAAATACCACAATAGCTACAAATGTGGGCAAGGTGATGATAATGCCCAGTACTAGAAATCTAGAACAACCTCGTGTGGCAAGAGGCACTTGGCGCCTTGTCGTCTCTAGCGTGTCAGTGGGGATGGCTCGATACGAAGGAGTTGCGGAGTCCAATTTTTCATAGGCTATAGAATCTCTGTGAGTCCACATGTTGCGCGGGAGAATGCCCCAGAGCTATGAGTTCAGGAGTACGTAACTTATTTAGTTAATGGAACACGTAGATGTGAACACCACTTGGTTTAAATAATAAGTAATAGTCAATATAAAGCCTGTTAAATGCTTTTGCCAGATAAATGTGAACCTGATACAGTCTATGAATATGCTTGAGATACACTATGAAGCCATGAGATCACACGTCGGATAGCCGGGCTCGGTATACGCGGTTCCATTCCCGGTTATGTTGAAGCGAGTACCGATACCGAAGACACCCGAACCAATAGTATGCGCGAGGTAAATTGGACCTAGTTTACTACTTTCTCATTGGCGAGAATGAAATACGTAGTGGGCCATGAAGAGAATTGTCCTGTAAATAGGGAAAGAGGAACCTCATCAATTTCTTTCCTCTCAGAAGCCAGCTACCCATTTGATTTAATTAGGTGAAAAAAAAAATGTTCAACCATCAGATTCATTCGGAGGAAAATAATCATCTACTCGTGGATGAAGAAAAACTACCGACCTTAAAGAGAGCACAGAAAAGCTGGGTCAGTATTGTATATTTGACATTTTTCTTAACTCTACTAGCCTTCGAGATTGCCAACACTGCTATGATTCATCATAGAGGATCATGCCTGGAGACAGAAGGGTATCAGTTAAGCAGCGACTTGAACGGAATTGTCCCTAGCGGTATTTTCCTCCGTGGCATGTTGGAGCTTTAGAAGCATCTAATACTATCATTAGTTTCCAAAACGCATGTTAAATTTGAATATAGCACAGAGGACTGGGTCCCAGGACCAAATGATAGCTATGTCCCGGCGCATATATGGGAGAACTGGACAACCCTTTTACCAGGTACCAACAGGTTGTATTTAGTATTTTGAACTAGAAGCTGATTTCATTTTAGTTGGCAATGGAATGGTCAGCATTGCAAATCATGAAGACTTTAGGTATTTAACACAACCTATACAACAACCCGAGAACTTTGATACAAATGCGAAGTTTTCTACCGCTTGGGTACACGAACTTCACTGTTTAGTATGTTACAACCCGATACAAAGGTTTCACATGCCAACCGTGTCATAGTTTTTTATTATGAAAGAGTATCATCGTGTTCTGCATCATGGCCCAGATGGAACAGAATACTTTATTGATCCTACGCATAACTCTTACCACACAAGCCACTGCTTCAACTATTTACGTCAAGCCATCCTCTGCAATTTGGATAGCACATTGGAAGGAGCTGGTGAAGGCTCAGGAGCTGCGGATGGCTCAGGTCAAACCCATGTCTGCAAAGATCGCAAGGAGGCCATTACTTGGTTGGAGTCAAAGAGAATAGATGATACCCATGCCATCGATATACTTTAATAACACATATTAGAACTGTATAACAGAAGCAAGATGCCTTGCGTTTGCAATTCTAATTATACAATACAACAGTACTGTTAAGAATAATTAAGGTGCTATTGCTAAATTGTGCGCAAATAAAGAGCAAACTGTCTATCATCTCGAAATCTCTATAGTAGATACATAAACTCCGCATATATAACATTGCTTATTACTTGAGGGAAAAGCTTCTATAGTTTTTTACATAAAAACAACAAATATCTTTTTCTATTGTAATTATGATGAAACAATATCATGGGATTACTTGTTACAACTCTAATAACCTTGCTCACAAAACCCATAACTACAGCGTCGTTATTTTGGATGTTGCAGTTGCATAACCGTACGTGCATGTCCGTAACCGGAGTATTCCGCTACCTTCCGCTCCGCATTAATTAACCGAGTATCCGGATAGCCGATTTTGTTTTCGTAGTTTATCCAGAAGTAGGTCAAACAAAATATTAGTTTAAGAGTAATAACTTTGTATATAAAATCCCACAACAATACCTTGAAGCCACTGTAATTTATATACTGATCAATAAACACAAGAGCACATACTCAAAAAGCGCCACAAATAAAATATTTCAACATGAAGACCTGCAGTATCATTTCTATTACAATCTTCATTGCAATTTCGACTGCATTTCCAACTGTTAACTTCAAGGCTACTCGTGATACCGGAATTGATACACGCACCTCCACAGACTTCCTAGGGTACAAGCGAGACATGACACATGATAACAAGCCCGGCCATACTCTTGTGCTTGGATATAGGCGTGACATTGATGCCGAGGAAGAAGCACACAAGGTTCACACAGTCGAACCTGAAGATGCTAACTTGCCTGACGGCACTTTGATACCCACTTACGGTTGCAAATGAGTAAAAAGCAGGAAAATCAGTTTGGTAGGGAGCCCAAAACAAGTCAACGTGTATGTGAATAAAAGCTAAAGGGATTAGTTCGCTGTTTATGATAATTCATGCAAAATTTCGACAGTCGAGGACCGATTTAGGGGGATATATAGTACACAAACAAACTAGTTAACGACTGGGAGAAACACTCATTAGATAAATATTCAAGCTTACACTGAAATAAAATCACTCATTAAATTCTTTAACTAGAGAGAGTTAGTTAAATAAATTGCTCTCGTTATCTTTTTGCTATTGAGCTTTGAATGTTATATATTATGGCCCAAAGGCGTTGTTTCCTACATATAATGCCCATAATAACAACATATCAACAAATTTACCAAATAATACAAGCAGCCTCAATATACTTATACTGATATATATATACAAATATTTCGCTCTAGATGTATTTTTTTCCAGTGCTGCCCGAAACTCTCAAATAATCGGACCGAACTAGGTTCGTAATGTAACCCTACCTTAACAAGATTTCCAACTACGCTACGAAGTACAGACCCCACCATTAACAAAAATATAAGTATTTAAGCCAACAATATTTCCCTTTTCTTTCCTAGTCAATAAACATAATTACGGTCAACAATGTCGAATCTAAAGAAAACGGAGCTTTATGTCCCAGAGCAAAGAGACACTTGGTACTCTTGTAATTGCCATTGCGGTGCAACTTCGTTCAAAGTCCTCCATGAGGATATTAATTCATCCTCATCAGAACCACATCCAATTACTGCATGCAACTGTTCAATTTGTATTAAGAATGGTTATTTATTGATATATGTACTTAGGAAGCACATTCAGTTCAACAATGGGTGGGAAAACCTAAAGAGTTACTGCTTTGCATCAAGAACTCGGGAACACAAATTTTGCGGCATTTGTGGAACAAGTGTTGGCATTGACTTTCTTGGCCAGCATAGGTTAGGAGATATTTTGGCTATAAATGTAACGCATACATACTCATAAGTAAGTGTTATACTTGAATGTAGGAGCTTGCTTATACATTTCTAGGTGCGGCTGATTGAAGGAATCAATACCAAGCAACTAAAAAGGTTATATGTAAATGGGAGGGATTACCAGCCAGAATTTAATAGCCAATATATATAAAACTAAAATATCTGAGTAAACCTTTTAATAAATTATATTAAAACCTTGGGTTTAAATATAGTGTATTCTATTTACATCATCCTCTTTGCTTAATACTTAATTTACATTCTTTATGTTATAATTGTAGGGATTTATGCTATAGGGTTAAATCTACGTTAATCTTTGTAGATACTTATGGGTTTATTCCGCAGGTGCAGACTAATTTATTATAATATCCCTAGGCTTTCTTTATTTCCTTTATATTTATGTGCAATTGCCCAGTCCTGAATAATATTAAAATCGCGGCATGTATGTATGTAATTGTCATTTATTACTGCCCTTTCTTTCTTTTTGTCCCAGTAAAAGATAGTGGGACTTATATCGCTGTGACATATTAAAGATTGCCGGATAAATTCAACACAGTGATCTATTATCAGATTAGTATGGCGAATTGTGAGAAATATCACGTTACTAAAAGGGTTGTGAAAGATAGCAAAGCATCTACCAAGAATAGTGATAAACTTACTTAAATGATCTTCTAAAGGTCTCCTTTTTAACGGATCCTTATTTTCCCAACTACCATAGTAATCAGGCCAAACAAGCTGGCGAAGTGCGTTGAGGCAATGTAGTTGGTGGAAGATATCTAGAGAAGTGATATAAGTGCCTGGCTGACCCGCAATTTCAAGGGTTTGGTTGGTAAGTTTTATAGCTTGATCTTTAGATATCTGACTGATACCGAATGCTACGGAGGAAAGATTGGAATTAGCGAAAGCGCTAAGACAAGCCTAAATTTTCCTTTAACTTATATTTCACATACAGTATAAATCATGCCATGCTTGGTCAACTGCTGGACTGGGTGGTCCTTGATATTTCGAATGATTTGTGGTACCAGAGTTAAAAACCACTTCTTTGTATACTACAGCGTTTTGCGCTGGGGCTGAAAAACAGTAAGCTATACAAAAACCTATATATTATTTATATACCTAGTTATAAACTTACAGTACGTTAGTTGTGGATTTGGCCAGTCACAATTTTGCTTATGACTTAGAACTAAACAGACACTTAGGTAGAAGAAAATGCAACCAAGAAGCCATGTGGCCGATATTACTAAGAGCAGTTTAAGTAATGAACGGCTTTTCGAGGCTGAGCTAGAAACCTCCAATTTAGATCTTTGAGCACAATAATCTGAGTCAGTCGAGTCCCGCAGAAGGTATTCGCGAATATTTTCTTTCATCCTTCCCCCAATATTAAGTTTATAGTATAACAAAGGTAGCTACTATGTAATTAAATAAGTAAATAAGATTTCCCACTTTATAGCTCTACGAGCTTGTTGAAGTGCAGGTATTCTAAAAATAAAAAAATTATTAATATCTTACTTACAATAAGGAACAAATTATTGTACATTAGTGCTTATTTTATTTTTCAATCTAGCAGGGTATATATTAACCAGTGGTATATGATTGATTATTTTATATATATATGTTTATAAAGCATTGTATAATGGACTTTGGATTGGTAAGCTCTTTATGTAAGAGTAATACTGAGGCTAAAGGATTTATATAAACCTTAGCAATAGAGATTCTCAAATATTATTATAATTCTCTCAATGTCTGAAATATTTACAGTTCTATATAAAGGCGCTTTTTAACTTACTCAATAAATCTTTGCTTGTTTCATTATCTATTTCACAATGATGAAGATAGTAATCTTTGGTTTTGCTTTGTTGGCATCTGAGACTATTTTTGCTCTCCCTATGAGCACAACAAAGAAACAAACTGAGTTAGATTCTGGCGCAAATAACTTCAAGCGCGACGAAGAGATTACCCCTTTTGATATGGTTTACTTTACAAAGTTTTAATAGGTCAGTTTAATATAGATTCTTGTAGAAGATAAATTATAAAAGTACATCCTATGTTCGCTATAACTAACTTTGCACCTCGCTATATAGGACTATTTATATAGAAATGCCATATCCAACAATTTCCGACATAAATAATCATTGTAGGTTGTTTATGAGCCTCAATTCAGCTATTGAATAGTTCAGACTAATGGCTGCGGAGTACACAGCTATGAAAGTGATATAGATTTGGATCAAATTGAAGTAAAAGAACACAGCTGGGTCGTAAGGATATAATCTTAGTATGTTTTTCTGCTATCCTGGCCGCCATTCATGATACAGACGTTTAAAATTAGTTGAATCTACTATGGGATGTTTACTCTGGTTGTAATTGCTTTAATAGACGTTCATTAGCCTCTATAACTTCCCTGATCCTGGTAAACCAACTATCAAGGTTTTTTTTCCACTTTTTCCACCTTTATTTATACATGTTATAGTCAGGTCGGGGCCAGGCTGGGCAGCTGGTGGTACAGTAGGGACTTATAAAAAGAACAAAGATTGAAAATATTTTCTCCTGCCCCTTTTCCACTTAGATAATGTGAAAGTTAAAATACCTCCTTCTCGGGTTGAACTTTTATTAAAGAAGAAGGATAAGAGAAATAATCTCCGGTATGTCTCTCCTGAAAAATTGGGAATCCAAATAATTGCGTTTTTACAATGATTCAGTATTTCCCTGGAAAGTCTCTTTTGCCTTGCCTTGCCTTTAGGTGTATTAATATTTGGAGCACGCCTATTTATCTTGTTAATAATGACTATGCTTACCCGTTGTGCAATCTCTTCATCGCTTATGTATCCGCCATATAACTTGTTTCCAGCCACAGCAATAGCGTAAGGAATGTTACAATAGCCTTATAAAGGGATCTTGCTGCTCTAGCTAGAGCAACTGTGAAGACCATCTTCAGAAGAATCGGCAATGGTCTCTGAAGTTTGTTTTCACTGGTCCTAGAGAGACTTTGCTGCAGATAGCATTGTTCTGATGTTCTGATCTATATACTGTGCCAACTCCCGTGCAAACACTGTTGTCAAACGCTTGGAGTTAGTATATTGAGGGATGCTCTTGAATTTCTCCTCGTGATCGAAACGTCCTAATACTGCCTCATCTGACATGATTGGTGATTTCGTCAAGGAATAATCTGTTTGAGTGAGAATTCCGACCCACCTTAACCTCGAAGGAGCCGATTTGGCTTATTTTGTGTCTATTAGTTGCCGGAAGTACCTTGAGTGCCGGAAGGACATTTGGAAGGATATTTCTTGGGTTATCTTCTTGTATTCGCTTCTAGTAATCTCGGACTTGAGGTTTCTGCTGCTAGTATTAGTTAGAAGTATAGTGAGCCCCTTGATGAGAGTTTTCACTAGATCTGGGAATGCAACAACGCTTTGACAACTCTCTATATCAAGCTCCACTACATATATAGTTGCACATTTATTAATGTTACTTCACCAAGTGTATAATTTTGTTAGCTAGTTTATAACTAGATACAAATTGCAGCTGCTGCTATAGCACCAGAAATCACCTTTTCTTTTTTACAATAGCTTAAAAGCACGTAGATACCGGATATTCAGCATTTGGTGTGGGTGCCTCGGGCTTTGGTTTGGTTATCCGGGTATTCGGAATCGGGTATTGAACCTAACTCTCGCGGCTTAGAAATCAATACAAATAGCGGTATAATTGATAATCAAGTGAGTAAAATTAGGCCACTGCCTAAAGTACCTAAAGTAAAGGGAAACTTCATGAGATAGTGTAGGCAATCATTCGTAATACACAAGCTGCTCCGCGACATCGAGATCTAAGTGCTTATTTAAATAAAGTGGAGACTAAGGTAATGCTCTATATATATTGGCTTCTCTGTCCCTATTTTCAATTTAGCACTGATCCTTCCTACCTTTTGAAACCTCATGATAATTGATTTAATAAACTACCCAACCAAGAGACATAATATGGCTCAGGAACTTTCCTTGGCCAGGACCCCTGAGGGTATTGTTCCTGCCCTACTTACCCATATTAATTCTCTCGATATAGACACCATGCTCGGCTTTTACGATCCGGAAGGGGTGATTATTGACCATGCTGGACAAGAGCATCGGGGTCGCGAAGCAATTGGCGCCGAACTTAAGAAATATTTTACCCTTGGACTAAAGATGTCAATTACTAAGCGGCATATATTTGTTACTGGGGATATTGCGTTGCTTATCTTGGACTGGTCTTATATTGGTATAGCTCGCGATGGTACTGAGGTCAATATGGTGGCAACGGCAACAGATATTGCGCGGCGGGGCGTAGATGGATTTTGGCGATATCTTATTGATAATCCATTCGGTTCTCAAAGTCGCGATATTAATATATAGCTCTATACTATGAAAAGAAATGCTATGCGGTCATCACTCCTACAGCGAACAACCCAATTGAGACCTATCAAAGGAAAGCTCTTAGATAAAAAGATAAGAAAAAAACATGAGATGAGGAGCCTACCAATTGTTCACATATTGATTAATGAGATTCTCACAAGTTAAATAACTATGCCTTTGGTTACAATATTGCGGAGTAACGGTACTGGAGCAGATCTCAGTTTCTTCTACTAAATCCGAGATCGGTATAGACACCTATGAAGCAGTACTCTTAGGAATGAGTTAGATTAACTTCAGCAAACCTCTGCTAAATATTAAAGCTTATAGAACAAAAATAACTTGAAATCACTACTGCCTAAACATGCCTTCCTACTAATATTGATAAGAAAATGTGATATGCTGCAGAAGATTTCGTGACTGATTAGTCTGCCTTGCGAAAATAAAACTATAAGCTATTTATCAACATTACATAATGGCAATCACTTCTTCAAAAAACAATTTGCGAATATTCTTTATTAACTACAGAGTGTAACCTCCATACATATTAGCTATGCATACTAAGAGCTTAGAAATGCAAACTCAGTAATACTTTCAAATGAATACAATTGAAGTCACTCCCAACCCGAATGTAAACGGTCGTTCCACTGTCAAATGATGAACTTTAAGTTGTATAACACCTGACAAATATAGTACTAGAACATAAACTAACTCGTTACGCAGATTAGTTTAAATTCTTGTATTGAGGAGATTGTATTAAAAGATTCTCGTATCTTGCCTTTCTCTAGCTGCTTAGGGATTTGCAAGGCAATCCCGAGCCCCTGAATTGCAATACTTTGATCAATTAGTTAGTCAAGTTATAATGTAAGGGGCAAGCAAACTCACATGAGAACAAGCATCTTGAGGGTTACTGCATGCAGTAGTAATTGAATTGGCAGAGCAAGCAGCAAGAATGTCGCAATGATGGGAGATACCAATACAGCAACCAACAATGTAATTGTTGCAATTCCCCCAGCAACCCAGTGGGGTTGTCTCTGATAAGACACTGCCAGCGTGAAGCATGGCAATTCCAAAGATCAAAGAGAATCGCATTTTGGATTGTAAGTAAAGAGGAACGAGGGGAGTTATGAGTCGTTGCGTCTTGCTTTCTGAGTATTTCGGCATGCTTTGCTGGTCTTATTTATACATTTAAGGTTATAGCTATGGTTCTATACCTTGTCTCTTTTGTTAACTAGCGGTGAAACAATTACGTTTAATCTTACGTTAGCCTAGATATAAGGTCACATAGATTTTGAGCCTGCCACTATACCTGCTAATTCTGGCTAAAGCATCAGCTTATGTTTACGAGGATGGAAGGTTGTTAAATGCAACCCTTCACATATTACAAGTACTAAAGATATACGAAGCGTATGAATCGGACTGTCGGCATCAGCTCCTTGAAATTTCTACGTAGACCCATATAAATTCTTTATATAGTATC
This sequence comes from Trichoderma arundinaceum, assembly GCA_025919625.1. Classification (NCBI taxonomy): domain Eukaryota; kingdom Fungi; phylum Ascomycota; class Sordariomycetes; order Hypocreales; family Hypocreaceae; genus Trichoderma; species Trichoderma arundinaceum. The sequence continues at coordinate 149,247 of JAMQTF010000025.1, forward strand.
ATTTTCGCTGAAAACTAAAATATAGGTCTTACTCTCAAAAAGCTAGAGGTGGTCATATCTTCCCCTGGATGTTTTCACGGAACAAATGTGTTTCCTTAGCTTTGAAATTAAGGCTTTGCAGTTAGCCTAGTAGAATGAAAGTAAACTGCCATTAGTGACAAACATAGAGTGATTTATAAGCAGCGACGGGCCGTTGACAGTTTGTACTGACAGGTCGGTTATCCATGCTCATAAAAACAGATATTGTCATACAAGGGGTAAGATGCTATATTGTTGGATATATCTTCGGTAGGGTTCAAGGGAAGACCCTATGCTAGCCCAGAACTGAGAAAATAGATGATCGATTATTTTAGAAGATACTATACAATATATCTCTCTCAATCTAAGTCTCAAACTCTATTTTTCGCATTAAATTAGGCAAAAGGTAGGTTACTATGCCAATAACATTTAACACTACTGGCGTGCCCCAGCTATGTGATGGCATGAGTGCCTCAATCACTGTTTGCTAGGTCTCTGGTATCAAGATCATCCCATCACCTAGTGGTGCTGCTAACTGGCGCTCCTTTCAATCTTAGTAGCAAGCCGTGGCTATTGGTCAATACCTCTGGGTAGCTTGTGACAACTCTGATAAGACTTCCGTCCAGAGGCTATTTGGCAACGTCTTTGTCAATGGTTTTAACTTGATCTAGGACTAAGCGCTGGTAGTCAGTATTACCAGTCTTTATTCATCCCAACCCCCCACCCCAACTTCGCCAGCAACCCTAAGAACACGTATCATATCACTAGCGCGCCGCAATATTCGGGTTTGTTTCGAATCTACCCATATTTCTCCATTGGACGGATTGTACATTGGGCCATGAGCAAGATACGTGAAAAGCGAACCCAATATAGGAAGGTTATTAGTAGCTCACAATTTGACTACCTTTGGATTCATACCAAAGGCTAATCTGGAGACCCATGTTCACTCTGCCTGCCTGGCGATGCCCCGTTCAACTTTAATAATTGGACATCGTTCATTGCTACCATACCCCCAAACAATGCAGTGTGGATACTAGAAAGACTCATCCTGGCATTTATTTATACGAGTCCCTGCTCACATTTTGGCCGTCGACCGTAACTCCAGTGGTGCAGTTTTACCACGCCACACCCTCCCAGCTCGCTTCCACTGTCGCTAATACCAAGTCCAACCCAGCCGCCGGTGGCATCATGATATAGGATGCTAGCTAATTCGACGCCAATGTCAACAATGGCAACTACGCGCAAGAAGCGAAGAATATTCTCCTCACTAGTTCGCCCTACACGGCTCATCGCACCCAGCACTACTAACCTAACAGTCACCACGAAACCCACTAAGCCAGTCGCCAATACCTCTATTTCAGAACGAATCCAATAAGCAGCTGTACAGTTCCTCAATAAGCCCAGGCTAGCAAAAGACTTTATCACGACATTGTTAATGCCTGTATATGAGCTGGATTCAAAGCTAAACTAAACAATAATATGGGGTTGAGGATTACACATGTCGACACAGTAAAGCTTTCCGTTTTTACGTGTCGAATCAAGCCAATAGTGGTTATCTTGCCAGTGAAATCATAGTTTGTTGCCTGAAGGAATTGGGGCACTCCCATGAGTCGCCATAGTTATGTATCTTATGTCTGTCAGAAGGCATATTGTGATTGAACGAAACTTCAGATATACAAGTACCCTAAGCTTCCCGCTAATCTTATAAGATAGGATTCCAGGTCATCCGCAATTAAGTTCTTGAATCATGAACTATATCGAAATTAACTGAACAGACGAGTGTTATTCTAAATCCATGCAGTTTCTCTAGCACAATAATAGACAATAAGCAATTTCGACGTTCTTAAATAAAATTGCTTTATATCCCCCTATACTTCACGATATAACCGGATAGCCCTACAGACAGACTGTGTGCCCAGCTAGGCTATACCCCCACCGTATGTTTCCTCTTGGATATTTCAATAAAGTATTTTTCCAGTGCAAAATGCCGTGGCAGGCCAGCGATACGGACCTCTGATGACAGTCACATCTTCCAGCGGCCTTTCTTGTGAAAAGAAACGAGCATTAGAGTAGCGGAGTGCCTAGTTTCTGTAGCAATGGTCCGTAGAAAAACGCCTGAATATCACATAATCAATCATGCTAATACACATGAATGCGATCATTTATCACGTTATAAGATGCTCTCGGCCTTGAGCATTTTGTGCTTAGCATGCATGCATTCGTAAATGCGGGGTTGCCTATCAAAAGCAATCCCTGGGAGTGAGTTTCTAGCCTGTTTTGTTGGTTAAGCTCCACCAGAGACTCACTAATAGTGGTTAGATTTGAAATTTGATACTAGGTGCCCCGTCCATATGTACTAGCCAGGCCGATTTTAAACGCGCGATTGTTCATAACCCTCTTGCTTTTCTTGCGCCTATACCTACGAGAGCTGGCAACAACGAGGCAATTATCCTACTGGATAATAATTGCAGTGGCTCAGGCTATCTCCGAGAGACAACCCGATTACTTTTTTCCCAGTCGTTTCATAAAAAAGACGGACATCTAGGACCATGTCTCCTGGTGAAATTTCCTCCGCCTTCCACGTTCACAGCGGACAGAAACACCTTAAATGGTCCAAGGCCATCGCTCCTGTATTGACTGTTGATTCAGGGGAGACTGTCACTTTTGATACTATCGATGGAGGCAACGGACAGATTACCCCCATGTCAACGACTGAAGACATTCTGAACTTCAAGGCTGAATTGGCAGACCCTCTCTTCGGCCCTGTTTACGTACGCGGCGCCGAACCGGGAGACACTCTCGAGATTGAAGTCTTGGAGCTACAAACTTCCGATTGGGGTTGGACTGCTATTGTGCCTGGTTTTGGACTGCTCACAAACGATTTTCCAGACGCGCAGCTGAAGATTTGGAAACTTGATCCCCAAGTGTCATGCGCAACGTTCAAGGAAGGCATTCGCATCCCCACCCACCCTTTCCTTGGTGTCATGGGGGTGGCACCGGCTCAAGGCGAATTCCCTACTATTCCGCCACTTGAAACCGGAGGTAACATCGATACCCGCCACATTATAGCAGGGACAAAGCTCTTCTTACCAGTGAAAGCACCTGGCGCTTTGTTTAGTTGTGGAGATGGTCATGCTGCTCAGGGTGATGGGGAGGTCTGCGGAACCGCTGTTGAAACACCCATGCAAGTAAAGCTACGTCTTACAGTGAGGAGGGACATGAAATGGGTCACATCTCCCAACTACTCCTCACCTTCATCAACTCTCACGTTGGCCGAAGATCAAGGGTACTATGCTGTGCTAGGGATTGACTCAGACTTGTTGGAAGCGACCCGGAAGGCGGTACGTGGCATTATCGAATACATGGTTGAGACGAAGAGCTTGACACGTGTGGAAGCATATATGCTTGCCAGCGTTGTCATAAATCTTAGGATCTCGGAAGTCGTGAATATTCCTAACTATGCTGTTTCCGCGAGTATACCACTAAGTATTTTCACTCATGATGCTAAATGAGAGTCGTGTAACTCGACTATTCCGACTAGAGGCAGCATTATTGGGCTTATATTAAGGGTTGGGTGTGATTTCAACTACTCCAGACAGCTACCAGTAACTAATACCTGGGATTGGGGTATATAAACAGCTCAAGGTAACGAGATGAATAAGCATACCTACTATGGGGAGTTCGTACACAGGGTCAGGAAGCAATTACGGGCTAAAGTTTGATGAGTATCTAAACTATAACGGTCTAATAAATTACCTTGGAAACCGCCATCGCCAAGGGTCATATATATTAAAGGACCAGTGACAGCAAAACTTAGAGGATTGACTCCTAATTTCCAAATCACGGGATAACGAAGTTTTGGGCTAAGCTGATATTTATGGCAGTCAAAAGTTTGATTGTCAATCTCTGTATGATGAATCAAATGTACTGCCAGTGTAGAACGAATCGTCCCTTATATGTTGAAAGAAATGAGCAGATAGAGAATTTATAATTGTTATATAAATATCTTTAAACATGTCCTAGCGCGGTGCTCCTTCTCTCGGACATTGAACAAAATTGGCTAGCTTGTAGTCACAAACAACGGTGTCCAAGCTGATCCTTGAAGTTGGTAGACATCGCGAGAAATGATGCCAATTGCAGCAGCTTCGGTAAGCAATTGATTAAATCCCTGGCTTTCGGCATGCATGTTGTATAGGTCCTGATTCTTCCACGCTTCTTGAATGTGGAAAACTCCCGGATTGAATAAGTCTCGGCCAACATTCAAGAAGTAACAGCCCTCTTCAGCATTTGTCAAGATTGTGAGCTTTTTGCCAATTTCGACGAATTTGGTCGCGTTCACCGCTGAAATCTCGTATCGGACTAAAACTGAGAGAAAGTTACCAGCGATTGCTGAAGGGAGATTTCCTTCAGCCATTTTGTTGTATTTTCGGGTTTAGTAATATAAGTATAATAGAAAAAATGGCTGAGAGTATGGATTCCAATCACTGTAGGCAACGCTTCAGTAATTATTGGATGGAATGTAATGCTTTAAGAATATTGACCAGTCTTTCCGTAAGCCTTTTATATGATGAATGTGGATACTGGCCATGAAGGGTTATGCAAGCTTTTGACAAAAAAGGAAGAAAAAGGAGTACTTAGCACTAGATGATTAGCAATAAGAATTCTGCTAATCAAGTGATAGATAAAAATGTACTAACGGAAATATCGGAGGTTTCCATAAATTTCTATAAACAACCTCAAAACCATGAGAGAAACATTATTAATATTCCGTATTACCCAAAACATCAGTAACAGAACATGTGTTTGTAATATACAAGGAATTAGTTTACTTATATATCTTTGTCAGTTGATGTCAGCTTCACGAAGAATCGTCTATTTCAAGTCAAGGCGCATCCATGTTGCATGCGCTAGATGGGCCTTGTAGCAGCCATGTGTAGTTTCACTTATTATAATCGTACATTCGTAATCATAACATTTCATCTGAATATGAACGTACTTAATAACCTATCTCTTTATCTGCCACAAGTGCCACATTCTCTTCATTTATGATGGAAAGATCAATATGGATTATATACGGAGTACAACAGACGAAGAGAATATTACAGCGGAAACACGCAGACAAGGAAGTGAGAGAATCAATACACAACTTTTTCCTTACATGGGCTATATTACCCATTCTTTGTATTAAAACAAATGGCGAGGCGATTTTATTTAGTGAATGGAAATACGATATACAATTTGTTACAAAGCACTTTACACCCCTGTCATTGTGGCGCTCCCTTGTCTGCCTCAGCTTCCTCGGTGAAAATTGCCTTACTTCCAGTTATGGAAGCTCTGTGGACCTTCCTGGATGACAGATTTTGACTAGCTGGGTCACACGCACCAGGGGTCCTAGTAAGTAATTGTTTCCTTCGTACTTAGTAATCTATATATCAAGGGCGGATGTGTGATGCTCTCTTTCCTTTGCAATCCCAGAATTCAGAGTTAATGCCTTTATTGTGAGATAAGCATCTATTTGCGAGCTTGCAGCTGTGAGAGTAATAGTACCCACTGATAAAAGACATGGCACATGCTGGGTGTTGGACATGCAAAGGTTAGTGTACACCATGAAGCAAGGATTGTGCCCAGCATTAACAGCTAACTGATTTATCATCAAGAACGCAAAATACGATGTGACCGTACATTACCAATCTGCAACACATGTATCCAATCACACCGAATTTGTAAAGGGTATGGATTACGATTGTCATGGCCCCAACAAGAAAACAGCAGACGGATACTCCAAGGGCCAGAGCCCCCAATATCAACGAGTACTACGCATATTGAAGGCTACCGATGGTTGAATACTAGCTTCTTGGATATTGAATTGCACTGCCATTTGTCCAATTCTATGTATATACCAAGTTGGTATGCACTGTTCCGTCGGCAATTCTATTTAACCTGAACAAATTTAGATGTGTTAGAAATTACTCCACTCCCTACCTTGACAATGCCAATAAGATGGACACCAACACAGCTGTCTGCAAGCGAGGAAAATCTGTTTCAATACTGTAAGTGTTCAGAAGTAGCAGCTACCCTGTATAACGCTTACAATTCAATGATCTAGTTGAGTCTAAGGCACTTTATACTCTGGCGGCATGCGCCGATGATTATCACCAGTTTCTGGGTGATTTGTCGCGTTTAGCGTTGACAAATGCGACTGAATGTTCCACAGCAGTCCTACATGCTATGTTGGCTTTGGCATCTATCCACCGATATGGCTTTCAGGCAGATGCGGTTCGATTTCAAAGTGTGTCTCTTCGTGCGCTCGAGTCATCCGCTGGGAAAGGTATAAACGACTCAGAAGCCATTCAACATATTGCAGCTAATATGCTCTTATGTTCCTTTGAGGTAAGTAAAATAATCTTACCGGTCAAGCCAATGAATAACTAATATATCATTAAGATCCAAGCAAGCTCGCAAATATCTGCGCCATGGCCTTGGTATATAAATGCTGCTAAGCGATTGATCTATGAAGTCAACCCGAGGAAGGAGCTCCCCAGTGAGTTCTTTGCTATGTTAAATTGGGTTTATTATCACGATGTAATGTCACAATTCTCTTTGCAATACTGGCAACAATTTCGACATTCAGTGGCATGGAATTTCGTTGGCTCTATGGGCCCTGCTGTAGACCAAATTTCACAGGTAATACATCGTGGTCGTTCATAAATCAGAAGAGCTACTGACGCATAGAAAAGCTTACTGGAGTAATTGGTTGTTCTTACCCATTACTGCAGCCACTTTCCGAGGTATTTAGCAACATAGTTGAACCGTCAAATCCTCGTTACCACAATGAAGAGTACAGAAGATACCTTATGTTGCTGGAGAACAGGATTGAAAATGCACTAAATAATCGAAGACTCACGCCTATCGAATTCGTAGATAATACGAGATCTGTGAAGGGCGATATTATTGAGCTCTTCCGCTTAGCAGCATTGATCTATTTTGATCGTGTGTCCAATAACTTCTCCGGCCGGTCTTCTAGAATTGATTCATGGACCAAGTTCGCATTCGAAATTTTAGCTGAAAAACGAGTTTGCAAATATCAATTCCCACTCCTTGTCCTGGGATGTGAAGCATGGACAGATGATCAACGAATTATCATATTGGATGCAATTCACGCAACAGCTGAAGCAACACATTCCCGGTGCTTACAATCGCTACTAGGTATTTTGCAGTCTATATGGAACCAGGATGATTTACAAACAGAATATAACATGGATTATGGAATAAAATTAAAGACTGTACTTAATTCATGTAAAACAATTCTGTCATTTGCATAACAGCAAAAGTAAATTGAAATGCAGAATAATAATCAGAGAAACAAACTGTGCTTAACGGGCAATAGAAGAAATAGCTAGTATGCAAATTCCTGCTCACTTTATGCATATCCTGCCCAAAAACGAAGAAAAGCTTCTTTCTTATTTTTAGGTGGTGGCAGAGGGTCGGGATTACGGTCCTTCTCACTTAGTGGCAGACCATCGTTGCCCACATTCGTTACGGCATTTTGCTGCTTGCCGAGAAAATAATTTGTCTGAAAGAAGGCAGCCACAAGGGGAACAAAGGCCAGAGCCAGCGCCACAGTGATGCAGTAGTATAGAGCGCGGCGATATGCCATAATAGCACCTTGGCGTATGGGATCATCAAAGTCATACGCAGTCCGGATAGACCGCATATCGCCAAATAGCTTTTTGATGGTCGCGTCGGTGGTGTCTTCGGGCAAGTATTTTCGAAGCTGTGCTGGCATTTGATTGGACCAAATAACGGCGACAATAGCGGAGCCTATAGCACTGCCAATCTTTGACCAAAGAGAGAGCAATGATACTGCAAGTGCAACATCTTGGTGCGGGACGGAGGCTTGCGAAGCCACACGAGACCCTACCACAGACATCGAGCCGCCGAAACCAATAAGAATGCTCGACATAACAAGCGCACCAGTATTTATAGTAGCAACGCGCCCATCGAGCATTATGCCCATACCAATAATTTTGATGCAAAGGCCCATAATCTGAATAATTTTATACCGGTGAGTCCAGCGCTGGGCCAAGCCAACGAGTGGACCAGCAATGCACAGAGCCAATGTCAGGGTATTACCATAATAGACCCAGTCCTGGTAGCTCCAAGGCTTAGCTACATATACATATGAGCTCCAGTACAAACTACGAATATTTCCGGCGACTGAAACGCTTGATTAGCGAAATGACTAGAAAATATCGATAGAGTTTACATAAAGTAGAAGAACTCACGCATGTAAAAGGAGTCAATGATGATCGCCATCACAAAAGTTTTGTTAAATACAAGCCGACGGGGCGCACTAGGCACGCGGGCGAATTTCATCTCGAAGAAAATGTAAGCTATCAACAAAAGGCCGCCTACAATCATCATGGCGATGAGCGATTGGTTACGCCAACCATGTTCAGCGTAGGTCTTTAGTGAAAATGGTAGCAGGAGGAGAGACCACCCAAAACCCAGCAGCGTCAAACCAAATGCATCAATCTCCTCGAGGTTCGTCTTCACAGACTGAGTCCAGTGTTGTCCACTACCGGTTATAGGTGCGGTGATGCCTTTATGCCCATTGTCGTGATCTGTCTGGCCATGGACAGCACGCCTTGCAACACCGCTGGACGCAATATTCGCTATACCTTTCTTTTTAGCCATACGATCAAGCCATATCAGCGCCGCAACAGCGGGGCCCAAGGCGGCTGGCATAATTAAGGCGAACATGCCATATCCCCAACGCCATTGATCACGTTTCTCCAAAGCATCGACAATCTTGCCAGCGAACCAGGTATTAATGATGAAGGGAGTAGAGAGCATTGAACTAGCAAAACCCCGCCACTCAAGTGGCGTTAAATCTGCAACGATAATATCATTGGTAAGATCGATACCAGAGCCTCCAATCGCGACAAACACCTCTCCAACAACGTAAGCAGAAATTGACTTGGACGTAGCGGCGATTATGTACCCGATTATATAAAACCCAAGAATCAAAAGATATGTATACGGGCGAGATGTAATATCTGAAATTTTTGCGATGAAAGGTTTTGAGACAGCACTGATGATACTAGTAGCAATTGACAAAGTCGCCAAAACGGAGCTGTGCTGTTTGAAGTAAGATGAGGCATCGACACTGTAGTACGACGTGGTGGATGAGTCAAGAGAGTAGGCCCAAGCACAGACAAGAACGGATGTCCCTACGAGCCATAGTATTTTGCGATTTGACTTGGTTTCTCGGTACACGGCTTCCATGCGACTGACGCCACGAGACTGAATGATACCGCCAACATTAGATTCAGGTTTGAGATGATCACTGCCATTGTCGACATCAGGGGGCCCTGGGTGGATTCGAACAATTTTAACTTCAGTAGACATAATGACGTGCAAAGAATCTTTAACTAAAATTTGTATTATTTAAGTGAATGAGAGAATCTACAAAACTAAAAAGCCGCAGCCCGTCGTTTAAATACCCGCCCTGCCTTATTATTTTCGGAGTCTTGGCAAAGAGAGCTTTCGACTTGGTAAAGCCGGAACTAGCAAGGGTTGGGATAGTTTATTCTGGATAGTGTATGACACCGCCCCGTAATTATTATCTGATCAGATTGATATAGCCACTCTCATTCGTTCAAGGTTGCATGACCTTATATGGAGTATAGAATCGTAACATATAGCAAGCTAGAAAATTTTTGCAGACAAGGGTCCGAGAGGTGGACGTTTAGGCTATCTGGATGTAAAACGTTAGATTACCTTACCAATTGAGATATTATCATGGAGGGAGGAGTTGCATGCAAGTTATTTCGTAGTCGGTCAATAATCACTATAGGGAGTAAAGAACGTGGAAAGTATCAATGCAAGATAGTAACTGTAGATTTTCCCCCTCTTGCATATTACACATAGTTTTCCATTAGCTGGTGGGATATTCTTCTGTTAATACATGGCTACGCATAAGTAATATTTTTTTTAAAAACTGATAATAACTTGTCTCCTCTAAAGCATGAATTGCGCACCGTTTTGAGGGATGCTATCTCCAAACAAATACTATCTTTCTCCCTTTACTTAAGAAACATAAATTAGGAAAGATAGTTTTCCTCCGTCCACAATCTACAGTATTTATGCCACTTATTTGTCTTTCATAACAATGTAGGCACGGAAAAAAAAAAAGGAAAGAGGAAAAAAATAGAAAGAAAAAGGGTGCTCAAAATGTATTTTACATATTACAAAACCACGCCTTTTCAGCTTGGAAGCAAACTATCCCGCACCTTGAGTGTCATCGCCATTAAAGTAAGAATTAATGTGAGAGATTACCACCGTAATTATAGTTCGTAAGATTGCCCTCGGCACGCCGTATTTAGGGTTGCTGAGGAGCCATGGCAATTTTAGTACACCAGCGTTAAAACAGCGCAAAAGTAGAGCTGCCAGCATCGCAATCTTTGCCATTATCCCAGATACGCAATCCTATAAATGATCAAAATTTATGGGAGCTAGTGCTACGCAGTACCACAAGCATATTGATATTTGGCTAAGGGGGGAAGGGCTATCTCTAAAGCTATGCAGTCTAGAAATCCATAGTCACCCATCAATCTCATAGTCATAGTCGACCCTTAGTATGGGTTTATTTAGCGGAAGGTTACAGTATAAAGACCAAGAAAAGACTAAATACTGTTACCTTCCTAGAATCGGGCGAACAGATTCCCAAACAACCAGAAGATTGCAAATATTCTTTAGTAATATCTACTAATCCAAAAAGAAAATAGAGCCTTAGGCTACCCTTGAATTGCAACCTAACGATATTGACGTAAGCTTTCTTAACCTGTGTAGAATTCTAAGATTATTCTTCTCATTGACGCTAGGCACAATCATGTGGGATTTAGGAAAAAATAAGTTTAATTACTCCTCAACATTCATGTTAACCATGTACAGGATTGAACCCAAACCCTATAGCGTATTGCTCTCCAAACAGAGAATGTTAGACAGAACGGCCCCATTGTATATTAACAGTGTCTATTATACGTGATTAAAATTAGAGTTAAAGCTATGGCCTTTGCAAAAAAACCAAAGAGACAAAATCATTCATCTTCTTCCATATATCCATATATAACTAAGGCGACCCTTTGTGAAAATCAAGCAATTTGGCACTACACATTGAACCGTTTGTTGGGTATATACGTATTTATATATATTTAGCTTGACAATACTTGTAATAACTTTGATCGTAAATATAATTATTTATAGGGAATAGGCGACATTATCCAGCGTCTGCTTGTACAATCGCGATCTTGCAACCTAATTGCTACAAGGCCATTGAGACAATTTTCTCCATATACTATTCACGACCCCTCTTATTACGCCATACTGTATGTGCGTGCCGAGAGAAACATCGCATGTACATGAGAGGTGATATGCTCCATGTTAAAATTGCTTAGGCATGCGTTACTAAGTAGTTGTCGTGAAGAGTGTATGGCATATTTTAAAATGGCGCTCTTTAGGTGCAATTTGTCATTCGCGAACATCGAAATCTAAAAGCAGCTTCTTAATCTGAATGCTTGGCAAGCCCATCTATCAATTCTGAATTTAGCCGATCAATAATTCTGGGTGTATCTAGATGGGTATGCCTACTGTATCAGAATGATCCACTATGGTGCGATTATTATTAGCAGGGGAACACAGGGTATAAATGGACAGCGATATCGAGTGCGTATTCCACATTTTGGGTATATTATACAAGATTCTATGAGAGCATTGACACCACATTTATACAATGTTGACACGATGACTCGTTTCATTGTGCAATTCATCCTCGCGGTAGCTGTAGCGATTTCAGCCTTGCCTACTGATAACTCCACAAAATATGTTGGGCCCGAAAATGGCAACTTGGTAATAGTTGGCGGCGGCGCACTTGATGATTCTATTCTTCAGCGGTTCATAAATCTAGCTGGTGGGAATGACAGTTATATTGTCGTCATTCCGACCGCTCAAGGTGACCCAAGCTACAACCAGAATGCCGCCAATGCAGGGGACTTTCGTCGGCTTGGCTCTAAGAGCGTTACTGTTCTACATACATATGATCCTGAGACTGCAAATACCGAGGAATTTGTTGAGCCACTTCTCAATGCTACGGGTGTCTGGTTTGGAGGCGGCCGCCAGTGGCGCTTGGTTGACGCTTACGCAGGTACGCTCACTGAACGAGAGATTCGAGCTGTACTAGACGGCGGTGGCGTTATTGGAGGCTCTTCAGCCGGAGCATCAATTCAGGGAGACTTTCTTGCACGCGGAGATACAAAGAGTAATACGCTCATCATCGGAGATCACCAACAGGGCTTCGCGTATGTGAAAAACGTGGCCATCGATCAACATGTGCTTGTGCGCAATAGGCAATTTGACATGCTCAATGTGCTCAAATACAAGCCAGGCATTCTCGGCATATCTATAAATGAAAACACCGCGATACAAGTATCAAAGAATGATGCCGAAGTATTTGGTGCCAGTTATGCCATCATTTATGACGGAACATACTGGTCGCGGGATGGCAACGATGCAAACCAGCTTCCGGATCCTTCAGGTTTATTTTATTTCTTGAGAGAAGGAGATAGATATGATCTTGGTCTACGAAAAGTTATTGAATCGTCTTGATTGCTGTTCAGTTGGTCTATTGCTCAGTAGCTAAATCATTGGGGGTGACTTGGTGAGGTTTGCAACGCAGCGCTGAGTGGAAGAATTCTAGGCTACATTGCTCGGAGACTCCATCGCATGTTGGGAGCGCAGATGAATTTCGCGAGAGGCGAATCATTAGAGGGGAGCTGAGGATTCCATAAGCCTGTCGAGAGAATAGACTATTCAATTGGTTCTAGTAGCACCCACATATTGAGTCTCAATTTATGTACAGACGGATTCTTTAACTGATAATATAGGATATGATGGTGATATTCTAGTAACTTATAAAAGTACTGACTACGGTGTCTTAGTTACATTATTATGGTGGTATTTCCATCAATATGAGAATCTCCACCGGGGGTCTTTATCCCCTGTCCAATCTACCACCTCTCCTACATTCTGAATCTCCTCAGAGATTTCTGCCCTCTCCTTATTTTGCGCCTTTAGCCGCCATCCAATGTAGGTGACCACAATTGCATTTGCACAGAGATAAGCCAGTGCCACTGAATGGCCAACAACAAATCTTGGCCCATCATTTGCGCGATATAGCTGTGTGCCCATCACAGCCCCTAAATTCCCAATGCTAATTTGCATAGCATTTGCAATAGCCCTTTTTGTCTGACCAGAAACATTAATCGCAGGCCATGAAAGGACAAGCGCAGTAGCTGCATATATCCCTGCCGCAGCAAAGAACGTGCCAAGGTATGAAACACCAGGCCGCGCGACGGGATCGGTATTGGCAAGTAATATAATATATCCAATCGCAGCTACGATCGAAGATCCAGCAATAAAAACTGCTCGTTTACCCAATTTTTCAGAGGCAATGGCAACTGCTACAGTAGTAAGAAACGCCAACGCGTACGGAGGTATTGTAAGGAGCTGAGCCTTGGCTGCTGTATATCCGAGATTGCTTATGATAGTGGGCTTCGGGCTATTTAGCTTCAAAGACGTTTAAAATGGTGTGGCGCTTTTAGTCACTTACCAGAAATAAAGAAAGGGTATAAAGTGGTAAACTCATTGTGTGAAAACCCAAACTATATAGCCAACAGCTTGGATCGCCAATTGCTTCGACCACAGCCGTCCAGTTAAATTCCTCTTTGATCATGGCGTCGCTGTCTGATGCTAGCCTAGTCTGAATGAGCTCTCTTTCGGGTTTCGTTAAAAATTTCGCAGTATCAGGATAATTCTCAATAAACCAATAGGCAATAGTAGCCACAACAACAGTAGCGATTCCCTCCTGCATTAGTTGATTAATGTATAATCCAAATAAAGACTATATTGGGGGACACACAATAATGAAAATCCACCGCCATCCATTACTCCAAACAACGCCTGCCATTTTCCCGATTCCCTAAAAATTCGTATCAGCGGTGTCCCCATTGCCTGAGGATATACTTGACCAACGTATGCTAAAATCCCACCAAATGCTCCGGCAAGAGATGCAGCGCTAAAAAACAAAGATATACGATACTGTCGCTCTCTTCTCTTATACCACATTGATAGATAGAATACGACACCAGGGAAGAGGCCACTCTCTGTGACGCCCAAGAAAAATCGTGCGACAAGGAAGCCAGGAAGATTCTGTACAACTCCCAGCAGTGTGGCAACAACACCCCATGCGATTGTAAGAGTCGGAAGCCATAGACGAGGGCTCGTCTTCTTAAGAATAACATTGCAAGGGATCTATCTTGAGACTCAGAGTCAATTCTTCACAAGTGTTATGTTTTATGCTACTGACCTCAAAGAGGACATAACCAACAAAATAAATTGTCAGACCTGTAAGATATTGATTTCCAGCTGCGAAATGGTCAGATACTTCCCAGTAACTAAGGATCATTCTATGTCGAACTCATATGAAGGTCACCCACCATGCCCTCAATACGGGCATTTCCAACTTATGAATAAATTAGCCGAGACTTAATTTGTCTTCACATGATCATACCGTTACTGCGATCTAGGAAAGATAGCAGGTATAAAACACCAACTGCCGGCAGGAGTCTAGCGTCCAATCTGCGAAGCAGCGATCTTTCATTAACCTCATCCTCTAAAGCGATTATTTGGGTTTCGGCATCCCGACTATGTGGTGTTCGTTTGATATCCGCCATTTTGAGAGAAATTATAAGTAATCACTGTCATTGGTAAAATTATGATTAACGATTATTGGGGGTTAATATATACAGATAATTCTATATAGCGTGATAGGATCCCTGATCTTTGATGGATATTTTATAAAGGCTGGATAATATTTATTGGTTCTTGGGTACAAATATAATGTTACAAACCTGACTAGTATCATGCAATACAATTTTCGTAATTTAAAGCCAAGATCGCGTCAAACTCCAAGTTAGCACGTCATCGTGGGGAAGACAACACCCCGCCTATAAATCCATTGCTTATCATAACCAAGGACCTGTCCCCTCCATAATTTTTCATGCTGATCCGACTTGCAGTCATTTACCGATCATACTTGAAAATTTAATCCGATGCTAATGCTTCTGACTGTGTCAGATAGACAATAACCCAGGCAACCTTTAGAGCAATGTAGCATTGCTAGCTACCTTGACAAGTCATTCTTTGATATGTCTGATAGATATTCTTCTATCTCACTGAAGAAGATATTATGCGGACGGACCACCTAAAACTACACACTTGAAGCAGGCCATTTTTGCCGAGAAAAAACGTTTTAGTGGTTCCAGCGCGCTTAGATCAATTATAGCTATCATCAGTTTGTCAAGTAATATCCGTATAAGCAACCTTTCTGCCGCTTAATATCGTCCTTCAAAAAAAGAAGGAATACATCCCTTTAATTGAGCATTTCGCCGATATTATTTCAATTCCCCTTCTTTGTTGATAGAATGACCACTGTCCCTTTGGTTATTCCTGACGGAAGACCAAGCATGTCAATACCCAAGCTGTAATGCTGGCTATACTGGACAATTCGTAGCTTCTTCGCTATAGAGGCATCGCATCAATAAGTGCTAAGTATTTTAACTTCATATTTACTTCTTCATATGGGTTATTCGTATAAACCATATAGCCTTGGCACAATCCTTATTTTCAGTGAAAGATGGAATGTTTGTTCATATATGATGACAGCTAGCACCCAAGACGCTCAATTGTCCATTAACCATGTAAGATTCTGAAAAACAGCGCTCTAAGTTAATGGACATTCGATGCTAGATACACAATAGCATGAATTGCCCGCTTGATCTTGATGTCCATTTCTCTTTGACTAGTGGTGTTGAAGTTCACCGTCCACACAGCCTTCGCGTAGTCACCGGACTTAAAGTCTGACCTAGATCGCTTTCCAAACCCTCCATACTTATCCTCGTCATAATATCCCATTAATGGACTGGCCTTCACAAGAACCATAGCGGCATCTTTGCTTGTAGACCCAACCTGGATAACAAAATTCTCCAAGGCATTGTAAATCTGCTTACAAACAATTGTCTGTACTTCTTCAGTAAAACCATTCTCAGTTCCATAGCATTTTAGAATGTCATCCCAACTATTCTTATTCAAGTTAGGATCATCCAAGAATTGAGCATAAGAACATAGAACTAGATATGAATTTTTATGAGTTTTATCAACAATCTGACGAGGACGAGCGAATGGGAATTTGTCTTGGACTTCTATCGTTTTGGCATTATTTAATTTCCAGATGAAATGCGAAAATGATTCAAAGACGGCGAGTGCATCACCTCTGCCTCCAGTATTGATTTCTCTCTCCGCGTCAGGAAGAGACTTAGAGAAGCGGGGATCGTATCCAGCTTTGAGAAAGTCCAAGAGCTGTTGCCAATTAATCGCGTCGATAGGCAGAATATCTTCTTCCTTATAATGAATAATCTGGTCGAGGAAAAATTAATGAAAGTAATGTAATCATATATTAGAAAAGCGTACTCACACTCGCCATTGGAAATGTATTGAATGTTTACTATTCGTAACGTAGGTTTGTTTATTTACAATGCCTCAAGCTCTCTGCTAATTGGATTTGGCGTAAGGAAGGTGTATGAGTAGTGCTCAACGTATCTTAAATACTTCGAAGCGTACTGCCTAATATTACTCCTTAAGATCTAGTGACTTGTGTTCTCAAGTTAGAAACTGTTATTTACTGCCCACAATTGAATTAATGTAAACAGAAATGTAAATACTCTCAGCTATGAGTCATTTTGAAATACATTATATAAGATTCTCATGTTATTCCCCACAGTAATTACGAAAAGCATATTAGCCTAGTGACATGTCATTACAAGTTGATATATCGATTGGCTAATATTAATAAAGCCAGCTGATATCACGGAATTCAGCTGTCTCAGAACACATTATTGTGCACCATTTTTTATGACTCTGAATTCATCTCAAGCATATACATAATCAAATTTTGGGCTTACATTGTGGCTGGCTGGAAACTAAGGCTGGCTGAAAAAAACAAACTTAGACGTTGACGTGGTACTGGGATTTTCATTACCAGTGTATATGGTTAAAGGGTCGCGCAACCGCTTCAGTTGCTGGTAATCTGTCACGACCCAACAGCAGCATCGGTAAAATGTCGGATACACGACCAATCAGGATGAAGCTTCGGGCTCACCATCGGTACGTACCTTAGATGGAAGTGAGCCCGCGACACCATGTGCCTGGCTCACCAGGTACAAAGGAACATCATAAAGTGAGCCACCAGGAACGACTTACTATATAAGTCAACGAACAGTACACTCATTAGATAGCTTAAATAGTCAGTCGTTAATATAGCACTTAGATTGAATACAAGTTTGGAACTTCTATTTACTCTACCTAGCTACGTGATAAGATTGCTCAAGCTTACGCCCTATCCTCTCCGCCAACATAAACTAGATCACTGGTTTATTACCTTGGGAACCTACCCTATACTGAGAAGTATAGACCGGATCGTCACAGTAACTGAATTGCCTAAACGATTAATGTGATAGTTCTATCACAAAAATGATCTTAACATGCTGTGAAGCGAAACCGCTTATACATAATAAAGCGTATCGAAGCGAAGACACAATGAAACATATGCGCGGATGGGGTGTGCATGCGGCACCAAGTTACTGAACTTGAAATTCGCGCGGGGGGGAACTATAATAAAGTTTGAGTACGAAGTACTGTGGTTGAGGAATGCATGTTTTGGCTTTCACTCCAAATTAATCGGACCATGCCAGAATGGTGAGATGAGAAGCTATGATCCCTGCATGCTTGCGGGTGCATAATTGAATTACTGTAAACACTGCAATGAAATAACGACGTATTTTGTCATTCGATCATTCACCGTCAATATAGTGCTGAGAGAATGATTTTACGTTGGCTATTGCTCTTATACACCCTTTTGTATTCTCTGGGCTACTTCTTTTTTGAGAATGCCTTACAATGACCATTTTGTTGTTACCCGGAACTACTGGCTTATCACATACATATATACCCATCTTAACTCAAGAAAAAAAAAAAAAAAAATTCTTCAGGCTCCAATTTCGGTGGCGCCTGGTGTCTATATTATATATAATTAGGTAAATAACGGACGTGCTAATCCGAGCTCTTAATCTGAAATTCAATCAAGCAGCGTTGCTAATTTGATCCTAAGGGCCTCTGGCCTTACAGCTGTGACAGTCTCATGCATACCATATCAAAAATGAAGAGGGTTGGGTTGTCGCTATTCCACTATGAGCATTGGCATCAACACCTACCCCGTCTGCCTCTTAGTGGATAACGGGAAGTGCGAAAGCATTCTCGGTAGTTGCGATTCAAAATCACGCGGAACTGTGGCAAGTGGAGAGCGTAGCAAAGCCTCTACTAGCGTCCGAAGAGCCTTGCACTTTAAGGCGATACCTTCCTCTTATGCCCGCGTCCCCTGGATTGAGGCGTTAACCTTTTCCATAATCCGGCCTAGTATAGGTGACCAAAATATTCGCGACTTGATAGTGTGTTTCAGCAGTGATATTTAGTCCATGCACAGAAAGACCTTTCAGCTTCAGCTGTGGAATACGACAAGCGTATGCTATTGCAGTTATCCGAGGGCTATAACCAATCAACTCCACATAGCCGATTCTGGGCCAAAAGCGTGCGACATGATTCGCTAATCTAGCAAAAGCTGAATGAACTATTGTTAAGATGTGGAGACATTACGCACTAATCTAACATGGGCGATCCTTGCACCTCGTGGCCACTATGGAGTACGATGATGGCCCAGACACTAAAAGCAATGTGCGTTTCTCCCTTCAAATTGAAATAGAATACTACTATTATTAAATGTTCTGCTGAATCGGACAGTCCTATTTAAATAGCCACGAGGTACCTCTTCTCTGGCCCCCTTTCCCGAAGCCCTGTAGCCACGCTGCGCTCGTTGTGCCGAGCAGGATGATTTCGACACCATCACCAGCGATCGTGCCTAAAGAAAATTCCATCCAAGAATTTGACTTTTTTGAAGCTCTCTCTATCACACCTCAGAAAGACCCAATATCAGTAGGCACAGAGGGGCTTCTCTCTTTGCCTACCATCATTCGAGATCCAATCGCACCGAACTCTACTCCTTCTTTAGCGACGCCATTGCCTAAAGCTGCAAGCTCCGACAACATTGATTCTACCTCAGCCTTGCGTCAGCCCATTAAACAATCTACCAAAATGTCTCGTCAATTATCAAAAGCTCACACCAAATGTTGCGAGCTGTGTCATACTGTTGCAGCTAGCGGGGATCGAACATCTGTTCGCATGCTTGAATACCTCACCACAGTCAAGCAGCTCTCACAAAATTTCGATCGCTTAGCACATTTGTTCCTTGATATATGCCAAATCCTATTTTCTATCGAAGCCGGCCTTGGAGAATGTGGGCGCTCAACTCCCGAATTACCATCCGATGTTATAATAGAGTTAGACAAGAAATTACGTGTTGCTCAATCAGACTTCAATATCCTTGATCAAATGCTCAGCAAGCTCCTAGAGTATGATCGGAAAGGTGCCATGGGCAAGATGAGGCGCGGATGGGGCAAAATATTCGGAGACACAGACGTCGATAAGATGACGGCGGTTCTCGAGCGCACAAAAGAAGGCCTAAGGATGAGTGCACTTCTATTCCAGTGGACCTTGGGCAATGAAAAAATTGAACGCGGCATGGGTATTGGATATACAGGACTCGCAGCGGCATTGGATAGACTGGATGATAATTCAGGACGAGTTAAAACAAAGGCTTCCGAGCCCGACCTGTCTCGCCATCGCCAATATCCTCTAGGCCATGGACATTTAGCCGTTGACGGTTCGCATCAGCAAATGCTAGCATCTCCAGCGGCATGGAGCGAGAGGTCATCATCTCGCAGGCCTGACTCTAACATGGCGAATAAGTCATTCGCAAACTCACGTGGCCTATCGGATGATGTTCTCCAGCACTACAGCATAACCACTCCGAGTTCGGTGGTCTCGAATGATAGAGTAAATTCTGGAATTGTAACGGCATTCGATCGCGCGAGTACTATTGGAGACGCGTCATCCAATACAGGTACCACAGAATCGGATGCACTTTTGGAGGAGCTGGCTGGTCTGGATCTTGGAAAGTCTAAAGCCGTACGCCTCAAAGCTGACCCTTTCACGATGCCACGCTGGACACCTCGCAGCACGGCAGGCTCGGACGCCGAAAATCTCAGGGGTAGCATTATCTCTGCTGTTAGAGGAAAGAATCATAAATTGATTGAGCAACTACTGGATAGAGGAGTCCCCCCTAACGCAGCCTTGACAGAGGCTGTGAATATCCAAGACTCTGAAAGTATTCGACTGCTACTTCTTTTCGGAGCAGACCCTAACGAAGCAGACAACGATGGCATCACGCCACTCTTTGCGGCAATTCATAAAATGTTCTTTTCAGGAGCAATCACTCTTCTTAAATATGGGGCGGATCCCAATCTTTTGGCTGGTCCAGAGCTAGAATCTCCACTGGCAGCTGCCATTACTGCGAATAAAGTGAGCTTATCACATCTATTATTGATGTACGGTGGTGATCTATCCCACGCGACCTCAAATGGGAACACACCGCTCATTGCGGCCATCAACAAGAAAACCCCGAAGAGGATGATTGATCTTCTTCTGCATTATGGGGTGGATCCGAATGAGAAGAATAGAGAAGGGAAGACGGCTCTCTTTGAAGCGATTAGCTCTTCTCGAGTCGATATTGTGAGTAGCCTTTTAGAGCAGGGAGCAAATCCGAACCTTCCTGGGCCTAAGCACATGCTTTGGCCTGCAACGTACCAGACACCCTGTCTGCAACTGCTTCTCAACCATGGTGCAGATTACAGAAAATGTCCCGGAATTATGGAGCTAGCCACCAGTATAAACAATATTGACTCAGTGCGCGTTCTTTTGAAGGCGGGAGTTGACCCCAATGCCAAAAAGGACGGCGTTTATACCCCTCTCTGCACGTCTATCCGAGACAACAGGATAGATATCTTTCAACTGCTGCTGGGTAGCGGCGCCGATCCAAATGTGATGGCTAGCGAGTACCCTGCCTTCAAGTGCGTTACACACAATCGTGTCCACTTCCTGCCTGCGCTCATAGCCGCTGGTGCAGATTTGCACTCCCCTAAGGGTATTTTGGAGACAGCAGTCAGCTCTAATAATATAGAGGCGCTCTTGTGGTTGTTAGATCAAGGCCTGGATCCAAACGAAAGGAATCCCAAAGGATGTTCTCCATTGACAAGCGCTATTCGGGACAACCGTATGGAAATGATAGAGGCCTTGATTGGAAGAGGAGCTGACCCCAATAAACGAGGACAAGATTGGCCAGTGTGCATGGCCGTGCGGAGTCCTCCCATCCTAAAACGCATTTTATCTGTGCTTGCTGAGCCACGCGCATATAAAGGCGTCATGGAAATGGCTGTGGCAGCGAATCAGATTGAATCTGTTAAGCTGCTGCTCGCTGCAGGCGTTTCAGTGGAGGATAAAAACGGCGGAGTTTTCTCACCCTTGACAACGGCTATTCGCGAAGATATGAAGGAAATGGTTCACTTCCTGATAACTGATGGCCAGGCGGACCTAAATGCTCCCGGCGAGCATCTGCCAATCGTTAAGGCAGTCAGAAGATGTCGCGGTGACGATACGGATATTCTGGAAATGCTTCTTGAGAAGGGTGCCGATCCAAACAAAATCTACCGTGGTTGGAACGCATTTATGCAGGCTGTTGAGAATGGCGACATGAGGATACTAAAAATTCTGAGCAACAAATTCAGTGTTGACCTTGAGGCCAAGGATGATCAAGGGCGGTCCGTCATTGACATAGCCTCTTCTCGAGGTTGGGAGGAGGCAGTAAATATACTTTTGGAGGGAAATTTCAGGCTCTAAGTCGTGTACTCATTTTTACATGTGTACTTCGTATATATTCATTCTACAGAGTAGTAGCGCGCATTTGAAGCACTCCATTACATCTATACTAAAGGGCAGTGTTTCCTTTTTTTTCCCCTTCTAAATATGAGAGGTTATTATTAATTAAGAGACTGCATTTTGTGGGTCTTCAACCGTTTGGCCCGGTGGCACAGCATCACCAAGCAGTGGGGCACGCAACCAAGTCGTGGCTGAGTCGTCTATTACACACGGATTACGCGTATGTGTGTTTTGTCAAGATAGATACGGAGTACATGACTCCCTATTCCGTATAGATTATTAACCACTGGAGTACTTGTGCTACATAACTGCATACTTCGTAGTAAACACTCTATCATCGAACGACGCACACGAGCCGACGCTAGGCTTTCGGAACCTGGCTTAACTAGACGCACTTTGCTCACCCTGTCTTTTTGAGGCTATCGGTTTGTTCTGACTCTACTGGATCATGCGTAGCTCTCACCGCAAGTCTCGAAATGGTTGTAGAGAGTGCAAGCAACGCCATAAAAAATGCGATGAGAGTCTGCCAACTTGTCTTAATTGCACCATCACGAATCGCTCCTGTTCATACCGCCACACGCGCCCATCTTATCGTCTGGGTGTCCTCACACCAACGGCACCACTACCAATGCCATCGCTATCTACTGTTCCGCCAGTTACGCAATATAATACCCGGGAGTGGCAAGCTCAAGTATACAGCATAGGCCACCTTGAGTTGCTTCACCATTTCGAGTCACACGCATTCGAGGAGGCGAGCATGTTACCATTACCCGTGTCAATACGCAGGGTAATTATGCAGTGTGCTCTCACTAACCCTTATCTTATGGATCAAATTCTTGCACTTTCAGCGGCACATATGAGCACTCTTCGCCGAGGACAGCAACAAGCATTCCGCAATCAAGCAACAGAACTCCAGACGCGAGCGTTGATACTATTCAATAGATGTGAAACTGGTATCTCCAAGCAAAACTCGTGTTCTTGGTTTTTGTATGCTTCATTTCTTGGCCTTCAGGTTATGTTCGAAACTTTTCAGTGCAACAACTTCGAATCCTTTCTTGGCCAACTCGCCACGTATTTTCCCGTTCACCGAGGTGTGCATGCGGTGATTCAAAAGACCTGGCCAGCCATAAAGGAAATAGTCGAGGAGATGGTTGGGCAGCGAAATTGCTTGGACTCTGTGGAATTTGGCAATGGACGACCTCAGGAGTGTGATTCCTTAATTTCCCTGATCAACGAATGTGACCTCGAGGCCATGGACAGGGACGCATGCCTTCAGGCCGTTGAAATTCTCCAGTGGATTTATGGGATACATCGCATGGATCCGAGGCCGCATATTCAAGTCCCTTTCACCATTTCATGGTCCATTATGGTACCAAGCAGATTTGCTGATTTGCTTAGGAAACGAATACCTGAGGCCCTTATCATACTATCCTTTTACGCCGTGTTGTTACATCGCCTGCATGAATGCTGGATATTTGGTAATTCAGGGCGCTTTCTAATCCGTTCAATCACTACTTATCTAGAAACGCCATGGGCACAGTGGTTAATGTGGCCAAATCAGCAATTATGCACAGCCTAAAATTGACAACCTGACTAGAAACTGCAGCATATGCTCTCAGGGAAAAAAAGGTGACACGCGATCGCAAGAGAAAGGGACAAAATCCCGAATATAGACGCTTGAGTACGCAGAGAAACATGCTAAAATTCAAAAAGGGGAATCTTGAAACAGGGCAATCGGAGAGATAATTTAAATTGCAGGCTTGATCTGTAGGATTTTGCACCATAGAGTATGGGGTAAGAAGTTATTTATACTTACTGAGTGCTGCCAATGCTTAGGCGCGTAGTGTGGATAATTGGACATCACAGAGGGTGAGTAATAATTTATCTGTATCAATCGGACCTAAGCGCACAATAGTAGGCGTTTTACGGAGAAATTATCTTGCCTTCACATATTACACTGATGGATGTAAATAAGAAATTACTCATGTATATAATCTTAAGAAATGGTCTGCTGCTCCGTACATAGTCCATGTTCAACCAAGCAAAAAGCATAGCGGATTGTTGATTTGGTAGAACAGGTAGCGCCAAATGCCAGCCAATAAGAGCACAAGGAATACGCGGGTGGAGCAGGGGCCACAAGGTTCTAGAACTTGAACTTTTGAATGGGACAGCGCGCATTTACCATTAACACGCGAGATCGCGTAGATCATTTCGTCAGCTTCGTATAAAATGGATATTAACAGATTGTATTCCGGAACAAATAACCGCTCACGCAAGGTATGCATTTAGCTAACGCTAGGATGGTTACGCGTATGCTGCAAATTCCGCAGCCTGCTCCGTGTGCTCCGTGAAGATTCGCCAATCACGGACTGAGCAATACGCAGATCCTCAATAGAGTGATGAATACTTACCCAGATGCTTCAGGTAACAATCGCCAAGAATGCCAGGCATGATCTAAAATGGTCCCCTTTCAATGCTTTGAATCTCGTTTATTCTTTTGGAAATCCGAAAAGCACGCGTTCAGGTCAGGCCTCCTGCTTTGCCGTATACTATTCCATAGCATACACCTATCCGAGAACAAGCCTATCATAATTTCTTTAAATATCTTTACCTGGTAGGGCTTCCTTTCCTTTCAACTACCACTCCAATTTAGCACTTCTCTCCGTTTCTTCATTTTTCTTCATTGTAGCCTACCATTCGATTATACTTTGTTTAATACGCTAATCGTCAAACCAACTAACCATGGGCTCTAAATGTGACCCGAACTGGCAGCATGCGGCCTTTGCCTTCTACCGATACACTCCATCTGTCGCAGCTGCTATCTTATTCTGCATTCTTTTCTTTTTTTCTACTATGTTACATCTATTTCAGATGTGGAAGACCAGGAGTTGGTATTTGACTCCACTGGTGATGGGATGCCTTTGTACGTTCTTTAAGCATTGCAAAGTACCAAGAAATTATGCTTATTGGCGCCTCTCCATCTAGTCGAGTTCATTGGTTTCGCCGGTCGAGCGACATCTGGGTCGGAAAAGGTTGGTTGTTGGACTTTGGGGCCCTATATCACCCAAAGCATGTTTATTTTGCTCGCACCAGCATTATTCGCGGCATCTATTTACATGATACTGGGGCGAATCATCATCCTCGTCGAAGGACAGGGCCACTCAATTATTAAACCACAGTGGCTGACGAAGATATTTGTCTTCGGAGATGTCGTTTGTTTTTTGCTCCTTGCCGGGGGTACGAGCTATGCTTACCAGCCATTTCTCCTGCCAAGTTGATCGCTAACTGCAGATAAATATTATCAGGTAGCGGCCTTCTAGCCTCAAGTAAAAGCAGTCCATCAATGGCAGACACTGGCAATAATGTCATCATTGGAGGCCTTGTGTTGCAGTTAATTTGGTTTGCCCTTTTCGTTGTCGTCGCAGCAATCTTCCACTATCGCATGATGTCGATTCCAACGGCTCGCTCGCAACAACAGGATTGCCGCTGGCAAATCTACCTTCAAACAATATATATAGCCAGCTCCTTGATAATCATTCGCAACTTGTTTCGTGTTATCGAGTATGCCCAAGGAAATGACGGATATTTGCTTACAAAGGAGGCCTTTATTTACATCTTTGACGCTTTGCCAATGCTGGTGGTTGTAACCTGGCTTCACTGGAGACATCCAGCAGAAATTGGCTTGTTGCTGCGTGGCGAAAAAGGTATCAAGAATGGGTTTCAACTAATCAACATCAGAGATGGCGGTCCCCATTGATAGCACGCGAAAAAATTGAGATTTAGAACCGAATTCGGAATTGAGCCCACTTTTTTGATCGGATAGTGGACTTATTCTGGCGCATATACATTAAACACACACGAAATTGCATGCATTCTATTAAATTCTAGCACTGATATTGCTTCTTATTCTCAATTAGGATGGCATATGTGCCTACTATGTTTGTGACATCTATCTAAACCTTTTTACCCTGATGTGCTTAATTACGTAGGTGGTCGGAGTTCTGCCTTGTTCGAATAATTCCTATATAATAATATATATATGCACATAAGTTGATATACCGAAATTCTCTTATGGCTGCCAGTATTTGTATGCAATAGCAGAGGTATTATCTCATCAGCATGTGTTATTAGTCGAAATATTTGTGACGTATTGCTTGTTTATGTGCACACTTGAACATGCGATATCTATTCTTAAGGAGACAAGGCAAGCAAGAGTACTAAGATCAATAGACGGAGCCATCAAGTTTAGCGTCCAACTACTCCGTAGGCTCCCAAAAGTCAATTAGACTCGCGGCTCCACGTCTGGCTGTTGTTTGCATCAATAGGGATTGAATCATAGACCCACTCATTAACGGGGTTAGCACTCATCAAGTGAGCGGCGTTTCAACGCTGCTATCATTTCGGGAATATGGAAGCGAAATATACTCGGGGTTTCAGCCCAAGCTTTTGGGTCAAATTCCAATACATATTACGTTGCAGCTAGGTTATGTAGATTGATAGTTACGATTCTTGTGTTTGACGGTCATTCGGCACCTTGAAAAGTCCAAGAAATGCCGAACATAGAAAGGTGAGATTGTGTAATTACGCATAAAATTATATAAATATCTTCGTACTTTGCCTTTGGCAGTCCATACTCTGTTCTAGAATCGGCAATCGTAATATTTAGGCCGCTATGATTGACCAAGCGAAACCTATTATTATTCTTGTTCATGGGGCGTGGCATACGCCACTGCATCTACAATCCCTGGCTAGGAAAGTGGAAGCAGAACTTGGGTTACAGTGTATCACCCCAGCTTTGCCATCAGTAGGAAATCACCCTCCTATATACGATAAAGATATCGAAACAATTAGCCATGTAATACGAAGCGTTGTTAATGAGGGCCGTGAGTGTATCGTGGCCTTGCATTCTTACGGAGGGATACCAGGATCCTCTGCACTCGATGGTCTCGCTCGGAGCATACGACAACGTCAGGGTTTAAAAGGAGGGGTAAT
Organism: Trichoderma arundinaceum; assembly: GCA_025919625.1. Classification (NCBI taxonomy): domain Eukaryota; kingdom Fungi; phylum Ascomycota; class Sordariomycetes; order Hypocreales; family Hypocreaceae; genus Trichoderma; species Trichoderma arundinaceum. The sequence continues at coordinate 176,316 of JAMQTF010000025.1, forward strand.
TGCGGTCATTTACATGCCAGCATTGATAATTCCTAAAGGATCAACGTATCTAGATTTCCGTGGAGGACAGCTTCCATCAACATGGAGTATCAAGGTGAACAAGTTTTTAAACATGCGCAACTTGCAGCAAAAATTACTGACACAAAACATGCTACAGGGAGATGAAGCACTGCCTGGAGGTAACCTTCAGGAATTATTTTATAATGACGTGCCAGTAAACGAAGCCAAGTACTATGTGTCGGAAATCCAGCCTCATGCCATCAGGTACAAACATCTATGCCCTTAAGTTGGCTCTAATAATTATTGCACCGTCATACTAATCACAAGATTTAGGGCCTTCAATGTTGAAGCGACTTATGAACCATGGCATGATATCCCAAGCTACTATCTTATTTGCGAGAACGATAACATGATGAAGCCAGACTTGCAAGAGAAGCTCATAAAGATTGGAGATAACAAGATAATTGTTGACCGCTGTGCAGCTGGGCATTCTCCATTTATCTCGCAACCGGACAAATTACTGCAACTCATACAGCGTGCCGCGTTAGAGAATCTACTTTAAGTATTCAATTATATCTTTCTTTTAGTCCAATTACAAAGTCCAATGCGTTTCATCCGTTCCCTACACTCTATAAAAACTATGATCTATCAGCACACCCGGCCTTAGCGCCCCCTTCGAAAACAGAATTCGCTTGATAGAATATTCTTGTGTGCATTGAACTGCCCATTATGATCAATATCTCAAGATAGCTGAAAACTGGCAGCTAATGCAGAAAGCGCACAAATAACCGGTAATTACCCAAAGCTAAGAGTTGTAGGCCGCTGTTATTCTCCAATTTATTGGCACAGACTACTCAGAGAGCCAATATATTAATCCTCAAACGTGCTGGATGTTTTTTTCACAGCAAGGTTCGGGTCGAGGTTACCAAATCTGTACCAGGCGTCTAACCCATTCTTCCTATCAACAGAGTTATACGTATAATTCAAAGACTCGTTTCACCCGTTATTTTTCATCCATTGCCGTTCGAAAGTTTTGTGCGGCAGCTGAATACTTGCATCGGGCTCGAATACGAGCGCCCCATTTGTAAAAGAAGAAAGGTAACGGGGCACAAGTCAGTGTAAGAAATGCTGGAATCATCGAAGCCCAGTGAATTCCTAACCGGGTATACATATATCCTGTAAACATAGGAAAAGCAGCTGCACAGGCAGAACGCATAACGACATTGGCTGCTAGCGCAGAAGCGGCGAACATCATGTATGTATCTATTAGGTAGGCACTGATAGATGTAAAGACTAATACCATGCCAAAGCCAAATGGTACACCAGCCGAGATGCTGGCTATCCAATGAATGTTTGGGTAGTTTGTCCATGCGAACCAAGTTAGGCCAATGGGAAGAAATATTGCACCAATCATGGACATGGGCAATCGGGCTTCTGGAGGAAGGGAACCCGTACCACCACTAGTCCTGTCTTGTTTCACCATTCGTTTATACCGCCTCTGGTAGATAATGGATGACAAGATAGCAAGAATAACTCCAATAATAATTCCAAGGAATGCTAATCCTCCTTGCCCCTCTCCCCAACCGCGGTGCTGTTGAAAAACAATTGGTATAGCTCCAAAGAACATGTACAAAGTTCCATAGATAATGGACATGTAGATGGATAGAAGCAGTATTATAGGTTCATAGAAGAGTAGCGCCCATGGGCGAGTCAATGATATTTTTAGCTCTTTCCAGGCAGTCATTTCGCTTTTGCCGGCATCGAGTTTGCTGCGATAGTAGTGACCAGTCATGTTAGATAGTTGCTGTGCTCGATTTCGTAAGATAAATGGTGCGTGTGTCTCTGGTACAAAAACAGTGGTTATAACCCACAATACTCCCGAAAATATAGCTGTAAGACCAGAGACCCAACGCCAGCCGTGGCTCTGACCCAAGAAACCACCAACAATAGGCCCGAGGACTGGCCCCATGAACGGTCCTGAGGCAAACAGAGCCATGGCGAGACCTCGATGAGCAGGGTCATAAATATCTGCAATTACACCCCCAGGATTTGTGAGAGCCGAGGCCGCAAATGCTCCCGCAAAGAATCTGAGTATGACGAGGGTGTGGATGTTCTGAGCGCCAGCACTACCAGCATTGAAGGCTGTGAATGCTCCGTAAGTGATAAAACAAATAATCTGGCGGCCATATAACTCGCCTAAAGGCGCCCACAATAATGGACCAAGCGCGAATCCTAAGACATAAAGTGCAAGCCCGAGTGAAAACACTTCACTACTACTGTTCAGGTCACTGATGATTTCTCTTCTGCAACCCGAGTATGTTGACGAGACAAATGTGGCAGCTAATACAAGCGTTGCCATAATTACAGTAGTAGTTGCTTTTCTTCCATGAGACCAATTTCTAGCATCACGAGGGTCATTGTCAATCCAGGTGACTATATATGGAGCTAAGGCAGTTCCAGAACCTTCATACTGATGGCTCAAGATAGCAGGAGTTATAAGTGGCTGGTCGACGATAAAGCGTAAGTATGTAAAATTTGAATTTTCAAATGACTGAATATTAGAAGAAGATGATGACAAGCCATCTGTGTCGTACACAGTAGCTTCAGTATCCGTGTTGGCGGGTTCCGTCTTGCTCTCAGGGAGGGTCATAGCGGCTGTCGCAGTGTTCTTTTCTTCTTGTAACAGGTAAGTCGAAGCTCAAGGATGCTATGAAAGGTATCGGGAAAGTAGAGTTCATCAAAGATATATGTATGAAGAAACAGATGCTCTTCCGGGAAAGCTAACTAGTCTGTAATTTAGCATGGGCCGAATTCCCGAGCAATAAAAGCCGAGCTGGTAATCAATGCAGGAATCATTGGTGGACTCAGCATTTGATTAGAAGGTCTCGCTGCTCAGCCTTCATTTGAACATTAGCCTAACACATGCGTAAAATTGTTCTCGGGATACGAGCGTAGCTAGCCTAAAAATATGATTGGATATAGCCTTGGTCGGCTGTCATCAAGGTTCTAATAGACTATCACTGCCATGCTGTCTTCAGGCTACTAATTGACCTTGACACCAATGTCTAATCACATTCTAATCCATCCTCCATTCAATTACTCTACCTTTTGCATCTATATATGCAACTAGCCGGGCATAATATGAGAGTCCTTCAAATAATCAAGCCATACTAAACCATCAAGCCAGTCATTCATGTCTCCTAAGGCTTCGGGTGCTTCATCATGTATCAGGATACTGCTGTTTAGTAAATCTATTTGGGGTTCAGCGTCATTTGTGCTGCTCTGCACAAAGTCATGTATGGTGTGGCCCAGCTGGTGTTCTTCCTGCCCTTGTATCCGCCCGCTTGGCTGACTTTCAGCCGACGCCATATCTAGGGCGGAAGCCGCATAAAGCTCTTTTTGGTCAAGGAATCGGTGTAGAAGACGGAGGTTACATTCCATGGCCGGCACGGTATTACAAATTTGCTGCAAAGCTAGCTCACTGCGGCGAATATACGTGATAGTTAAGGATTTCGTATTTGCCGATTCATTGGAATCCAAGACAGTTTCAATATGAAGTGCTAACAAGCAGGCGACACATCCAAGCCTGTATTTGTTTTTGGTTAGGCCAAGAGAATACACGTACAAGAAATGAAGAGACCTCACTTACAAGTTTAAATTAGCAAAAGTTAGCATGTTGGTAACCATGAGACGACTGACAATGGTATCTAACTCAAATATCGCCGTTCGGAGCCGCTGTTTAAGTATGTGTAGTCGATCTTTCAATTGATGTGCAGCCGGGGAACGAATGAGCAACAAACGATAGAAAATACACTCAAATCTATAACAGCTCGCCATAAGCGTTGCAGTCCAGATCTCGTCACCTGTAGTCTTCAAGCCGTTGTGATATGATTGAATAGCAGATGGGAGTGATTGCCTCCAGTTCGCAAATGATCGAGATATCTCTTCATCGATGGTCTGATTTATCTGGCTTTGTCCATTATC